>JAVIWB010005340.1:0-232500 GCA_031893035.1 Dermolepida albohirtum | reverse complement strand
GCGGGAATGCATCATTATTTGACCAATTGAAAGCACAAATTGCGGCAAAATCACCGCATTGAAGAAAAAGGAAGTTTTATTCCACATAATGTATCTTCTCACACTTTAATGGTCGCCTTAGCAAAAATACACGAATTGGGGACCAAATTGATTGACCAGCCATCACATTCACCAGATCTGGCCCAGAGACTTGTCTCTGTTTCCTGGGTTCAAAGTTTCTCTCGAAGGACGGAAATTTTCATCAAGTATGAAGATCATTGCATTCGTAATATCTATTTGCAAAACAAGATGCCAGCTACCATTTGGATGGATTAAGAAGACGGGAGCATCCCTGGGAGATTATGTTGAAAAATAAAAATGAATTTGTAGGCTGGAAACTTTTCAGACTACCCTCGTATATTACTATGTACTCAGGAAATATATCAGTTAACGTTTTTACGCAATATCAACAACGCGTTATCGAACATTTCTAAATATTAGGTGACTTTATCATTCTGGTAGGCCTTAGGTTTTTGACCCTAGATATTAATAATGATATGTATCTATGAATGAAACAAAATCGAACTACATAAGTAGTTAGCTATGAAAACGTAATCAACAAACAAGTGTATTTTACATATACACAATCTGTCGCAGAGAAAACGAAACTTTTGTATAACAGTAATTCTTGTGGCCCCCACCTGTTTAAAAAATATGCGTTGGTAATGTAGATCTTTTACCAATACGTATATTATGGGAAAATATCGCATTTACATTATTAGAAGCAGAGAAATTGTACATAAAGTAACAGTGTGTACTTGGCATTGGTAGAAAATTGAATTTTGAACAAAGAGCAAATATCAAGTTCTGTTTTAAACGCGGTAATCGTATACTGAAACGTTTAATTTGATGAAACAAGTATACGGTGATGCGTGTTTATCACGTACGAGTGCGTATCAGTGGTATAAACGATTTAAAGACGGTCGTACCGACATACTCGTAAATGACATCCTGCTGCAGAAAAATATGTGTTTACGGAAAGTAACATTGAACTTTTGCGTGAATATATCAGAAATGAGCCGAAATCCTCACTGCGACACGTGGGAATGGAATTGAATATTTCCAAAGATTCATTCGTCGCATTTTGACACAGCACAAATGCTGTGTCCCAAAGGACTGAGAAAGATTTGTACAAAGTTTGTACTATACGAGCTAATTGAATTCAACATTGTACTGACTTGATTAAAGACTCAAAAAGCACGAAAACTTCAGGTATTGTATTGTAACTGGCGATGAGACGTGGTGTTTTCAGTATGATCCAGACAGTAGGAGCCAAAGCTGTGAGTGGAAGCATCAAAGAGAAGAAAGACCGAAGAAAAGTCGTTTGGAGAACTCAAAAGTGAAGACAATGTTGATTTGTATTTATGATTCGAAAGGCATAGTGCACCAACTAGTGAAACAGACAATGCTGTATATTATCTTGGTGTTATGCAGCGTCATTTGGAGCGTATTCGTCATGTGTGCCGTCAAAACCGTGAAAATGGTAGCTGGCGTTTGTTACATGATAATGCACCATCTCATCGCCCGACGCTTATCACTGTCTTTCTAACTACAAATGGCATATTAACGATCAACCACTCACCGTATTCACCGGATTTGGCTCCCTGTGATTTCTATCTATTCTCCAAACTACATTTGCCTACGAAAGGACAGCGTTATACCGACGTCTAAGCCATTAAAAAGGCATCGACAGCGATCTTGAAGGACATCTCTAAAGATGAATTGAAAAATTAATTCGACATGTTAATTGACAGTGCAAAACGTTGTATTGAAGCTGAAGACGACTACTTTGAGTGAAATAAATGAATTTTACCAAAATAGTAAGCTTTTATTTATATTTTAAAAAAGTTATGTTTTCTCCGAGACAGACTGTGTATAATACTTGTCTTTTTAAATTGTCTTAATTCAATATGATTCTATCTAAAACAAGAAAATTATTATCAAAAGCTAATATTTATGAGCGAGAAAGAAATCCGTTTTGTTTAGTTATTGGTACAGCATAAAACCAAGATTCTTTTTTCCATGAACGAACGTATTTGAATAGGTATGTTTTTGAAATATTCTCTTTAATATTCCACTTACATTTAATTCAATTCTATTTCTAATTACGGTTCTAGCTTTTAATCCCTTTGCAGAGAAGAATACATAATACCTGATAATTGTAATCGATGTATATCTTATTAATTTATTCGCTTATTGCATAACTATTATATTAGGCAAATTGTGTAACGTATCATTTCAAAGCACTTTTTATCACCAAGGTTCTAATTATATTATTTTCCATACTGCCTGTTAAATATATCACGCGTTTTAATTATTTATTAATTTTTGGCGTGGGTTTTTTGTTCATTTCAAATTAATCAGTGCACTTGTCCTTCGTCATACCTATTCTTCTAAGAGGTTCGATCTTTTAGATTTTACCTACTTTCCCAATAACTCTTTTCAACTGAAGAACGCATGCACGTTCGGGAGTGATTACTTTATCGTACCCTCGTACGTGTAGTGTTCAACGTGCATATTTCGCGAAATTCAACTCCCAGTCCAAGCAGATGAACATACACACATAGACATGCGTGCACGTGTATGTGAGTATGTACATGTATGTATGGAACTGTATACGTACACCCATATACAGTTCCATACATTTTATCCTTGTAGATTTTAACCCACTGCTTTATTACCTAATTTATTTTATTATAGCATTTTGCAATTGATTATACTTTTCCTTTTACGTATTGTCCATGCTTATTAATTATTTTTATTAATATATTCAAAGCCTTTAGATTTCTATTATTTAAATTAGTGAATAAAATTTTAAGAACAGCTTTGTTGTTTTATTACTTTCTGCTAATATTTTTCTTTCAGATTTCCACACATCCAGGACTCTGGATCATCATCGTAAATCATATGAAATTTGTAAATTGTAACGCTGTAGTTGGGCTGGTGCTCCATCAACCATTAATAAATTTGGAAGCCCATTATGTGGTGTTCGCGATAGTCAAAAATTCTATGTATAATTAAATGAATTTGTTTAGTGGCAGTATGCTACGGTTTGAAACCATATTCACCTTTTTTGAATTAGGTGCCGATCTATACATTCTAACTATTATTGCTAAAACGCTCCAAAGCACTAATAGAAGAGTAATATGCCGATATGATTTTGAATATTCTAGATCTTTTCGAGGCTTGGTTATGGGTCCTATTTTTAATACTGTGCACTAGGATAGAAACTCATTCTCAAGGTTGCGTTAAATAACTAGATTACATGAGGTAGCTATAGTCTATTCTATTTCAATGTTTGCAGATCTGTTGTGGTCTCCATGTTGGAGTACATTCCTTAGCTTCGTTAGAGCAAGAAGTTTTGCGAGCAGTTTTTCCAAAGGGAAGTTAGAACTGTCAGCTTTTATAAAGCATAGCATAAAGATAGAGATGAATAGCAAGTACTCGCAAAAATTAACTTTGCAAGACTTCGTCATGACACTAATCGACAGCCCAATAGATTACCACTTCGGGATATTCATTTATAGGAACCGCATTTTTTCCAAGCACTGGTATAGTATGTGTATCGCATTTTTTTTTTTTGCTTGACATAATATAGATACAATTTCCTCCGTCAACTCCATGCTATTCACATTTGTTGAGCTTGAAGTAGTAGTATAGTACACTGTTAGTGAACCCACAATCAACCTAACAGACTTTCACTGTCTGTGCGTTGTAAATTTGAGTGACTATTTCATAAGAAACTATTTTTCATTTCAATCTTTCAAATCCTCAGGAGGGTTCTGATTTTATAAAAGCCGTACTTTTACATTGGTACAGGAACCCAGCGCTATTGTCAGGGATTAAATAACTGTAAACTGTAAAAAATTAACCTAGGGGAAGAATTTTTACACAGCCACCGAAAAATTTTTGGTTACAAACCCTAACATTGAGAAGAAGAATTCCGACACAACAATGTTTTTTTTAACAAAAATATATTAGATCGCTCGCAATTTCATCTACCGTACCAAAGTGTTGACACAATGCCATAGCTATAACTACGTCGACTCTGCTTCCAAAATTGAATTTCCGGGCATTATCGGCCCTTGTTAGACTAAAATTAACTTTATACATTTCTATGAAACATATCTCCAGTTTATATTAGATTGATTTGATCCTTTCTTCTATTTAAGACATCTTTCTCCGCATACAAATATATGTATTTACTCACTCAGCATTCATCTATTTAACGGGTCCAATAAAAGGTTTCATTTTGGTATATAAAAAAAAAACAAGCATTTTAAGCGAAATCATCGGTGTTTATTTAATTGTAAAGAGGTCGGTATGCCATTAATAATGGAAAACAATATCAGCCAAATGGCCGCCACGGCTACACTTTCAAGACCATATTCTTTTCATGAAATATTCCATCACCAATTCGCACATTTGCGGCTGTATGTCCTCGATAACTTTACGAATTCTATCTTTGAGGTCTTGAATCGATTATGGGCTATTGGTATAGACCTCATCTTTCACGTAGTCCCAAAAAAAGTCTAAAGGTTTCAAATCACAAAGTCTCGGTTGCCAATTGTGATTGCCTCTTCGAGAAATCACACAGGAAACTTTTCACGCAAAAGAGCGATGGTATCGTTACTTGTGTGGCACGTAGCGCCGTCTTGTTGAAAATAAACATCGTTCACATCAATATCATCCAATTTCGGCCATACAAAATCAATAATCATCGTTCAGCCTCATTTTCGAAAAAGTAAGGTATAATGACCCCGCGAAACAAAAAACCGCACCAAACAGTCACATGTTGGAGAGGCATGGAGAGGCTTCTCAACAATAATTCTTGGGTTATCCGAGCCGCAAATGCGACAATTCTGCTTGTTAATGTAACCTGTGAAGTGAAATTGAGCCTCATCATGATTTTTCGATGAAATTCCGGATCAGTTTGACGCATTCCAAGGACCCAAACAGCAAAGACACGACGTTGTTGATGGTCGATAGGCGTAAATTCTTGTCTTAATTAAACTGTAAAAGCCTTAAGACCTAAGAGTTTATGCAAAATACGGTGTAATATCGTTTGTGGAATGCCCAATTCTAAAGATCGACGAGAAATGGACAAACCTGGGTTTTCCTCAATACTATGGGCTACAACAGCAATCAATATTCTCAGTTGCTCTTGAGTCACGTGCGCCAGTTCGATTCTTCACATCACTAACATGTTCCAACTGCTCAAATTTTTCAACCAGTTTCATAATTGCTGGCCGAGGTGCTTCACGGCGACCCACAAATGCTTTAGCTTTGCGAACTGTGGCCGCGAAATTTTCACCATTTTTGTAGTGAATTTTAATCATTTCAATGCGTTGTTGAAGCGTATATTGTTCCATTTTTATTAATGGCGTAGTTTTTACTTGTCATCTGTCAAGTAGTTGCGAGTTATGACAACTGTTAAAATGGCGTGCTACTGAAAATGAAATATCTTACTTAGTAGAAAAGATGTCAATTTTGGTTAAATAAAACAGGTAATGATTTTATCACACGTTTATTAAAATCGGCTGCACATTTTGCTTTCTTTCTGTTTACAAAATGGACATGTTTGAGTATACAATGCTGTAGAAATAGTAAAATTTCAGTTTGGAACAATACAGTAGAATAAATAGACTTTACATATAAACAAAATATACAAGAGATTTTTAAAGAACTTAACTAAGTTCATTTTTGTTTAGATTTTAGTTTTGTTCTTGCGATCCACAAGTGGACAGTGAGAGATATTTATGCCAACGAAGTCGGATTTGTGATTTTGCATTTTACAATAGAAGGATTTAGTATTGAGAAATTTCAATTCAGAAACCTTAAAATACATTTAACATTAGTGTGGATAATTAAATATCTGAAATGGCGCCGAACATTGGGTACAAAGATAATAATTTGTGCAACAAGTGTACAAAGCGATACTTTTTCTACGAATGTAGAAGCTTGTGTTGCAAATTAAACAAGTGCGAAAAGTGCTTTGCGCATATGTTGCACATCATATTTTTTTCTACGACCACATTTCTTAATCATGAGATATTATGCTTTCAAAAAAAGAATCTAAATCATGTCGATAACGAATTAAATAACACCAGATACAGTGCAAGTGTATTGTTAATTATAAAACAATCGTTTATACATGAAATTTTAGGTTATTGCAATGGTACGTCACGCTGTTTTAAAGGCACATTGCTGAAGCGAAATACAAGATGAGAATTATTGTCTACAAAGTTGTGATGCAAAAAGCGTGTACAAGTATGCCTACCAAATTAGCAGTAGCGGTGTTAGATGATAATCAAGAACGAACGAAATATAGTCTTCGATATCAAATTCAGCTAGTCATAGGGGTATGATAGGTATTTTCGTGTTTTTTTAAATTTTGATGAACCATTACAATTAATTTTTAGGATTCACCGTGAGAACTGCGACATAGCACTTTGAAAGCTTAACATGCATTCATACAATATAAGCATAGAATAGGAAGTGTATTTGTCGACTTTAAAAGAAGGATAACATTTTATCAGTGATCCAACGAGCACTTAAATAATAATATTGTTCCTAGCTTGACCTATTTAGTGACGAAGCCTGGTTTTATTTGTCAGGTTATGTTAATTCATGGAATTGGAGAACTTGGTCTACTGAACATTTCTATGAATTCCTCGAGGTAATCTGGTTCCTATACAAGTGAGAATTTAGATAATAATATAGAAGTTAGATTTTCGTACTCGTTGTGTTTCTTTTTTCTTTATACAGCGTGTTTCAAAAAGAATATACGTATTACAAAGTATTATTTTGTCCAAACTAGCAATCGCTGCGCCTAGGCTCGGCTATTGGAGAAACGAATACATAGTTTAGTTTATTTAATAGCCGCTAGATGTCAGTTGCCTTCTGTTTTTCTTGGTAACCGTCATATGTTTAAAATGGCTACTCCGCAGCAGAAATCATTTTGTGTTTTCGAGTTTGTGAAGTGCAATTCCATGATTACAGTGCAAAGACGTTTCAGGTTGAGCTACTAAATTGATCCACCGATTGGGTGGAACATTCGCAGATGGTTTCGACAGTTTGTAGATACAGTATGCGTATGTAAAGGAAAGAGTCCTGGCCGCCCTCGTGTTTCTGAAGAAAATGTTGCGCGAATTCAAACTGCTCTCCAACGTAATCCTTCAAAATCAACTCGTCGTGCCAGTCGAAAGTTACAACTGCCTACAACAATTTGGCGTGTTTTGAGACGTCGGTTGGTTATGAAGCCATACAAGTTACAGTTGTTACAAGCTCTGCGTGTTGATGACAAACGGAAACGTGTGGCATTTTGTAACGAGATTCACGATGCTATTGACAATGATAACACTTTCGCGAAAAGGATCTATTCAGTGATGAGGCGATTTTCCATGTTAGTAGTCTGGTAAACAAATACAATGTTTGGGTCTACGGAATCCATATGCAGCCATTAAACATGTACGAGATTCGCCTAAAATCAATGTGTTTTGTGCGATATCCCGATCATCTGTTTACGATTCATTCTTCTTTGATGGAAACACGGTTAACGGTCAACAGTATCTCGCTATGTGACAAAACTGGTTGTTCCCAAGGCTGCACGAAGACAACTTCATTTTTCAACAAGACGGGGCATCCCCTCACAGGAGTCGCCAATTGCGTGAATATCTGAATGAAACTCTACCGAACCGTTGGAATGGTCGTCAAGGAGCTGGTGACTTAGCATGTCTCAGCTGGGCTCCACGGTCACCGGATTTGACACCCTGTGACTTCTTCCTGTGGGGTTTCGTTAAAGACAACGTTTATGTACCACCACTCCCACAGAACCTGGAAGAGTTGAAGAACCGGATCCGTACTGCCATGACATCAGTGATATTGTTGGTGTCGCTGACGGAGGACATATTTGAACATCTGTAATCTGAACTTAAGAGGTTCATAAATATGTGTGTAAAGTTTCATATTCGTATGTCTTAAAGTTTAATAAATATATGCATTCGAAATACGTATATTCTTTTTGAAACACCCTGTATTTGCTTTTTTCTGGTGCGTATCGATTCTCCCGAAACAACTTCGCACTTTTAATTTTACATCTTCTGGGTCCTGTTCCTCCTATAAGAACTCTGATAGGAAATTTGACACAGTAATAGGTGGCACCTGTGGCCACCTCTTATGAGTTTTTGAAGAACTGTCTTTAGTATATTCGCTCCCTCGCTGATAAGCTGAGTGGCACCCTAAGGAGTTTGTCAGAGTAGATCAGGTAGATTAGCCGTTGGATTTGCAGATTTTTTGTTTAGCGTCATCACATACACATTCACCTGCCTGTGTGTCTATACATGTATATAAATTGAAAGAATTTATGAAATTATGTTGCAATGCACCTTCAAGTATTTATTAAGAAAAAAACAATAATATTAATTACTTTTTCACAGTTATTTTTTGAGTATTACATTAATTTTAATTAGTATATTAAGTATCACAATGTTGTGGAAGCAAATGCTTTCATTTTGTACATAAAGTATGAATTTTATTCCACAATTAAGTACATTAAAAAAATTAAAATTAATGTCCATCCATATTTACGATGATAAGGTGCTGCAATTTCGAAAATGAACATTTTATCTCAAAAATATATCACATTTGTGCCTTAATCATGTTTCAAATAATAGATTAGAAATACTTCTTTGGATTTGCAAATTCCAAATACAATAACAATACATTTTGTGATCTATGACACAGGAACTTGTATCTTCGTATCTATCTAATCTGCTGGTGCTGCCCTCGTTTTTAAAATACCGACCGTTCTCATCGTAATGCACGCTTAAAGTCACTTCGTATTTCGCTAAAGGCACTGTTTCAAAAATCAACAATAAAAACGTTTTGTTGTGAGTATTGTTCGCAGATATTCCGGCCGAAATCGTTGTCTTAATAACGAATCTGGAGCACCTATCTTTAGTAAGGGGATCTTTATCCAATAAAGAATTAATATCACTAATAGCGAAATTTGAACCGGCTACAACTATTTCCGATTTTGGATCTAAAGAAGCGTAACCGAAACATGTACACCAATGGAATTGTATCGATACGTCTTCGCACGATCTACCACCGATTTCCGTGAACAATGACGTGCAATTATGACATCCCTCACTCGGTTTCGACACATAACCTTGTTCGTATAACACTAAAACGTGTTGTAGGGTCATATAGATGTCGAAGGGGGTCGTTAATTTTCCGCTGTTTTCAGATATATGGTGAGCTTCGTTCGGAAATTTCCGCTTGAACACGTCTGGAATCCAAAAAAATAAAAAAGGAAGCCTTTCTTCCAACCAACCGGATCTTGTCAATCTAATATCGCCAAATCTTATACCATGGTCGCTGAAGAATACAACTATCGTATTATTTAGATAGGTCTGCAGTTGTGTGAAAAATTCGAGAAATAAATCATCGACCCTTGTCGGGGCGTTTATGTCTTCATGGCTAAACGAATTCATCCAGAAGAATCCGAACTTTGGATTTTCCGGATAAACTAACATCATATCTTTTGCTATATTTAGTATTCTTTCTGCAGACGATTCTGGACCGGTACAATACGTTAGACGCTCTAATATCTTGACATTTAATAACTTTTCTGAGGCGGTGATGTATGGTATATAGTAATAATCCGAAGGCTGGTCTCGAAAACCTTTATAGGAGTAAGTAGTAAAAGTACTAATAGAGAATTCGTCTTCTGCATAAGCAGTTATGTAGCCGCGTTTGCCATATGCGTTCCAAATAAAATTACATTTGTCAACCCTATCTCTAGGGTCGCACTGCTTTAAAACAATGGACAAATTTTTCCCAGTTAATAGAGCCATTATATTGGGAAGAGTATTGTCCCCCACTTTATTATAGCCTTCATATTCCAACCAGTCTTTGTCCTGCAAGTAACGATTCGTTTTATATAAGGTTCTGTGAAAATTCAATCGCGACATGCTATCGATACCAATCAATAAGATACTGGGCGGTTTGGGTTTTCCTTCGAAAATTTTGATTTTTTCTTGTACTTTCCAGATCTTCGGTAATACAGCGTGAGTGTTTGTATACACTTCGAAATTTCTTATTGGATCTTTGCATCTTACTAACACCGATGATTCATATAGTTCGACTTCGTTCTCAAACGGGGCACAAAATGATACGCTGAAAAAGATAGATTATTGATTCATTTTGGAAAATAGTTTCTTAGTAACTTCGAAATATACTATTTATATTTGATTTAAATTGATGTCTCAAAAATAGGAGGTGAAGTAAATTTATCTCCAAGGATTCTAAATGCAACAACGATATGATATTATTTCTAAGCAATATTAATTATTATTTGAAGAAAGCTCTTCTTAAGAACCCCAAAAACAAGAACGTGGTTAGTTTGGTTACCCAAGGTTACAACTAACTGAAAAGTAAAAATATAAGGCCAACTAGAAAGAAATGTACCTAACTATAGCTAAACAAATTATTAATAGCCAATATTTTATTTCACTAAAATCTATATACAAAATACTATACAAAGGGTACTAGGAAAATTTTGCAATATGACGCAACAATGAATCGTAGGAAGCTGCTTGTTGCTGCATGTTGAGACATGTTCATACGTGCATAGTAGCCGCCGCGCCATGTCGACGGCCTCAGTGTGTAAAGTGCTTGCGATTGCATCGTTGTCACGAAATGAGATAAGGGCAGTTTTGCGTTATAATTTCGTGCGTGGTTTAAACATAGACCAGTGCTTCGAAGAAATAACTCTTGCACTAGGTGATGTTGTCTACATCGCGCAACGATATTCAGGTGGTATAGAGAATTCCAAAGGGGAAATTTAACTGTGGAGGATGCTGAAAGGCCGGGAAGGGCACGAATGTCAGTTACGGAGGAAAACGTTACTACTGTGGGGAAAATGCTTGGCGAGGACAGGCGAGTGACCTACCAACAGATAGAGGGTACTTCAGGCCTAAATGCACCAGCAATTCGTTCGATTCTGCATATCATTTGCGCATGATCATCGACTGACTCAAGAGCAGATGACACAACGTGTGACTTGGTGCCGGGAGATGCTAAAAAAGTTTAATAAGAGACAATCTCGGTATGTGAACAACATCGTGACAGGCGACGAGACTTGGCTGTACTATTACGATGGGCCGACCAAAGCTCAAAACAAAGTTTGGGTCTTCGACGATGAGGACACACCCGTAGTTCTCAGAAAATCCCGATCCGTAATTTCAAATCGAGTGGAATTGTGGAACGCGTCGTTTTGGACACACAGAAGACAGTCACAGCTAAGTGGTATACTGAACAGTGCCTGCCTAATGTCATTGGATGTATGAAGAACCTGCGGCCAAAGTCAAGAATGGACACCTGGTTCGTCTATCAGGATAATGCTCCAGCTCACCGTGCTAAAGTCTGCACCGGGAGATGGTTTTCTAGTGATGAGGACCTTCTGTGGGCTTAGGACAACGAGTATGCTTTACTCCATAGTGAAACTTGGCAGAACTGGTTTAAAGATTAGTTTCAGAGGATGGAGAGGTGTATTGAGTGTAGAGGAAATTACTTTGAAAAATTTAAATAAACAAAGCTGTATTGCAAAACTTTCCTAGTACTCTTTGTAATTAATAAAGAGTCCAGTTTCGAGTACACTATCGATGATAGTTTCACAGCGTTTCTTCATGCTACCAACTTAATTTTCTGCGTAGCTTACTTGGTAATTGTCTCTATATTTTCCTTATATGGCGAGAAAGGTGCCTGATATTGAAGCTTCTGTTTTACGATAACCCACATATTTTCTATTGGGTGTAAATACCGTTTGCATCTCTCTATTCAAGAGACAATCTACTGCGATGTTTCAGATCGTTACCTTCCTGTAAATACCATTCTGACGTATTACTGGCAAAACACGTTCGCACAGAAGGCGGAAGTCCCTCTTGATACAATTTTATCATTCCACGTGTGTCCAAAGTTTCTGTAAATACGTATAACAATCTGAAACTATACATACTGAAGCACCCCCACAGATGCATGTTAACTGGATGTTTTACACTGCGACCAACAATTCAATTTGTATCACAGGACCAAGCTTTCTTTCTAGGCATCCAAGATCAAAAAGAAAAGTCATCGGAAAACACAATATTTAATCAATATCGCTTAATATTATTACGAGCCCAGGCAAAACGCTTTTCGCGGTGATTTGCTGACAGTGACGGTTTTATTATTGTACTGCGATATTTCAGATTATTTCAAATTATTATTATTCTTCCTTAATTGTACTTGTCCGTTACGCAATGTTAATTCAGACTTTCTTTTAAACAAAGTGATAATAACCTTATCGTACTTCGTTGTGCTTACTCGAAATCTCTCTCGACCTGGAATGTCATCTACTGACTTTGTTGTTTTATATCCGTTAATCCACAGCTTTAAGGATCCCGTGGACTTTCGTAAATATTTTGCAGTGCAGTTATGGATATTTTTGGCACTTTTAAGTGCATGCATAGCAATACAATAATACTCAAAGAGTTTTGCATATACACTACTCATTTCAGCAAAGAAAATCCTCTACGATAAAGAAAAATCAAGACTCTACTAATACTTTTACGGCGCATTAGATGCAAGGTCCCTCCTACAAAAAAAAACAAGCATGCTCTTTCTAAAGTCATATTTTGTCGTTGGGTGTCGCAATTATACCGTCATGATATGGGCGGAATAATCAATAACTGTAACAATATCGGAAATGATTGAAGACATCAAGGAGTTAGCTAGCATCGTGAACATATCGACTCAACGCGTACACCACATTTTGCACATAGAATTAGGCATGATCAAGCTGTCAACAAGGTAGGTATCATGAATATTTGATTTCAGATCAATAATGTGAAACTATTTAATGAGGACAAATTTAATTTTGCAAAGATTTTTTCCAGTTTCAGGCGTCGTCGTTATCTTCTTGAATCCAAACAGCAATTCTAACAGCGGGCGTATTATAATAGTCCTCGCACAAAGAAAACGAAGTCATTTTTATCAGCAGGTAAGGTAATGGTTATGATTTTTTTGAGATTCTAAGAAGGAGATCATTTTCATAGACTATCTTGCAAATTGTCGTTAACGAACCACCATATCATACCGTTTTGCTCGACAAATTAAAAAAAAACTATTTCTGGAACAGAACTTTAAATAACATAAATAAGTTCATTTTTTTCAACGCGAAAGGGCAACGCTCCCTTTCACGCCGGTTAAATTATTTACGAAAAATTGGATCAATTGTGATTTCAGCTTGTATCTCATCCATCCTATTCGCCAGACATAGCCTCAAGTGACTCTTTCATTTCTTAAATTAAAACCGTTCCTTGCTGAAAAGAAGTTCGGATCGGATAAAGAGCTTATTGCATCTTATTACGTCACTTGCTATTTTTGAAATGATATAACAAGATCTTTTCCGAGCTGATACGAGGATGGATTGGTATATAAAATCTCCAACAACGCCATTGCATGAGTAGTGTGGAAAGAAACAAGTTCCAACCTGAATATGGTAATTTTGAATATAATAATAATAATAAAGTATTTATTGCTCAGCAGTATACATATACTAATAACAGGACAATGTATAATAAAGACTACAAATATCAAAATCACCAATATACGTAACAAGCTTACATCTAAAAAATTAATTATTAATCCCTACAGTTAACCCAACATACATACATGCATACATCTTGCGGCACACCAAAAATTTTTTGCAAATCCTTAACGGAGCAACTGAATATATCGCAATTATTACCAAATTCATTACATGAAGTACACATAGATGAAATGGGCGATTTAACAAGTATATTAGTGCGTGCTGGTGGAGTAAAGAAAGTCTGAACATTCCGAGTAGCAAGACGCGGCACATAGAAGTCGAGTCCACCCAGAAGCTCCGGGGAATTATCCGACCATGGATTAACCCATGTAAGAAAGACAAACCGGACATAACCCGTCTCATCTCCAATGAAGGCATAGCAAAAGTACTCAATAAGGTGTCACGGGGAAAGCCTCTGTAAAGGTAGACGCAGTGATTTCTAAACCAAAGCTATTTCAAAAATCGTCTTTGCACACATTCTATAGCTTTTTTTCTTGGACTTCATAATAAAGATTCCAAAGTATCGAGCCATACTCCAATCTCGAACGGACTACCGAAATGTATAAAGTTGTCAATGTGGATATATTATTAAATTGCTTATATATATATTACTTAGCATGGAAAGTTGTTGAGTAACAGAATCATTTATTATGAGTTTGATTTCTGAGATGCGTACCACGTAATAATTGGTGAATTTTTAACACTGAAAGGTTAGGCGCCCATAGAAACTTACAAACATTTGAAAGCTGTTTATGACAACGATTGTATAGATGCGAAGAATTCTTGCCAGTAGGTTTGACGTGCAAAAATTCTTTCGTCAATGTAGAGCAGCATGCGAATATCCGCCAAAACGATCAACGATTAATTCAACAAGATACTGTAACACTTTATGATCATTAAAGAATCGTATCCGCAGAGTAAGGCCGGAAAGAACGAATTTTTTGTTACACCACGGCAACGCCAGACCGCATTCCAGCAACGAAACGATGACGACAGTGACGAGTCTGAAATTCAGAGTTGTTTTTGTTGTTTTGGCACCCTCAAATTTTTATTATTCCCAAAGTTGAAGGGGATATAGCTGGTACGATAGTTGTTGAGCCAGAATTCCTAGAAGACCGCTACGTCATTTTTTGGAATAAACTCCACTAGATGTAAAGGTCTGTCGCGACCAGTGGCGTGCCTTAAAATTTTCCTCGTTATTTTCTTTTTGGTGAATATTTCAGACACTACTGAACACATTTTCAGCAAGTTTTTTTTTGTTGTGTTTAAGCTGTATTTTTATTTCTTTTGCAATAAGCTAAATATAATAATTGGTAGTACAATATTTTACTTCATTTTGATACTGGTTTCATTATTTTGTCCTTTCTTATTCTTACTTTATAGAGTTAGAGACCTTATATATCAATTCACCCTCGTAGTATAGTATATAACATTCTTGTTGTTGGCATTTCAAAAAAGAAATAGTGTAATTCTTAAAAGCGAAAAGTTAATATAAAAGGCCGTTTATTCATTTCACCGGTCTTAACATAATATTCTATTTTACAAATGACTTCTTACCTGATTCCTAAATCTGGGGTTTCACCTTCTCGCCTTGTCACATTACTGTAACAGCATTTAAGTTTAATATTGCTATACTGGGAACTTACGCTCTCGTCGATTCTCAGAAATGCACTTTCTTGTCTGTAGATAACGTGGGTCAACTTTTCCTTATTTGAACATCTAACGTGGTTTTTCCTGGCGTAGAGCGGTCGTGTCTCCGAATTCCACGGAGCAACATTCGGAATTTTACATTTTTCGGTGTTGACGAGATACCTCTTACCTGCAATCGACGTTAAGAAAATAAAAACAAATTTTACCAATAAATAACACCTAACTATGAAAATTGAGGTGAATGTTTACCGGTTTCAGATGATACGAGTTCTGATCTTGCTTCGATTGGAATTTCCTGTGGCTGGATGCGTTGCTGGCAGTACATCGTTAAGAACAGATATAATGTCGTCGCGATGAATGCGTAAATCCCATACTTTCGTGCACTCCATGACATATTTGCATTTTTAAACGTTTTTAACGATTAGGTTTTTACACTGGATGTCGGCAGATATATAAAGTTGTGTTGAAAGTAACTTGCATATCTGAACAAACAAAATTAAAGAGAATTAGAAAGAAGTTACGAAATCATGAAAAATTTTTACTTCCTGTTCTGTCGGAAGTTTAGAATATCTCAAAAAATATTATCAGAAAACTGGTACGGATTTAGAGCTTTCTTTTGAATTGGTGCTTAAGACAGTAAAAACCCAAGAAACATCTTTTTCCGCTATTATATATTCATTTTCAAATTTCGTATGCTCTGTTCCAAAAATAGAGAAGCACGTTTTAAATGTATTTCCAAGTTAAGTTATACGAGGCGTGGCTATTAAATAACGAGACTGACGCTGTAAAACATTTTATTTTGATTTCATACATATTTACTTATTATCACCTTCAATACACATCCCTCCTCTATCCCTACAACGCTTCACGCGAATCTTCCATTGTTCGAAACAGTGCTGGAAGTCTTCTTCTATCAGCTCCTTCACGCCGCGTGCCGCTTTCGCTTGCACAGCTTCAACGGACCCAAATTTTGTTCCCTTTAATTCATATTTCACCTTTGGAAACAGATAGAAGTCGCACGGCGCAAGATGCGACGAATAAGCCGGATGGTTTAACACTGGAATGCTGTAATTGGCTAGAAACCTCTTACAATGCGGAATGAACCAGTGCATTGTCTTGGTGGAGAACCCACGACTTGTCCTTCCACAATTCGGGTCGTTTTTTCTTTATTCTTTCACGGAGTTGAGCAAGAACGTGAAGGTAGTAATGTTGGTTAATAGTTACTTAACATTTTTCTGGCGAAACAAAAAAACAACTCTAATGCGAACGAAGGCTACGGTTATACTGATTTGTTTACAGAGGCGAGAGGCATTGCATTCGAAAGAGGCGGCTCACGATAAATAGATGTCGGTCGTTGGCGTTTGACGCATGCACACTTCTTCTGTACCAGCGTCAGTCTAGTTATTTAATAGCCACACCTCGTATATTAAAACTTGTCTTGTAATAAGTTTATCATTAAAAAAAACCTATAGTTTAGTAGCAAGTTACTGGGTTATAATACAGTGGTTTGATTAGAAAGCGAGGTTGCATGTCCGGAAAGCTTTTTGTGGATTTCCTTTTCGTGTCGACAACCAAAAATCTTAATACTTTGACAGCCGCACTTTTCACAAAAAGCTTAGCACGTGTCACTAGCATATATCCATGAAAACTACAAGTTACTTGCCTGCACTTTTTTGCAAGTTTTTTTTATTACTTAATATGTGAAAATTAGTAATTATTTCAGTTATAACATAAGGTTCTTATTATTTAACAAGATTTTGTCTTCTTTTTCTTTAGCTTAAACTAGAAATTTGTAATTCTAAATCAGACGACATACTTTCCGGATTTGGTAATGGACTCGCTTATAACGGAAACTCGTTATAACGTACCTTTATTTAAAGTCTTATTACAAAACATGTGAAAAATCCTTCAGTTAAAATGGACTCTATAATAGACTCTCGCCTATAATGAACCAAAATTAATTAGTATTTGTCCATTACAAGCCCGCGTCCGTCAAACCATTGACCAGTGTTGCTTTAGTCGTAAAAATGTCCGAAAAAAGTAAAAAGCGTAATTTATCAGTGAGTGGTTCAATGTTACAAATGAAAGCCGAGTAATTCGAAAAATGATTAACGATTGTTTTAAATGCACTTCTGGGTGGCTTGATAGATTTAAACGAGGGTGCAATATTGTTTTTGGTAAAGTTTGTGGTGAGTCAACTTCAGTAGACAAAAATGTAACTGATGATTGGATTTCTCAAGTCTGACCAATTACAAGTATTGATTATTCCGTTGATGGCATGATGCTGACAAAACAGCAATTTTTTATAAAATGATATCTGATAAAACTTATAGAAAAAAGAAAGGAAAGTAGTGTAGGTAAAACGTTGAAACATATAATCAACAATTGCGATGGCTTATGCTAAGGCTTCTGCTACTGAAAAACGTAATTTCTTATTATTGGCAAGTTTATTGTTTTATTTACAGTAACGTAATAATGTGATTCTACTGGTATTTTTTTTTTTGAGAATTTCAAACCGTAGATATTTCAAGAATGTACAAACACTACCTGTAAATCACCGAGCATGTAATAAAGGATGGATAATTTCATAAATCTTTATTGATTTGAGGACATGGTAAAAACAGATTATTGATTATTGCCAAAAAAACGCAAAATACTATTGTTAGTTGATAACTGTCCTACTCATCCTAATGCTGAACTTGATGAGATTAAGCTACATTCCTTTCTACATAATGCCACATTAGTTTTGCAACCTATCGACCAAAGAGTCATTATGTTTCTGAAACAAAGTTATAGAAGAAATGTTCATGCAATCACGGGAAAACTACCGTCACAAAAGCTGCAACTTTTTAGAAGTTGTGAATTTGTCGGTGTTGCATGGGAAGGTGTTAGTTCACGATAAATAGCAACTGTTTCCAGTGCTGGCCCAGTGAAGAATAATCCTGAAGAAATGGATTTAGCCCCAAAGGGTGATATACCCTTAAATGAGCTGGTCCAGGTTTGATGAATATGAGGGGATTGATAAAAGTATAGTAGCAATAATATATTTCAGGATTGCCTTGAGCAAGTCCTGAAAGAGGAATTCATGAAAAATGAATGAGAATTAGAAGAGAATGAAACTGTGCTAACAATTGAAGAAGCAATGAATTCTGTTAGAGGTATTTTCTGCAAAGACAGGATAGTATCGATACTAGTTCAATACTAAATAAAGAGATTATATAACTAAACCGCAGATCTAAACAAAACCTTCGTTCAAAATATGTAATATTATATATACATACAAGAGCTCGTTTTTATATTCCTGTGTATGTACAGTTTAATGTTGTTCCCTCTCTTTAATGAAAACATTACATGTGTATATTTGTTTTAGTAGTAATTATTTTGATGAAATGACTACTCGAATATAATGGATTATTTTACTTGGTCCGAAAACTAAAGCATAATAAAATTTACAATTAAAATAATAATATTAACACTATAAACTATAAAACTTCAATATTTCATAAAAAAAAACATAACGCGTATCTCGATAAAACTAGCAGTGGAATTTGTTACATAATACCGACAATTTAATATTTATTGATAAATATATTAAACATGAATTTAAAAAGAAATGATAATTTTAGGAAACTATACGTTTGTTTTACCATTAAAACCACAAACGCTCCGCTTGTATTTAAATACGTATAGAGTAGCGAAAATTGTTAAAGTATTTCTTTTTCGATTAATACTTTAATCTTAAACCACATCCACTTCATTCTACCTTATTTGCTTTATGGTACTACTACTATAAACCACAAAAGTTTGCCGGTGTATCAATAACACTGCAAAATGGGAACAGATACCGGCATTTTTCTAATTTATCGGTAGTCGCATGTGTTGGAGAAAGAAAGGGCGCAAATGTTTTTCTAATAGTTACGCACTACGTCTTGTTAAGAATTTGTAAAAAAAGAGAAGCAGACGTATGCAAAGCATGTGTATTATGCATATGTCACGTATAATACAGATAAAATAGCGTTTAGACTTCTGACTTATGAAGTTTGTCTTTTCTACTGTTTCGATATTGTTATATTCCTTATATTTTGACGCTGTTATTTGTTATTATTCTAACACCTAATTTATCGTATTTATTTCAACATTCTTGTAAGTTTGTACTTAGGTGATCTACGTAGGCAGCTTTTGCATTTGTTATTTAAAGGTTTACAAGTTAGGTATCAGATACGATAATGTACTATTATCGCATCTGACAGCAATATAAATACAGTATTTAATTTGACATCCTCGTTTCCTGTCGACATCTTATTTCAAACGACAGTGATCACGTGATGGGAAAACATTCCTGGTTTAAACTATATATGTATATACTTTACGACTTACAGGAACGAACAGAGGGAACTCTAGGTACACACATCCAACCATGTTAAGCTATTAAATAATCTTATCAATTGTGTTGGTGTTAAACGATGTTGATATTAATCTATTCTTGTTTGTAAATAAGAAATACTGTTTAATTATTGTAAGTCAGTAAATATTTACATGTGCTTACTTATCTACGTCTTTATATTTCACGTAGGCGTACAGTAGGTATTTACGAGGATAGTTTGACAAGTAGTGAGAATGACACATAGGTGGCGCTCTAATTGGTCAAACAAATGCACTGTAAATCGGTTGATTAGTTTATTTTTGACAGCTGATTGAAAAAGAAGCAACACGTCGTTTTGTTAAAATGGAAAAAGCAGAGTATCGTGCGGTGATTAAATACTTCGTAATTAAAAGTATGAAAGCTACCGAAATAAAAGATGAGTTACGGGAAACATTAGGTGAATCTGCTTCATCATCCGCCACAATAAATAGATGGGTAAATGAATTTAAACGTGGTAGAACAAGCTGTGTTGATGAAACGCGCTCTGGAGCACCCAGAATCGTCACTTCTAAGGAAATGATTATAAAAATCCATAATATTATTACGCAAGATCGACGACTCAAAGTGAGAGAGATAGCAGAAATGGTAAACATTTCAAAAGAACGCGTGCATAACATTTTAACGAAAGAATTGGGTCTTTCCAAGCTTACGACTGATCAAAAGTTAACTCGTTTGCGCATTTCCAATGAGTGTTTGGACCTTTATAAGCGGAATCCGGTTGATTTTTGTAGGCGATTTGTTACTTGCGATGAAACTTGGATACACTACAATACACCCGAAACTAAACAACAGTTGAAACAATGGTTAGAACGTGGTTCTGCACCTCCAAAGAAAGCGAAAACCACTTTATCGGCAAACAATGTGATGGCATCAATTTTTCGGGATTCAAAGGGCATTTTGCTCATTGATTACCTTCAGAAAGGTGTCACAATAAACGGACAATATTATGCAGAACTTTTACAAAAATTAAATGCTGAAATTTTGTGCTAAACGGCCAGGAATGGCAAAGAAAAAGATTCTGTTTCACCAAGACAACGCTTCCTCGCATACCAGCACAGTTGCGATGTCCAAAATCCACGAGTTGCATTTCCAATTTCCGCATGCGCCTTATTCGCCGGATCTAGCCCCTTCCGACGAGCTTATCATCTTCGTAAATGAGTATTTTGCAAGCCTTCCGGAATCGCATTTTAGAGATGGTATAAGGGCATTGGAGCACCGTTGGAATAAATGTACTGCTCTTTTAGGAGATTATAATGAAAAATAAAAATTATTTTGCTTTTCTTTTCCAATCTCACTGCTTGTCAAACTACTCTCGTACATATATACTCTTGGTGCTATTTCGCCGCGTGAATTTAGTAGCTTAGTCCTAAGAAAGGCTTTGTTCCTCCTGACGTTTCAATGACATCGCTTTCAGCTTTTCAACTTTTTCATTAGGATCGAAATATTGTAGTATTTAGTTAAATTAGGAATGCCTTGCAGAATGCAATCCTCGCGACAAATTTCATTTCAAATTCACCACAACTTTTTTTAATTTTAAGATAGTTTAAAAAAACAAAATTTGCCGATTTGAGTTTTCCTGAATAATTTGATAGCGCCTAATATGGCCGCTTTTAAAACTTTACAATGTTGAGACACTTCTTTAAAACAAAATTTTTTGTTTAAACAGAAACTCCCGATTGTCATTTGTATTTAAGTCATAAGAGCTATCTTTTGATCTTTATATTGGATTTTTGGTTACCATAGATAGTTTTCAAAAAGACCTTTTGAACAATGTATAACATACCTGAAAAATGTTCATTTGTAGGGGAGATATTAACAAAAAATTAATCTCTAATATGAAATTAGTAGGCTATGTAATAAACACCATTGAGAAATGTAAGCGAAAAGCTATGCTAAGTAATACTGTAAAATAGCAGCAGTTAAGAAAAGTCATAAAAGCATAAATAAAGACGAGTACTAATAGTTGGGGATTCACTTAAAGAAGCTATTCAATATGATGACCATTCTGTTCCACACACTTTCTACACCTTATCCGAACAGTAATACGAAGTGTGTTTCCATTTATTGATCTTAGCCCATTCAGCGTTCTTTGTTCAAAAAGTTCCCGAGTTTCTGGTGGTTCAAAATTAAATACTTTGCTTTTAATGGTATCTCATAAGTAAAAAATAAAGGGGAACAAGGTCAGGTGATCACACAGGTCATTGCACTGGTCTTTTATTCGAAACCACCTAATTACAGATTTAAATGTTACACGTCACGAGGGTTATCGACCGGGCAACCATCTCGCTAGAACCAGATGTGTTGCATATTGTCGGGATTAATAATTTGTCTCAATGAAAGGACCTATTAAGTAATTATCTAAAATGAAAAAAAAGCCAAAAATTTAAACATCAAAAATTTAAACAAAGTTCTATACCAATATATTTATTTATCAAATGTGAATATTCAGTTGAAGTGCTTTCAAATGAATAGCTACACACACTAATCCCTTATATGGGGTGGGGAGAAAAGTGCAGTAAGGATGTGCGGGACAGTTGGCCGGAAGACGCCAATAGATTAAGACAGTCTTTTATTTAATAGTCTCTTAAAATCAACAACATAGAGTCTTAGGTATTATAGTTATCTGAAATACTATAGAAGTGTATCTATTGTTAAGTTAATAAACAAATAAGAGAAAGAAAATAGTGAAAAAGCATTTATTTATATATTCCTGAGAACCCCACGAAGAGTCTATTGCACAGTAGACTAAGGATGATAGTTATGCTGATTGAACATTCCACAATTGGTATATTGTATTTCACTTGTCCACAGTATTTTTCAGCGTAACTCGTGTAAGCATTTTTAGAGTTTTTGTTTTGAAATACACTTCCAACAAATTCATATTATTATTAATCTTAATACTCAACAATAATTACTTATTAATAATTACACAAGGTTTTAATTAACTCATCTCTGTATCACTAATTGTACTTTGACAAGTTATCATTTTGTTTCACAATGACATTTAATTCCATGGTTTACTAATTTTACTGGAAATTCTGTTTTTCTGTTAATATAAAATTAAATGTCAGTATCTTTTCGTTATTTTACAGTACTACTTAGCATACCTTTTCGTTCTCATTTCTCATTGGTGTTTAGCTGCACATTTATTTTTCGTAAAAATTTAGTAATAAAAAATTTTTCAGGTGCGTTATACATCCTCGAAAAGTCTTTAAAAACTAACTAATCAAAACCCCAATATGGCTGCCTATGAAAAACAAAAGGCACTACTTGAATACAGATGACAATCGGAGTTTTCTGTCGACATAAGAAAATTTGTCTTAAAAAAGTGTAACATTGTAAAACTATAGAAACGGTCACATTAGGTGTGACTTATTAAGGAAAATTGCAAATTTTTGTTTTACAAATTATCTTAAAAATTAAAAAAGCTAGCGTGAATTTGAAATGAGATTAGCTGCGAGTATTGAATTCAACAAAACATTCTCCATTTAACCTCTATGTCTATAATCGAGATACAAATGGTAAGCGAGCATCGAAATGTGGACACTATGTATATATCGTGCATATATATATATATATATATATATATATATATAAGGTGATTGATTGAAACCGTTCGTAAGACGTATTGGGGGTACTGCTTCATTTCTTTTTTTGAAAATTTCAGGCTAAGCATAAAGGCTCAAGTTCAGTTCAAAATAATATTTTCGTGGTGGCTGCACTTCCGTTTAAACCGAAAGTCGCTAACAATTCATTTATTTTAAATGGAAGCATGTAGTCTTTACTGTATATTTAACTTTTTAAGTTTTCTCTATACCCAAATATAACTATTTCAGAGACATTTTAATTTTTTTGAAAATATTTGGTTTTATATTCCCTTAATAAATGGAACCAATTTTCATGGTTTTTCCTCCTAAGTTCGCTAGCAATCTTTAGTAATTTTGTAGATTACTGCTTGAATGGTTGTTTTCTATTTTCTTTAATGGCTTCTATTTGTAGACAATTTTACGTTACCAATGAAAATAAAGAAAATAAACTATAAATTATTTTTGATTAAACTAAATTTATAACTTCACTTTTAATTTTGAAAATTGTAATAATTTCTAAATTTTTTATTCAATTCTGCACATATGAGCATATACGAGGGTAGCTGTTTATATTTCGGGAACTGGCAGCACTGTTAGTGTTGCCTCCGATCTGATGATTGCATTATGAAGTTTGTCAATTTTGACAATATATTTTCCTTGACAGTTTTATTATCCGGTCGCTATTTCTATTGTTGATAGTAACTTGAAAATTTTAGGTCATGCAATTATTTTTCATAACTTTCGGCGTAGATTATCTCAACAAGAATTGCATCGACGAACTGAATTCTTTATATGGCGATGAAGCACCGAAAACTACAGTATATCGTTAGTACAGTGAATTCAAACTTGTATGGCGTTCCACAAATATTGTTGTGTCGGAAAACATTAATGCAGTGTGTGAATTGATAATGCAAGACCGTCATGTGACATACCGTGAGATCGTGGCATCTCTAGGCATTAGTAACACCAGCGCGCATAAGAACCTGCATGAACATTTAGCCGTTAAGAAACTATTTTCACGTTGGGTATCACATCATTTGACAACCGCTCAAAAAAGGTCGATTGGTGCCAAGGAATGCACAAAAATACAATGGCGGTGCTTCAAAGAACATTTTAAAGTTGCCACAGGTGATGAATCTTGGATCTATACATATGAGCCCGATAGTATACAGCAGACGACTGTGTGGGTATTCCAAGATGAGCTAAAATAAACAAAGTTGTTCGCATTCGAAGCACATCAAAACAAATGGTCGCCTGTTTTTTCGGAAAAACCGGTTTTGTTGCAACCGTGCCTTTAAAGACTTGTAGAACGATCAATTCCGAATGCTACACAATTATTTATTTGCCAAAAGTTTTTGAAGAAATAAGGAAAACAAACCGAAAACGACAGATCATTCTCCACCATGACAATGCGAGCTCTCACAGGTAGGTTCAAACAATTGAATATTTAACTGGGCCAAACATTGAATTGATGAGCTATTCGCCATATAGTCCTAATGTAGCACCCTGTGATTTCTTTTTGTTCCCACACGTGACGAATAAACTATGTGGTCAATGGTTTTCAACGCCGGAAGAGGCATTCAAAACTCATATTTTGGATATGCCGCCTTCACAGTGGCAGCAATGCTTTTTGGATTGGTTTAAATGAATGCAAAAGTGCATTAATTTTCAAGGAGAATATTTTGAAAAGCAATAAAACTATTTTCGATAATAAAAAAACTTTTTTTTTCTATTTCCGAAATATAAACGACTACCTTCGTATTACATGAAACAAAAAAGTATCATTGACACGTTGGATGCCTGTGTTTTTGAATCACTCAATATTTATTTATCTGAAGTTAAATTTATTAGTAGGTTAAATATAAGAAAAAAAATTTTATACGTAGGTACTCAATTGTTAATACTTTGACACTTTGCCGACCTTTAGAACTTTTAGAAGAAAATGTGTGATTTGAAGAAAATACGTGCAAAATATGCATGCTTCCTTCAATCAAGCAACAATACATAAACCCAAAAAAATACAATTTTGTTGTACCTTTTAACAACAAATATGAATTTTGAATACGAAGTACGAATAAACTATTTGTTTTAAAAGAACATGTACATATATTTTATATCAATTTTTATCTATTAGAAAATCGTCTATTTAAACTTTCCCGGTAATTTTTTTATTGTGAGCCTAGTGAATAATAAATTCATAATTTGTTAATTAATTATATAAATTCACAAATATCTTACGTATTTAAATAATGGCACATGTGAGCACAAATCAATTTTTAGTATTAAAAACATAATACGCGATTAATGTCTCGAAATTTTTGACACCCACTGTACGTTACTGAATTCCTTGCATTTTTATAATACAACATTAAAATATAAAATAAATAATTACGATACATGAACAAAATACATCAATTTCACTATTTCTAATAATTAATAATTGTGCCTTTATTTTTGTTTATATGTTCATATAAAATATCAAAGTTAAAATAAAATTTTAGGTTATCTAGCTTACAAAGTATAGAAGTATGGATTTTTTCTATTAGACGGTACTTTTAAATACTTGAAAACAGAATTCCTAATATAATTCAATTACGTCAAGCAATTTTGTCCAGAAATATAAATTGCTTGCACGACGATTCTCTATTACAGGAAATACTAAATTGTGCAATACTTACTGATGCTGTTGTTCTTGTTATTTTCACTAACTGTACAGTCTTAAATTTATTGACGAATTTGGTCAATTTTTTTCAATAAAACACAATTATTAAAAAAAATAAAAACTTGATGCTTACTGTACAGGAATACATATGAATGTGTCGTAATACTAATCTCGTAAAGGTTTTTGGGATCTCCGCATTTGCAAATGTTAAATGTTAGGGCTGCGCAGACGTCTTCATATCATTTGAGGATGCAATAAGGGAGAAAACTGTTTTTGTACTTTAGTAAAAAGGAAAAATAAATGGGCTACCTGTTTTAATTTGAATGCGAAAGGAATGTTGTGTCAGATAACTGTACTTTTTAATTCGTGGACTGAACACGTAAAAACATATCTAAAATCATTAGTAGATATTTAAATTAATTTTATGAATTTTATTTTCTTCATTAAGCTCAATTGCTGGCGCCATCTATTGTAATATTTTACTTTGTGACGTAGTTTCCAATGGTAAAATTAATTAAAAAGAAATTCAATATTAAAAAATTTTTCATTCTTAGTGAGTAGTAAATTAAATGTTACTTGCATATAATTATGTGCTTTTATAATGCTAAACTGAAGTGTTATATCTTGGCTTCTAATGTACTAGACGTACAATTTAAATTTTTAAAAATTAAAATTCAAATTACCACTATTAGACCACTGTTTATTTTAGATTTCAAGTTTAACAACAGTTGCAAGATCGCGCGTCAGTTCAAATCTTGTCTATCTATCTAAATTGGTGGTTTAAATCACTATCAGATGAAGGAATTATTATTACAAGCACTAATTAAACATAACTGCACATTAACTTTTCAGCGTTTTTTTTTAAATTCTCCATAAGTTTAGACGTAATTTTGTGAAATAATTCCTTTTAGTTAAATTCTAACGATAATTTTAATTGATGAAATTCTCAAAATTGCTTATTTTTTTAAAGTATTGTAAAATGGGACGAATAACTACAGGGTGAATAGAAACAAAAACAGGAAATTTCTTTTAAAAAATCGCACTTCGGTTTCCAACCATGCATGTTTACTCGAATACTTAACAGATGTCAGTGTAATGCTCTATCCTACCAAGGAGCTTTCGTTATTCAAACAATATCTTCTATTTTCGCAAAATATGTTTTAATTTAAAAAGTAGATCTTCTGTGTACAGTGCACACGACATGTAAAAAGGTAAGGTGTTTTATTTCAATAATTTATTGGTTTTTCATAAGAGTTTAACTACTTTATAGTGAACTTTCGTTGATATTTATTTTAGTATTAAATATTTATTGCTATAGCAACATGTACATTTTTACAATGTGAACATTTTTTCGCAGTTGTATGATCAAAGCAAGTAGAACATTTAAGTGTTTGGATAATGTAGCTTTTAAGTATTGGATTTACATTATTGTTTCCAGATATTGCCTTTTTTTCTAGTTATTGCCCAATATATTATATTACCTCACTTTCAATTTCTGCTGGAGTGAATGGAAAGACGTTGTTTTTATTCACCCCATAGTTAATTTTGCAATTTCTTTTTTAATTACAGAAAACTGTCCCACATTTGCAAACCAGATCCTCAAGGTAAAACAAAAAATAAATAAAACTAAATTAATAGAGAGCTCTTATTTCAACGTTCGTTATTCTGTGCTTTATCGACAAAACAAGAAACCTAATCTAAAGTCTCAAAGGTATTAAATAGCTCTAACTAAGAAAGAGGAAGATATTGATCCACCGATGCTACTCACTTGGTCATTTGGGCATCAGGATGATTGTTAAGGATTACCTAGGCAGTAGAAGTAAAACAAATTTTAAAGACAATGGCTTGTGTATTCATTTGTAAAACATTCTAGAAAACGATCATGAGCAAGAATCTGTCAAAACATCAAATATTTAAGAGCTAATGTTTCTTTCACAACTATTAATGTTTATTTTGACAATTTAGTCATAAAATTCGAAAATGTATCATTGTCGAATATAATAAATTATAATGAAATCAACTTAAACGACGATCCGGGTTGGAAAAACGCAATATCGAAAAGGAGCTGTCGCTATCCACAACGCTTTTGTAATACGTCGAAATTAACTGTTTCAATTATGTGTGCTACATCAGCTGTTGAGGAATTGTTACCACCACACGTCGTAGTGTACAAGGCAAAAAATCTTTATTCGTCTTGCCCAATTGCTGATTTCAAGTAAGGATGTCAGGAACGATTGCTGCTTGTTAGATTGCTTTGACCTAATATCCTTCTCAGATTGGGTTTAGCAATTTAGCAATTTAAACACTTGGATATTGCATGTGCGGGTAAAACTTATCTGCACAAACTCGTAGAAAGAATGTATGTAGCCTTGGTCATGGCTAGAGTGTGTTTTTTCTTACAATCTGGGGCTTTTAAGAAAAGAAGTGGAAAACTGGCGTGCAGGCGGCTGGTCATAATTCAATCAACCAATAGGAAAAGCGAATAGGCACGCTAGAAATTAGGCGCGCCAAAAAAAATTATCACAAATTAAAAGTGCGATGTCAATATAATTATCAAACAGGTAGACAGAATAATAATTGTGTATTTAGTGTGAAAAGAAGGATAATATTTGAATCTCTAATTGCATTTAGAAATCAATAAAATAGAATTAATATTGAATGTGTGTCAATGGAAAGTTGCCAAAACTATTCCAAAGAAAAGGTTTGAAAGGTTTTAGGTATTTAGCTTTTTCCAAAACGATAACAGTTTGTTTTATTACAGCCTGAGCCTACGTGACGAAAACAATAAGATTTCGCATCTGAATATAACACAAAGAATGTCTTCATAATAATTTATGAATTCCAAATCGAATTATATTTAAATTAAAATAAATTAATTTAAAAACGTGGTATAAACAAGATTATTATATATGCGAAGAGTAACACGGTAAATTCAAACCATTTAACTCAACCTCTTGATGTGCGTTTTTCGTTCTCTTAAAACTCTTTAGAGACACGAGCTTGTAAACGAGGGCCGAGTCAGAGCATTGCACAGTTCCAAAAGATAGATTTTTCTATTCGCTAAATAATTTGTTTTGGGCTATTGAGCCTAGTCCAACAAAGAACAGATTTAATAGAGGAAATCTAAATGTTGGAAATAGAACAGTAAGCTAAATCGAAAAACAAACAGTAAAAAATAATATGTGACAGGCTTTAAAGTTGCAAAGCGGGAACTTATGGGGAAAAGCCAGAAATCTGCATCTACACATACACAGAAAGCTATGATGGTCAACATGGTAGAGAAAGTGGATTCGATATATGAGGTTAAAGTGGGTAAGGTGATGAACAGAGAGAGACGTAATCAAGGCCAAATTCAACAGGAATTTTTTTGATTTGGATTTTTGGAAGATGGCTAGAAGGTCACTGCATTTAGACCACCCTTGGTCCATTGGTGTCCTTTATAATTGAGGATCCCTTAAGGGGTAGAGTAAATGGTTTCAATATCTGACGTGGCGATTCTCTAAATGAGCTAAATGATCTGGAATTTCTAATATACCTAAGGCTATTTCCAAAAGGTCAAGAAGTTGAGAACTACAATACATATGGGAAAGTCGTAGTATAATAGGCTTTATAGATTTCAAATAATCTAATCTTGCAATAAATAAAACGATAAACAATTAAACATACGCAAAACAAAAATTGCATTGTTTGCAATCCAATTTGCTTTCGTTTAAGAGGGTTTGCAGAATTAACACAATACACAATAATTGAAACTTATATGCATATGCTGCATTATTCGTTTTTGTAATCTACTTACATGGTAATGTCTATTTAGTTTTTGCTCGTTTACTCATTTTCGTTAAGGATTATTCAAATCCGCAACAATTAAGAGAAACTGCGACATTTTTCTTACAAAATGATTACCTGCTTTGCACTGGATTACAGTACACTTGAAGAAGAATTAGCATTTGTAGATAGAATCTCTGCTAAAACCATTATTTGAACTATTAGTTGATTGAATTATAGGCACTGACATTTAAAACTAATATTTCGACAGTTTAAACAAGCATTGTTTATAGCTTAAACTAGTTCTGTGAAATAAAAAAATATAAATAATTCAGACTATTGCAAATAAGTAGGCTATGAAACATATCGAACACTTGTTATACATCAATATATATACATATGTGTATATACATACATACATATATACATGTATATATACAGATATGCTTTAAAAATATTCTGTTTATCACGTTATTTATTTAAAACATAAATTATTTCTTATTCCTTCTCTACATACTTATATGATTTATTTACAATAGCAATAAATTTGTAGTTTAGGATCATTGATGCAGCCACTATGAGAGCTGTGCTTATCTAATCTGCTCACAAAGCTCCCTTTCATGATTTTACCATCCTCTATAATAACAGTGCTTTCGAATATAGCTTTGGGTATAGTTTTGACTGCGATTACTAAGTTAAAATTGTTTGTGTTCGAGACTGTGCTTGATATACTGGTCATAATTATCTTAGACATCTTAAATATGGAACATTTTTGAGTTTTCGAATTGTTTGCGATCAAGTCGTTAACTTGTTGCACGATAAATTCGCCTCCTTGTGTTATCAAGGTGCCGTTGTATAATTCGTTTTTGGAATTATAACAGGTACACCAATTAACATCTATACCGGCTTCATTACAAGATCGAGCCGGAATTTCTTCAAAGAGTGATTTACAGGATGGACAGCCTTGACTGGGTTTGATCGTATAGTTAAATCCAGACAATATCAAGGCATGCTGTAATGTCATGTACATATCATATGGTGATGTTAATTTGGTGTTTCCATTGGCCTTTAAATTTGTGTATTCCCTTGAGTATTTCTTCTTGAACCATTTAGGCAACCAAAAATATAGGAACGGCATACGCTCTTCAAACCATCCCGAGTAGGAAATGCGAACTTCACCATATCTCAGGCCGTGGTCACTTAGGAATATGATCATAGAATTACTAAAAACTCCAGCTTCTTGGAGGTCTTCGAAAAATTGTAATATTTTAATGTCAAATCTTGTTGGAGCATTGATTTTGTTATGGCTAAAGCTGTTCATCCAAAAGAGTCCAAAGCTCGGATAATTTTTAAAGGTATATGAGAAATCTTTCACTATATTCAATATTCTTTCTCCTGAAGTCTCTGGACCACTACAAAAAGATAAGTCATTCAATCGTTTCTGTTTTAGCTTACTAAACGCGTAACTATAAGATCTAAAGTAGTAATCAGTTGGTGATTTAACGAATCCTTTTTTATAATAATTAAATGTGTTTATTTTCCCTTCATCCTCAGCGTAGGCTGTTATGTATCCAAAATTACTGTAATCCTTCCATATGAAACCGCACTTATCCAATTTTCCCACAACCACAGGATTGCAAATATTATAGGCAACGCTATTTTCATATCCTGCCAGGATGGCCATTAAATTTGGAAATGTATTGTAACCTACTTTATTGTAACCTGTGTATTCTATCCAACCGGTGTTAGTTAGGAATTCTCGTGTTTTTGGCATAGTTCTCATAAAGTTCAGACGAGATACACTGTCTATCCCTATTAATAAAACGCTCAATGGTTTTACTGTAGCCGTTTCTGATTTCATCAGGTTTTTGTGAGCGTTCATTTTATTACGAACTCTATCGTTGATAGTCACAGGAGCATGGCTGTTGCTATAGATTTGCTTCTTTGCGTGACATCTTACGATAATTACACTATTCGATATGTCGGTTTGGTTTTCGAAAATCATACATTTGGTGATTCTAGAAAAAGAAATACTTGCATATATATTTTAATACATAAAATGCATATAGAGGAAAACCTGCTTATGAAGAAACTCCAGAACGAAAACATATTAGATTAAAGATACAGGGTGATGAATTGCATAAGACATATTTTCAAAAACTCGACAGTTTTTCGACAAAAGGACAACATAAGTATTAGTACAAAATGTTAATGTATAAAAAAAGAATTTTTTGAAATTCTCCATATTTAATATAATTCTCTGTTAAGTGTAAATAAAACTCTAAACCGTATTTGTTCCCGCACAGTTTCTAGGATATGTTTAATTTTAACTTTGGTTTATATTCACTCTCTGTAAAGATAATTTTGCTTGACAAGGTAATTTATTCAGTGATTAAATAGTTTCAGTAATTAAACACAAAAACTCAATTACGTGATTTTCACAAAATTTCTTTATTTTAAAAATGGTAACAATTGCTTCATCAACCCTGTGACTTCTTCAGACTAAGAGGTAAATCTAACAAGGAGGGAAGAAAATATATTCTAGTCAAATAAACTAATCAATTAGCTAACTTAAAGTTGGGGGATGATGTATAATTACAAGGAACTAAGTTAAAAACTGTAAAATTATTCAAATCTACTTCATTATTTATTAAATTATTATATTTTGTATGTTTGTTTTTTCTATAGTTTCAATGATAACTGTACACTTTTATTTTCCGAATGCAGAATGGTGAAATCTGAATTAAAGATATTTAAATGTACGACATTGCTGATATCACTTTTGTTATGAACTTCTAATCATTGATCACAGATTTCACCATTCGATATTCTTTATATGGATGCGTTCAATATTATTCACTGTCATTTTGGGGAGTTTGTGAATTGAGGCTTGCAGAAAAATGCTTAAAGCTTAAAGGACAAGGAAGGCGTTCTACAATGACAATGTAATAAGCAGCAATCATGCCTTTGGGAAGACAATCATAGTTAAGTTCGAACCATGATAACATAACAGGTCTTCGTTTCGTTGGAATAGCTTCCCTGGATGTTTTTGACTTACATAGGTTACCATAGCATATTCCAATTTTGACCTAACTAGCACGATATGTAGAGTATTTAATATCCTTGTGTTTGAAAAATTCAACTGTGCAGACAGACGGCTCTAAGATAAAGCATGGCGTAGGAACCGGAATTTACGGACTTTAGGACAGTAATCCTTGTGAGTTTAAATAAGGATAGTATTATTGCATATGAAACGAAAAGCATTACATCACTGTGTTGTCGAAATTAATAGATAGGATGGTAGGTCACACGATGGTCATTGTAACCAATAGTAGTAAAGATTCTAGATTCGGCGAAAGTGAATGGAAAAATGATGTGGAATTATATGTGCAGCCAGTAATTGAAAAAGGTGATAATAACCTGGCCCTCAGAGCATGAGGCAATAAAGTTAATGAAAAAACCAGGCTCGATGAGTTTCATCTAAAGCATTTATAGTATCAGAGATTTCCTGCGACATTGCAAAAGAATCATCGAGACAGTTTATGGAATAAAGGATCAAAAATAAATCTAGGGATAAATGTAAGAACTCAGGTTGAATACAGGCAAAACCGTTCCTTAAGAAATGGTCATTCAAATTTACTCAGATTATTGAGAAGGATCGAAAAGTCTGCTAGAATAATAGTAGGTATACTAATAGGCTCAACAAATGTACAAGTAATATGAGTTTGACAGAAAAAGATATTTGTAAATTCTACCAAGTAGAAGAGCAAATTGCGATTCATATTCGGTGCCAATGTTAGGGTTTCAGTCTACAAATGGGAAAAAAATATCCTGAGACTATATATCATAGGACCGTTCCCAAGACATTATATCTAATTGAAAAAATAACGCCAGAAAAATGTAGCTAATGAGACCAGAGGAGTAAATAGATTTGGAAAGGCTGAAGTGAATTAGCTTCTTTGGCAATCTCAAGCAAGTTATCTATGTAATGCTGCAAAGCATCATATCGTCATGAAGAGCAAATGTCAACAACACCAACTTCATATAATATTTAAAAATATGCTAAACGAGAGTGCGTGCCCGCTCACATGCACCCACATATATATTTGATTTATAAAAATACAACACTCACCTAAAATTATTGTCTGGCACTTTAGCCTCGGTTATTCTGCTTACATTGTGATAACAGCACATTAAAGGATTCGAGCTGTAGAGTTTTGCGACTTTCTCATCTATAATCAAAATTGCGCTGGTGTCATTCTTCACCACATAACTGAGCAAGTCGTACTTGCTGCACTGGATGTAAGACTCATTTTTAATATAGGATTTTATCTCTTCATTCCACGGATCTATATTTTGGATTGTACATTTCGGCGTGAAGATTAGGTAATCTGTTAAAAGAAGAAACTTCATCAGTGAAATTGAAAATGACATTTATCATATAATTTATTAAATATACAGAGTTAGGAAAATGTACGATTTATTCGAATATAGATTTGAATACAATTTCTCCACATATTTTCCACGTATATAATTGGGGTTGGAACAAGACCTCTGTACTTTGTCGAAAGAACTACGAACCAGCTCCAATACAAAAATGTAATAGAAACTACTCTGGTGCTCTTTATTACTTCACTAGATGCAAAGGAAAATCCTTTCATTTTCCTGGAAGATGGAGCTCTTGTGCGATACAGCGAAATCTGTCCAAATTGTTTTTCCCTATATTGGTATACCAGTATTGTCCTGGACTGTAAATTCACCGCACCTCGATCTAATCGAAAATGTTTGGACTATTTTTAAATCTATTACTCACTCGTCTTCAAAACTCAATTTAAGTGTTTTAAAAGAAAATATCGAAAAAGTCTTGAAAGAAAACAAAAAGTTACAAGACGCCATAGACGCCTATATCGACAGTATGTCGAAGCGAATTCAAGCGATCATTCAAGTTAAGAGAGGTTTGATCGAATATTGAAACAAATATATCCCGTTGTTGTAAATATATGTTCAAATCTATACTAGCGTGTATAATATAGAAATATGCGTTTTAGATTTTATGTGTCCGGATTATATGACTTTAAAGAGAGAGAAAGAGGGTAATTTAATTACAGGATACTTTACATACAGTTCACAAAGAAAGGCTACCAGAAGAACTCTCAATTGAGCAATATTTTAAATTTAAATTTTATTATAACTTTATAATTTATTTATGATCTATTGAATCTATCATATCTAAAGTCAGTTTACATTATCATATAATCTTAAATCCATGTCAAATCAACTTTTAAGGTGTGCAGGCTGTTATTAAAAATATGCAGATATTCGTAGGCTTGTCCTTATTTCTTAGAATATGTAATTGAGCAAGGAAGAGAAGAATACTGGCTCCATCGCTTTAACAACAACAGCAATTTTTTCACATTTGACTACTTTCAATTTGACATATTTCAACAAGAAAAACAGATTGACCTACTTGTTAATACATTCGCCGAACGCTCCTTCACACGTAAAATGTGACCGATCGTTCTTGAATTAAAATTATTGTTACTCACCAGAACTTATGTCATCGTTATACCAAACACCTTTACCCCACTTGCTGCCATCCATAAATCTCCTAAACTGATAAGCATACATCGTCAGTAGTAATATTACTATCAGTAATTTTACAAATGGACTGCTGAGGTTGTTTTTCATATTTCATGCCGTTTTTCCAACTTCTACATATTAAAAAAATACGCCTAGAATCATAAAAGAAAAAACGTTTAAGAAAGGTTGACGTCTGACACTTAAAAAGTTTCGCATGAAAATTTTACGTTAGCCATAGGCATTCCAGGACGAGTAAATACAATTGCATCTTCACAACACAATATTGGTACATAAATTATTTTATTGCCTTTTGAAGAGCAAAAATTGCTATGATTCGTGTGTTTTTGACAGGTACGCGACATTAATTTACTTTGAGATAGTACGCAGAAAGACTGAACTGTGTCGCATTATATTTTTGAGCGTTAAATTCCAACAAAGCTTCCTAGTTTAAAGCGACTCACTTAGGTCTTTTGCACATGGAGGTTATCATCATAGATGTGTATTAGACGCAACGTACAGAAGGTCATAGATCACTTGTAATTAGATGCTTAATTTTATATCAAATTATTGATCGTTTCTAAGGGAAGATGACAAGTGGAGCAAAGAGCGACATTGGGCCAGAGAACTACAGTTACCTTGGTAGAGTATTGACTTTTCACGTCATTTGTCAAATTCACGCATCTATTGCTATGCAAATTAAAGTTATCTTTTTTCTCCGTAAAAAGGGAAAATAAATATTAAGTAATATTAAGGATTTTTATAGAAAAACTGCAATTATATTTTTGCTTACTTATTATTCAGCCAAAGGGTTGCGTTCCATGTGCAAGTACTTGTCACTTGTTACTAATGGTAAATTTTAATTTCTATAAGAATAAGTCAATAGCATGTTTAAGTACTAAACAAAATATTTATTTTTAGCACCAGAACCTCACAGTTGCAGACGCAATTCATATGAGGGTGGTCCCAGAAGTACACGACCCAACAAAAAAAACACAAAAATTTTGGAAAGAAATATAATTATTTTTTAACATAATCTCCGTTCAGCTCTATACACTTTTCCCAGTGATGTTCAATAAGATCGATACCCTTTTTAAGATAAGAATTGTCTTGCTGTTCAAAATAGCCATTAACTGCCGACGTCACTTCTTCATCGTTAGAAAATCTTTGACCACTGAGCCAGTTTTTCAAGTTTGGGAACAGAAAATAATCCGAGGGGGCTAAATCTGGCGAATAGGGTGCATGAGGTAGCAATTCAAACTTTAATTCATTAATTTTGGCCATTGCAATAACGGATTTGTGACCTGGTGCATTGTCTTGATAAAACAACCATTTTTACAAATTCACTGAAAACGTTCACTGTTGATGGCTGCCAAACAAATAATAAACAAAGTGGCGTCTTCAAACTTGAAACATTCACTTAGAATGTCTAAATTTGAAAGTAAGTTTGACGAATTAAATGTATCATTTTTTCACAATCCATGTTTATTGAACGTTTTCTAATGATATTATTAATCAATAATATCTTAAATGATGAAATAAACTCTGGAATTGTTAGTTTCGTATTAAAATTTCCTTGAGTTCTAATAGTTCAAACAATTTTTCAAAAGGATCTTAATATGCTAACGAAATACTTGAAAACTTTTTTTTGTGAAATATCCTGTAGTAGACAAACATTTTTTAGTGTTGTTACAAATTTTTTTCTTGTTACATATGTATATACATATGTAATCGATAAGTAAGCAAATACAGTATTATAAAATGATGTATATATATATATATATATATATATATATATATATATATATATATATATATATATATATATATATATATCGTATATGCTTACTTATCGATAATGTATGTATGTTAATATAATAAGTACTTACATACTTATAAGTATAACTAACTCTTTTACACTTTCGGTGTTCCTTTTCCTAGATCCTTACTTAATCGTATTGAATTATATAGGCAACCAATTTTACTCCTTTTAATATTTGCAGGTGTACACAAGGCTGAAAACTGTTGAAAATAAATATTATTACAGAAAATTAATGTTACAAATGTGTTGTGTGGATTTTTTCTACCGTATTACCAACCATAAATCATGCTATAAATTTTTAAAGACGTAAAAATAATATTTTGAATTTTTATGCCACTCGAAGTAAAAAAATCAAAGATGCAGTAAATCCCCAAACGGTTACTAAGTCTTTCATGCAGTTGGCGATTTTTTAATAGCACCTTTTAGAAAAATTTTAAAGACCTTCTAAACAGGAAATTGATATACAGGGTGATTCAAACAGGTGGACGCGATTTCAATGCGCTATATTTTCTGGATTATGTGTTGTATTTGAATTCTGTAAACTACATTTGGTTATACGTACACTAAAATTTATAGATGTTTAAGGTGCATCTAGATGGTAGTTGAATTCATTCCAGACTTGATGAAGAATACGTTGCGTTCACCGCAGATGTAATATGGTTTCGTAGATAATTCAAATTTGTGGGAATAGGTGGTAAGTAAATTGTATCTTTCACAGAAAAAGACCGTTAGGTATAAAATCAGGAAGCTGAAGTGCCAGGCCTTTATTTTCAAGCGACATATCCATTGTTAGCATTGTCGTGCGACGCTGGAGTGCTCTAGCGATAGTATTTAAAACAGCTTCCTCTTCCAAATACAATTGACAGAATTAAAACTTAGTTCGAGAAATGAAATATTTATTTCATTCCATTTTTTAATGAATTTTTTATGAGATAACTTTGATTTGTTCCGATATAACAGTAAACTTTAAAAAGGGCTTAGGTTCATATAGTACCTTTCACGCAGCCTTTTTGCCAGGTTATTCAACATATCCTTGCCAAAGTTGTCATGCCTTCTTATCCATTGGATTATACCACTTTTGCATAAATCTGCGTTCATAAGTTTATAATAGCAGTCTAGTAACAGCCTTGAAGTTGCGACTGCTTGCTATGGTTTGTATTATTGTTGAAAATTTTCTCTTTTGTTCAGTATTTGAACCATCTCCAAACAGGCCTTTTAAGTTTGTTTTTCATAATTTCATTAACTTGTGTCCTTCCAGCACTAAATTTTTCAGCTAAGTTTCTCGTACTATAACGTTGATTTGTTCTGATGTAGCAATAGACTTTAAAAAGGGCTCAGGTCCATATATGTAGTACGTTTCTCGCAGACTTTTGCCAGGTTATCCAACATATCCTTGCCAAAGTTGACATGTCTCTTTATCCATTGGATTATACCACTGTTGCATGAATCTGCGTTCATAAGTTTATAATACCAGTCTAGTAACAGTCTTGAGGTTGCGACTGCTAACTATGGTTTGTAATATTGTTCGACCAGTCAGGGTTAGTGTAACTATATTGGTCTGAAAGACAGTTGATCTCTTTCTAAATGACGCATTTTTTGAAAGTCAGTGCTCTTTAGAGTATACACCAGCTCCTGTACAATCATTTGTTTTAGAGCAAAACACATACAAATGCAAGTCCTGCTTACTTGGAATAAGAGGCATATACAAAGAAGCTAAGACATTCCGAAGAGACTTGAGGACAATAGATCTGAAAAGGTCGCGGTGAAATAGACTTTATAGCCACTTCAAATAATCTAGTCTTTCAAATAATCTAGTCTTAGGTGGTGACAATAAATTTTCAACGACATTTATTTTACGTAAACATTTAAACGTATATCTACACAAAACATAATGCATTCATCCATTTGGCAAATTGCCGAGAGAGAGAGTACTTGTCTACATACGCTCTGGCAACCTTGTTGGCGACTTAACGAGATAAACGTGTCCTTGTTCTATCGCTCAATGCATTCGTGTGTTGTACGATTGGGGGAGGCAATGTTTTTTCATTAATAAGGTGTACTGATTGTAGAGCATATGCAGTAAAACGTACATTCGTTTAATAACACCCAAGACAAAAGTACTCATATACAAACAGATAATACGTCCAATACTAATATACGCATCACTGATAAGGCAACATATCAAAAAAAACACACAAAACAAGACTAAACACATTCCAAAACAAAACACTACGGTTAGCACTCAAGGCACCGTACTACGTACGAAACGCATAAATATACAGAGAAGCTAGGCTTGAACCACTCATCACACACATCAAAGACCAAGCCAAAAGCTTCTACAAGCAGATGAAGAAACACACAAACCTGACACTCACATCGGTGACAGAATACACAACATATATAAACGATCGAGAATGGAAATCGGTAGCGAAGACAGCGATTAGCAACAACAATTTAATAAAATCAGGACGAATCAACGCAACGATTAAGAAGGGCCAAGCCCTAACTCTAATTAACTAAAAAGAAGTCGAAGAATTTCTTTTAATAACGTTCGTGTTGCAGAACTAATGCAACTCAACGTTCATTAAAAGATTTACTCTGCTTTATTGTAGTTTCTGATATCTACTTATATACTATTACCTTTTTAATTTTTGTTCGTTTCTTCTTTTTTGATAGCCATTATGTAAATTTACAATACTAACAATAAACCGTCATTTTTTCCTTTCAAAATTAATGCTTTACACTGTGTTACATCACATTTGTGGTCACAAATTTAGCCACTACGGCTTGCGCTGTTGGCATTAAGATTAAAAACTAATATCTTACGTACCATAACGTACAAAATTCATTTAATTTAGTATTGAAAATACCAATTATTCAGACAATTGCCAATGAGTCGACGATAAAATATTTGGATCAGACGATGTAAATAGCAACACATTAAAAAATATATCAACTTATCATGAATACTCTTTTAATTTTTAAATTATTTTACCTTTTACATACTTTGACACTTGATATGTTTAAATAAATTATGTACATACAATTTTAAAAATATTCTATTTATCACGTTATGTATATATCACATAAATAAATTATTTTTATTTTTTCTCTACATATTTACATAATTTATTTACAATAGCAATACAATTTTAGTTTAGAATCGTTGATGCAGCCGCTATGGGCGCCATGATTATCCAATCTGCTCACAAAGCTTCCATTTATGATTTTACCATTCTCTATAATAACAGTGCTTTCGAATATAGCTTCCGGTATAGTTTTGACTATGATTACTAAGTTGAAATTCTTCGTGTCTGAGACTTTGCTTGATATACTGGCCGTAATTATTTTGGACATCTTGAATTTGGAACATTTTTTGGTTTTTGAATTGTTTACGATTTGATTGTTAACTTCTTGCACGATAAATTCGCCGCCTTTTGTTACCAACGTGCCGTTGTAACTTTCGTTTCTGGCATTATAACATGTACACCAATGAATATCTATACCAGCTTCATTGCAAGATCGCGCTGGAATTTCTTCAAAGAGAGATTTACAGGAAGAACAACCTTGACTGGGTTTACTTGTATAGTTAAATCCAGATAATATTAAAGCATGCTGTAATGTCATATACATATCATACGGCGACGTTAATTGTGTGTTTCCATTGATTTTTAAATTTGCGTATTCCCTAGGGTACTTTTGCTGGAACCATTTGGGTATCCAAAAGTATAGGAACGGCAAACGCTCTTCAAACCATCCTGAGTAGGAAAGGCGAACTTTACCATATCTCAAACCATGATCACTTAGGAATACGATCATGGAGTTATTAAAGATTCCAGCTTCTTGAAGGTCTTCGAAAAATTGTAATATTTTAACGTCAACTCTTGTGGGAGAATTGAGTTTATTGTGGCTAAAACTGTTCATCCAAAAGAATCCGAAGTTAGGATAATTTTTAAAAGTATATGAGAAATCCTTGGCTACATTCAATATTCTTTCTCCCGCAGCTTCTGGGCCTGTGCAATAGGACATGTCGTCCACTACTTTCTGTTTCAGTTTACTAATCGCGTAAACATAAGATCTAAAATAGTAATCTGTTGGTGGTTTAACAAATCCTTTTTTATTATAATTAAATGTATTTATTGTCACTTCGTCTTCAGCATAGGCTGTTATATATCCAAAATTACTGTAATTCTTCCATATAAAACCACACTTATCCAGTTTTCCCACAGTTAGAGGATTGCAAATCTTATACGCAACACTGTTTTCATATCCCGCCAGGATGGCCATTAAATTAGGAAACGTATTATCATCTATTTTATTATAGCCTGTATATTCGATCCAACCGGTGTCAGTTAGGAATTCTCGTGTTTTTGGCATAGTTCTGATAAAGTTCAAACGCGATACACTGTCTATTCCGATGAATAAAACGCTCAGTGGTCTTACTGTGGTAGTTTCTGATTTCGTCAAGTTTTCATAAGCATTCATTTTGTTACGAACTCTATCGTTGATGGTTACGGGAGCGTGGCTGTTGCTATAGATTTCTTTCTTCGCTCGACATCTTATGGTAACTACGCTATCTGTTATATCGGTTTGGTTTTGAAAATCCACACATTTGCTGATTCTAGAAAAAAATATGTATGATGTATAAAACGTATGTAAAAAACTTACTTTTGAAAAAACACCAGAAACTAAATGTCAAGTCTGTGTGAAGAATCTTGATTCTTCGTACAGACAATATGTACATACATTAATTACGTAGATGCATTTTCAGAGATAATTTTTAAATGTCTACAATGTGTGCGATTTACCTGTATTCGGCCTATTACCCATTAGCTATTCACCTGATTACAATATGTTTCAAGTAAAAGTTATTTGGGATCAAGTACTCTTCTCCGTAAAATTGTTTTAAAATGTGTGTAATATTGTCTTTACAACATTTTACGGTATGCACGAGTAATGAAGGTGGTCATTTTGACTGACTTCTTTGAGGTATTCTTATTTGAACGTCTGTTGTTTCTGTAATTTATCTTTGTTAATGAGATTTCTATTGTTTTGTTAATAAAATGGTGTTTATTTTTTTTGAATAAATATCTTTTCACCGTTTTACTGAAGAATAATTCTTTCTGTTACTAACTACACTCTGGTTGTACTGTAATTATCTGTAACTCAAAAAGTATTAACTTAGGTATAGGGGGTGTTATACGCGATTAAAAGAGAACTTACAATTATACCAAAAGGCATAAAAACATACAGGATGCTCGGTTTGGAAAACAAGAGATTCACCCCTTTAAAGATGCAATAATTCATTTTCAATAATATGCACAATTATGCTGAAGAATTGCTGCAAAATAATAATTAATAAGAACGAGATTAGTTTTTGAAGAGAACAATGTAAATGAACTATTTTTCCTTAAAATAATATACAGGATGCTCAATAATAACAAAGTTATATGACGTACATGCAAAGTTAAAAACCCTATATGTTTTAAAATAATATTAAGGTGTAGAGTAGTTGATCCCTGATAACTTTTACTTAAAACATTTTATAATCCAGTAAATAGCTAATGCGTAATAGACCAAATACAGTTAATTGACACACTCTGTATGTACAGAGAAACTTTGCTCATATTACTTATACGAATTCGATGCATATAACATCAATTTCAGGTACCGTTTCAAATCAGGGTGCTCTAACCAGAAGCAGGGACTTCTTTGTATTTGGAATCTCTTAGAATTCAAATTAATAGATTCCGATGTGCGTTATATAGAATTTTACTTTTGATATTACAGTAAAACCTCTAAATAGGTGCTACTGAAATTTACTGGAATACGACCATTATATGAAGTGGCCGTTATTGAGCGTCAAAATTATTCATTCCTGACGGTAGTGGCCATTTTCAATCAGTTTGAAATAAATTATGTATAGTTATTTAGAACACTTGTTTATGTGTTTTGAAAAAAGTTTATTATATCAGCCCTTTTTCATTAAATGGGTATAAATGTCTGATATAAATTATGAGAATATAAACTGGGCCTATCTATATGTACTCGTATATGTATATATAATTAAAAATTTACTGCATTTGATATGTACGTATAAATGGGGTATATACGTATTACATAACACATGGATCAATAAGTCCCGAGACTAACCCATAGATGGCGCTCGTAGTAAACCAGTAACCACGTGTTTCTAGAGTACTAACCTTTGCTTGAAACGTGTCAAAATTTTAAGTCGATCGGACCAGAAACAGCTGAGTTATCGAGGTTGGAGTAAAGTCGTTTTGTAGTTTGTTTAAACAATGGAAAAAACCGAGTTTCGTGTTCTGATAAAACATTGTTTTTTAATGGGTAAAAACACCACGCAAGCAAAACAATGGATTGAAAAATGTTACCCGGACTCTTGTCCATCAAAAGCAACGATTTGTCGGTGGTTTGCCGAGTTTAAACGTGGTCGTACCGACACAAATGACGCGGAACGCTCGGGTAGACCTGTGGAAGCCGTTACACCGGAAAATGTGAGTGAAGTGACAAAAATTATAATGAAAGATCGTAAAGTGAAGCTCCGTGAGATTGCTGAGATGACACAGATATCATATGGAAGTGTATTTACTATCCTTCATGTAAAATTGAGCATGAAAAAGGTTTTTTCCAAGTGGGTGCCGCGATTGCTCTCGATGGAACAAAAACAGCAACGAGTCGATGATTCAGAAAGCTGTTTATCGCTATTTACTCGCAACAAAAAAGATTTCTTGCGTCGTTACGTGACCATGGACGAAACATGGATACATCACTACACTCCAGAGTCGAAGCGGCAGTCATCTGAGTGGCGCACAGCTGGCGAAAGCCGTCCGAAACGTCCGAAAACGCAGCAGTCAGCTGGCAAAGTCCTGGCGTCAGTTTTTTGGGATACACATGGCGTGATTTTCATTGACTACCTCGAAAAAGGTAAATCGATCAACAGTGATTATTATATTGACTTACTGGTGCTTTTGAAGGAGGAAATCGCAAAAAAACGACCGCACATGCAGAGAAAAAAAATCCTTTTTCACCAAGACAATGCACCCTGCCACAAGTCGATGAAAACAATGGCAAAATTGAACGAATTGGGTTTTGATCTGCTTCCCCACCCCCCATATTCGCCAGATTTAGCCCCCAGTGACTACTGGCTCTTTGCTGATCTTAAAAAAATGCTCCAGGGAAAAAGATTTGGCTCAAATGAGGAGGTCATCCCTGAAACTGAAGCTTATTTTGAAGCGAAAGATAAATTTTTTTATAAACATGGTATTGAAAAATTGGAAAAGCGTTGGAACCATTGTATCACCCTAAAAGGTGATTATGTTGATGAATAAAAAAAAATTTTGCAAAAAAAATGTTGTTTTCATTGTTAGTCTCGGGACTTATTGATCCATGTGTTATAACATAGTATACTATACAGAATAGAAATAGTCTTCGTATTGCACAATTACATTTTTTGATACATATATTTTTCCATTGAGTTTTGTTTAAAATTTTTAAGCTTTGTTTCTAAAACATGCGATTCACATTTTGAACAATTTGAATAATTTCTCCAGCTAGTTCACTTTTACCACTAGAAAATAAGAAACTTGTACATCTCTTAATTTTAATTTTCCATGTACTTCCTTCATATCTTCACTGCTTGAATCACGATCTTTATTATCAATTAGTTTGCTAATTACTTCTTATACATTTAAATCGAAATTTTCTGTCAAAGCAGTGCCATCAGCAGATGCAAAGTTTTCCAGGTCTATACTATGGATAGGAAAAAGTTTGTCTAGAGGAATTTCATCTTTTTCATTAAAATCTTTTTCTTCATGGACCTTTGCCTTCGAAAAATATTTTGAAATTGTAGATTGCGAAAGTTTTTTTCCAAACCTCTGATATCCAAATTAAAACGCTGTTTAAGTTAATGTTTTTTTCCTGTATCTTCAAAAGAAGTTTCACTATTTGTGAATGTTAGAAGTCTCAGGATAAGAAGTTTTCTGTACATCACCTTGAAGTTATGGAGAATTCCCTGATGTAATGCTGTACAATGAGATATGGTGTTTGGTGGTAGAAAAATAATTTTCACACTTTTAAGTTTCAATTTTGGATGAGCCATTGTATTATCTAGATATAATAAGAATTTTTTATTTTGCTTTCTTATTTTTTCGTCAATTTTTTTAAGCCACGAAGTCATGAGTTATCCAAACTTTTTTATTAGACACTCATTATAGCGCCAATTTATTAATATTAAATCCTTTAAAACAAAGAGTTTTTAATTTTCCCAATAATTACCGGATTTTTCGTGTCACCTTCCATATTTGTGCAAAATATATATCAATCTTTGTTTTACAACTTTTTACCAACATACCTATTTATCGATTTTTGGAACAAATGCTTTGTTCGGCATTCCAGCGTTATAAAAATTTTTTGGTCAATTCTCCAGCAATATCAATTGAAGCTTTGCGACAGTATCCGGGGAAACATTATCTATCTCTCCGAAAATTGTTTTAAAGCACCATATCCTTGACAAAATTTTTCAAGAAACCCACTTGGAGTTTTAAAATTCGTAATTTTCGGCTACTTTCAGAGCTTTTTCTTTTATTAAAGGCTTTAAAATATGGGAATGTTTTTATTTCTAGCTTTTCATAACCAATTGTAAACTTCTTGGTCAATTGCCAAAGCCTCAGTTTTGGTAAATTTTCTCTTTTGCTCTGTATTTGAACCTTCTACAAACAGCCTCTTTAAGTTTGTTTTTCATAATTTCATTAAGTTTTGTCCTTCCAGCACTAAACTTTTCATCTAAGTTTCTCGTACTGGTACTAAACGTTTCACTTTTCACACAAGAATATTTATTTTCTCTTTAAGAGACAAACGTCTTTTTAACGACATGGTATGTAATTGTATGTATCACTACCACAGTTGAACATAAATTAACTCAAAATATGTGCAGTGAAAGCTAAAATATAACTTTTAGAAATTTTAATCGTAATAAATTTTTAGGTACTTACAAATCCACCTTTAATGAGGTAAACTCCCACGCACATTTTTACAAGAAAAATTTAATCGAAGCAACCGCTTTTGAAGGGTACCTCTATTGGGAAGATCATTGATGTGTTCTTTAATATCATTTGTTTTAGAATTTGAAAAGTGACCGTTATTAGAGATGACCGCTTTTTAAGAAGTGGCCGAAAAGAGAGAGTTCACTGCATATATTTCTTATTTAAAAGAAATTTTTATTTTTTTTATTTTACAGAATATTTATGTTTTATCTGGACCTATTAGTAATTTTTACCATATTACTGAAATAACCCACTATTTACTAATATATGTAATAATATAATAATTTGTATTTATAATATTTTATAAAAAGAAGAAATTACGTATGCGAAACTTATGTTTTATGTTAATATGCAATACCTAAGCGATCGTATGCGCATAAATTGTATAGAAGACTTAACTCCGATCTCGACTTACATTGCATGCTCATAATTCCCCATCATTTGCTAATGCACACGTTTGCTACCATCCGATCACTTCATAGTTATTTGAACGTCCTTTTAATAATAAGAAAAATGCACTAAATTTCTCGGATTATAGCAAAAATATAAGTTAAGAAAACACAAACGCTATAATTCTATAGTATTTTTGTGAAAAAGATCGTTCGTCGTCGTTTATAACTTTCATTTTGTATTTTATTTAAAAAAATACAGTACTCACATAAAATCATTGTCTGGCACTTTAGCTTTGGCGTTTCTGCTTATGTTCTGATAACAGCACGTTATAGGATCCGAACTGTAAAGTTTGGCGGCTTTCTTATCTATATGCAAAATTGCGTTGGTCTCATTCTTCACTACGTAACTAAGCAAGTTATGTTTGCTGCATTGGATGTAAGATTCTTTTTTAAAAAAGGATTTCATCTCCTTATTCCACGGATCCATATTTTGTATCGTACATTTCGGGGTGGAGATTAGGTAATCTGTTGAAAGAAGAAGCTTAGTTAGTCAAATTGAAAATAACATTTATCATCGCATAATCTATTAAATATACCGGGTTTTCAAAACTTATGGCATAAACTATTCGACTGCGTTATTTAGAGATAGACGGTTTAATAGCATATACAAAAGCACTGTTTCTTAGAGGCATCCTGATATACTTGTACTTCCACAGCCAATTTTTATATCCTGGGGAATTTGGTTAAAGGCAGTGTTTTATTACTTTCACCATTTCTAACAAATTAAGTATTAACAAAGATTATTTTAATTATACGAGCGTCTCATTATTAGATGTTGAACGTCCATTTTCTGTATATAAAAATATTTATTCCTCATAGCGAACACGGTTCTATGAAGAAAGTATTGAAACACACTTCATGCTGCAAATATTTAACCGATCTTTTTCACCTGCACTGTGCTTCTCTCTACTGAAAACGCTTTTTATATGTGTTCATTTACATTTATTATTTACAAAAAGAACAAAGTGCATGCTAGTGTTCCGATTGTTTTTAATTTGTCTACTGCTGATAATAACAAGTTAGTTCATGAAAGTATTTTTGATATTTTACTCACCTTTTTCGTTTATGTAGGAGTCGCTTATCAGAAAGTTGGCCTGTCTCAAAATGGTGTCCGGCTGAAGATAAACCATTGAGAAGAAAATGAAATTGATCAGAATAAATATAAATATAAAATACTTCGACGACCATAGTTTCGGTTTTTCCATTTCATTTTACAGGCCTTAAATAAAATAAGAAAACATAATGTTATTACAACGATTAAGAAAATTTCATTTATAAATTACAATGTTAAGATTCTAAATATAAATTCCTATATTTAATTTGCTTAAGGAAGAAAAACAATGCATACAAAATTTGCAAATATTGTGCTTACACAAAGGTTTATAATTTATGAATCAGAGTATTGGAAATATTGATTCGAATTATGTATATGAGGCAATTAATTATTATTAACATTAAACATGCCTTTCAAGCAAAAAACTCACGACATTTTTTCCAGAAATTTCAAGTTCAAAATCATCGCTGTCCTCTCAGAATGAACAAAGTAATAAAATCTTCGTAGTCGGTACTGAGATGTTCAAAAATCGTAGTTATATGTACACCAGTATAGCGCCAAAACGGCGACTGCTTTTCTCTCATTGTCAATGATTTTGATTCTGCGTAGAGCGCAGAATAAATATGTACAATCGACAAAATATTTGTTGGCATCCCCATAAGGTGCGTGTTATATACAACTGTCTCTAGTGTGTTTACGAAATTTCGATAACACGTGCATAACAGGATATAGATTGGATTCTTGGCTCGTATGTCATGGATTGTCGATGATAATTTTATCAATATTAAGAAAAATAAGCTTGCATAATATGCATTATTGATCTGCAGGTAATCTTTAGTGAATGTAATAAATTGGTAACTAAAACGAATTAATTTTTAATGTGATGTGGAATGTGGGGAGGCATAGTTGTTGTATTATTTTTCTTATAGGCCGTTCAGATTGTATAAATTCAAACATGTTTCTTCTAGAATGTGGGTCATTGGAAATAAGGAGACTTATGTAATACTAGGTGTGTCATTATAGTATAACATACAGTGTTCCGTTATACCTGTCTTTTTCTTTGTTCTTGGTATTTGTTCTGGATTCCAGAAAAATCGTATTGAACGTCTACTGCAGTATTAGCAGCTTCCTTTTATATCTTTCTTCGTTCAGAGGAATAGCACGTTAAAAAGCACTAGAGAGGAATGAGCGTAAAAAAGCCTAGAAGGAAAACGTAGCCAATGGAAAGGAACCATTTAGAGGATTAAATAACTTTCATAACATCCATCCAACATAACTTTTCTGGGACCGAAGACAAATTACTATCAACATCAGGATGTTGTCTGAATGGTAATTTGATCAAAAGCCATGTTGGATCAAAGAAGCGATAACTGCAGAATGTGAAAAATCCTTGGGCACAGAGAACATAGATAAGCAATTTCTCTGTTTATATTATATTTTTGTGGTTTTATCTGTACCCCCGTTCTAAATTTTAAACAATTTTGTGTACGAACGTTATTTAGAATTAACTTTTAAATTCTTCGCAAATTTACTTAATACGCATCATTTTAGAGATTTTTATGAAATACTATTCTTCATAGGAGTAAAACAGGCACTTCCGATCCAACTTTTGAAAAATTTTTTATACAGAAGTTACTTTCAACTGCCTTAAACATTTTCGAATTTTTTATAAACTTAACTAAACCTTATAATTTCAGCGTTATCAGAAACAAACGGCTATTCAATAGGAGTAAAAATAGTACTTTCGATTAGAATTTTGAGAATTTCTATCTATGTGTATTACTTTAATTCACTTCTAATTTCCCTTGTTTTCTTTAGATATTATAAACGTAATAGTTTAGCTAAATATATTTTCCATAACGAAGTAAGGGTTACTTCCAATGAACTAATTTTGGTCAAAATCTTTCAACTCTCACAATTAGGCAAGATATACACACAGACATGAAGACATGAATCAAATTATGGTTTAGACAGCATCCAATATAACATTTCTGGAATATAAAACAAATTACGAAGAAGGAAAAGTCTACTGACCAAAAAAGTGTGTCAGAAAGCCGTATGTGGTACTATTGGACACATATGATACCACAGACGGCTTCTTATTTCCATTGAAAAATTCGAAAATGTTTATTTCAGAATGGAAGAGATTTGGCGAAATTTAAATACTTCTTTTATTTACTATCTATTATTTTATTATTTTGTAGGCCATTTGAATGGCCTACAAAATAATTGTTCGATAATTGTTGTCCCAAAATTCCACTCCACACAGTAAAAATTAATTCATTTTTAATGATTGATTTACTACATTTAGTAGAAGATACATGCAGATCAATAATACATATTATGAAAACTAATTTGCCTTAGTATTGGTAGAATTATCTTCCTCAATACAAAACATACGAATCAAAAAATATTCTGTCACGCGTCATCTAAACCAATAACCGATCCTAAATAGGTAAAAACATGCTTTACTCCTAACTTCAGGTTCTCTAGTTGGCAGTAAAAGACAACACAATCATTTACTACCAGATGTATCTGAAAGTCATTACCGTTTCTTTCGTAAACAAATCTACATAATTTTCAAGAAAATGGAAAAGTTTATTTATTCAAAGTATTGGCCATTTTATTCTACATATCTTGCCTATCTTATCAATTTGTGGATGCCATCCATTTTGAGCAAAACCATTCCTCGAGCCATTTTCTAACTTCTTCGAAATTGGTGAAGTACTGTTCTGCAACGCGAGTTCCATTGATGCGAAAAGGTGATAATCGGACGAGACAAGGTCTGGAGAGTGCGGCAGGTGCGATATTATGTCCCATCCAAGTGCTTTCGATGCTTCCTTGACCGGTTTTGTTGTATGAGTTATCGTGCTGTAAAATCACTTTACCGTGTCTTCAGGCCCCTACTCGACGTTTTTTTATCAATACATGGTTCAAATTGATAATTTGTTGTCGGTAGCAATCAGTATTAACTGTTTCACCAGGTTTCAACAGTTCTTGATACACCACGCCACTCTGGTCTCACCAAACACAAGCATTGTCTTGCGACCAAAACGATTTGGCGTTGGAGTCAATGGGTTGGCTTCGCTAGGCGATAACCATGTTTTTTTGCGCTTAGGATTTTCGAAATAAATCAATTTTTTTTATCACCCGTCATTATTCGATGCAGAAATGACTTCTGATCATACCTTTGAAGCAGTATTTCACAAACGATTTTTCGATTTTCCCTTTGACCGTCATTCAGTTGATGTGGCAACCATTTTCCCATCTTTTTGATTTTTCTTGGGCCACATTTAACGCTTCTGCTAATTGTTTTCCAGTTTGGGTTGGATCTTCATCCAATAACTTCTGCAGTTTCGCATTTTCAAGCTTTTTCAGTTTACCAGAACGTTCTTTGTCTTGCACGTCGAAATCACCACTTTATCAGGTAGGGAACTCGACATTTTCATGGAGGTATGACATATAAAATGACATATGTGCCAAATGATAACATTGCATACTTAAGCCTAGCGACATCTGTTAGAAAAGCCAGTAATCACTTTCCGGTACACCTGGCAAATGTTTTAATTGAAATTCAGTAGAACATGCACATTCAATGCATTCGATGTGAATAGTTAGCTGATAGATCAGTTTGAACAATATTGTTACATTTATAAACTGTTTCATTTGATTAATAACTGTTAAATGTCAAATAATAAATTTTTTTCATTAATTTTTTTTAAGAAAACTTCAAAAGAAGCTTTTTGACAAAGCCATTTATCGAATTTTTTAAAAACTAGCGAAAGCCCTATGAAGACTGTAAGTCGCTTTCAAATTTTTTTTTAAAAAAATCCAAATGCATTCAAATTCGATTAGGTAATATGGAAAACACAGCAATATAACAATCTATCTTAAAGGATGGTTTCAGCAAAATCTTTAAATTTTCTTGTTTATCCAAGCAACTACATTCGCTGTGAACAAATGTAAGATTCGATATTCTTTGTATGCCTAACATTAACCGATATATCACAACACCTTACCATGTTACTATAACGAAACAGTGTACACACTTAGTTATTATTTTTAATTATTAGTTATAAGGTAACTACGGGTATAAATTGTTGTGATACGTTTATAATTGTCGTTTCTCTATTACATTTAATTCCATCGCATGACTATTAGAAATAAAAATATTAGTCAAAGATTTATAATATTTTTTTTTAATATACTATATATGTATTTCAAATAAAATATTTCTTTAAATTTTTATTTAAAGATATGTAGTAATGAGTCATACATAAACATAAACGGCTGCTTTCGCCCTGTTGCAGTTGTGTAAACATTAAACACATCGTCCTAAATGCCCAAGTTTTATGGAGATGACATTAATTCTTTTGCCGGGTGTACATGTCGTAAACACTATAAACTTGACCGAGTTTGGAATTTGAGAGAATTAAATTTTAATTTAGTACGAGTGAATTCATAAATACTGAGTCACATGCATAGTTAGAGATATTTCACATTTTTTCATTATGAGGTATGTGATCTAATTTACAATTAATTAGTATTATTAGAGTGTAGTGATGAATCTTTTCATATACAGTTTTGAAGAAGATAATATTAGATTGACAACTGCCGAAAAATAGAACAATTTAAAGAATGTACTCTTTCATCAAAAAATAACCTGAATGTCTTAAAAAATTAAAATAAAAATCCCGAAAAAATCATTTTATGATCTTTTATCTCTTTCAACAGAAAGATAACGATTTACACGTTGAATTAATGCATCAAATGATTTTTTATGATACTATTGAGATTGCTCGTCGTTAACTGTTGAATGTCTTTAACTAAAGCCAAAGAATTTCCTTTTATTTCCTTCGCCAAATACAGCTTAAAGAGAAAAAAATAATCGAATCAGCTGAATACAGGAGATGTGGAAGCAAAAAATTTTTAATAAAGAAATTAGTGACTATTGACTGGCGATAGGAAGGTGCATTATCATGTAAATGGTTCTTGATATTAATAGCGAATGCGATGAACACAATTTCAATACATCAATCCTTAGTCGTCATATCAATTGAAACACATTCTTTGAGGATAATTATTTTGAATTTGCAGAAAGCAACGGGCATTATTTTGATTTTAACTTCTCCAACCAATATTTTTTTGTTTTTTTTCTAATAGTGACCGTTATTTGGCATCTAGTCACTTGATTTCTAGATCATATATTGAAAATAATGTCTCAGCATCAATCATTTGCTATCGTTGTTAAGAAAGTTTCACTGAGTTTATTCGATGGTGTTTTTGCAATGTCGAATTCACAACAAGTTTTGGTTATCCATCTATTGATGTGTAGAACAAACTTTGAATTTAGCTTCCAGTTCTTCTATTAAAATGCAATAAATTATTGTTTTCTGGTATTTCGAGATATATATCTGTGAATCTGATTGAAGATTTTCTTCAAATTACTCACTTTTTCCGATATTTTCTTCAGTTATCGTTCCCTTTCTATCTTCTCTGAATCGTCGACGCCATTCAAAAACGCACTCTTAATAAATTATTTTATTAAACGACTTTAAGCATTCGGAATGTAACAAAAAAACAACTTTATATAAAAAGCAAAATAAACAGTAAAAAATAACTGCCAAAATTAAAATTATAACTTTAATAATTAAAGTTAAATGAATATATCGTTTAGAAGATATATTTCTAGACGACTTATTGCCTATTATAGTATAATTTTTATACTGGAGGTAGTTTCATCTCATTAGACTTCGCAAATTGAATTACAAAGGGACTGACACGCTTGGAATTGACCCGAGGAACAAAAAAAGACATTCGATTAAGTATTAAGGAGCAATCAGTAATCCAAAAGCTTGAACAAGAATTCTAGAGAATTTAGTGAACATTTTGCTTGTTGACAAACAATTAGTTAGCCCTCATCTAATTAATGTCTTTTTTTTGTTTCTGTTAATTCATTTAACCAAGTGTAACTAAGTAGTTCAACGTTTAAAGTAATTTGTATTCCACCGAAAACTGAACTTATTATGTTGTAAATTTATTTCGATTATTTTGTTTGTATACTCTGTTATTGTTATTATTTGGAAAGTGTCCAATTAGGGGCACACGTATTGTATAATTTCGTGTGTGAACCAACTGTATGAAGAGTAAAAAGAAATTATTAATTGATAATTAACCAATTCTAATTACCTATTTTAGATACTTATTCGTAATTAATTAATTACTCTATACTTCGTTAATCTAAATATTCATCTCACAATAAATCGGTATGGAGCTTAGTTTTTTTTCTTCTTTTTTTGTACAAGGGATCCTAGTCATTAGGGATAGTAACCTGTTACAACATTGTGGCGTCCTATAACACCATATTAACAGGAAACCCCTTCCACTCTCTGCAGTTCTTTTGAGCTGGTAAGCACCCTGAGAGTAAGTGAGAGGATCATTAGATAAAAAAATACGGGCGTTGATTCACAGTCCTATTAAGAAGGGGACAGACGTTACACATTCTCGATTGATAGATCAAATTATGCTTACTACAATAGCTATGTTATTTGTATATTGTTCGTTATTTAATTATTCTCCGTCTAGGGTTTCACAAGGATCTCTTCAGTTAGTTTTGTTTATTAATAATTTATTGATGTTTAAATCGTGTATTGTACTAACCTATACAGATTATCTGAAAATTTAGTACTGTCGAGACTTGAGATGATCCACTTCACTGATAATATAATTTTGATGTAATTACTCAGTGATGTTCTGTACACAAATTAAAGTTAAATATTAAGAAATGCCATTATATTGACTCAGTATAATCTGTTAATGACAATAATTACGAAAGTTAATAGTTTAAAAGTTCAGGGTGTTCTAATTCACTTTATTTTTTTGCACATGTTGATACATCGATACTTCTGTATCTAAAATTTTAGATTTTGTACTGTAGGCCTGCAAATTTTTCGACAGTTTATCTTTGTAAAAAACATTACTCTTAAAGTTCGTTATTAATAAGCCGGAATATATTCCAGCCATACGGTCGCCGCACTATATTTATTTATAATTGGTATGTTTCATCCATGGTTATGAAACGGCGCAAAAATTCTGCTTTGTTGCTGTGAAACTTCGCTAAACACTCAATTGAAACATCTTCACAACACTGTTTTCGCTCGAGTGTGACCAAACGCAGCACTCGTCTTGCACACAGCTTTCTCATCTCCAAATTACGATGTACCGCTCTTTTTGAAATGCTTTCTATGTCTGCTAGCTCGCGCACATTCAGTCGACGATCATCCAGTACCGCTTTGTGGATTTTCTTCACCATTTTTGGAGTCTTCACCTCATTTGGTCGACCACTGCGATGCTCGTCTTGGCAGCTCGTACAGCCTCGTTTAAACTCTGCTACCTAATGTTTCACTATTGTAAATGAAAGAGCAGACTTACCCAGAGTAGGATCCAGTTCAGCTTTTATATCGGTTGGGCTCAGACCTTTCAAATAAAAGTATTGTATCACGTAACGATGACCAATTTTCTGCAATTTTACAAATTTACTGAAAACGTTCACTATTGATGGCTGCCAAACAAATACTAAACAATGTGGCGTCTTCAAACTTAAAACATATGCTTTATAGATTGTGTACTTTCTAATACAGTGATATTTTTCAAACTACCGCCATCTCTAGGTCAGGCCGGGTACTTATGGGACCACCCTCGCACATCAGTGAACATCTAACGATCATTATTTCTATACAAGAACATTTTTACAGCGCAACGAACTTCATTTAACAAGAAAATTCTGGAGGCTTTCGCTATGTTGCAGATATTTAGTCGAGCAAATTTAGATTATTAATACTTCTCCCGTAGGTAAGTGTTTAACAACAATGATAACATAAACTATTACTATTTATTCACTGTATTGTGGTACTTATTGTATGCCTTTCGTATATCTCACAATGTATTCAGTTTTGATATCGCAACACCGGTGACGATCTACACTGTCGGAGTAATCGATGCCAGCTTCGCTCGCCAGCCATGCATGGTGTCTAAATATCCCCGCTTCATTCACGATATATAATTAATCATTTTTGTTACTGTCAGCGGTAAATATTTCATAGCTTGGTAGGTAATAATTTATTGCTATAATGAAAGCAAAGTAAAAAACGGAAAAGCTAACATATTAAATGAGAATAAAATATATGTTTAGACACTAGATGATCTACACATGTGATCTTAACATTCTTTAATTGGCATAAAGCCGAGATGTAAGTTTCTGTCTATTATACACTGGAAACATAGTCTCCGATCTGTAAGATAGAAGCGTTCTTGCTTTGTCGGTCAATACATTTATGTATTGGTCGAGAGAGGGAGATGTGATATTTTCATTATTTTCTGTATCGAAAGATATGATAATACACTCTGAAGGAATTATTCATTAATAACACAAATCAACCTGACGATTCGTGAATTCGATGAAACATATGTAGTTGATAGGGTGTTATTAATAATAGAATGATTCCTTTTAACATTCTTTAATTGGCATAAAGCCGAGATGTAAGTTTCTGTCTATTATACACTGGAAACATAGTCTCCGATCTGTAAGATAGAAGCGTTCTTGCTTTGTCGGTCAATACATTTATGTATTGGTCGAGAGAGGGAGATGTGATATTTTCATTATTTTCTGTATCGAAAGATATGATAATACACTCTGAAGGAATTATTCATTAATAACACAAATCAACCTGACGATTCGTGAATTCGATGAAACATATGTAGTTGATAGGGTGTTATTAATAATAGAATGATTCCTTTTAACACATGTGATCTTGGTTCATATACATACATAAATGTTTTCTGCCCAGTGTACCAATATTTATGTATGTATGTATCTTGTGAAAAAAGAACCGCAAAGGGTCTGGTGATAAACGAATTGCATGATAAGTATGCCAGCGGAAATATACTATATGACGTAATTTAGTGTTCATTTTGTATTGGTTTTGTAGGTATCATTTCCATTTTAGTACAAATTTTCAAAATATTCTTTCGAAACCTCATTAGTTTTTTGTCTAAACTCTGTGTAAATAATAATAGTTGCTTTCTATGCTTCAATTTTTATGTTGATGATATTAAGTTAGACGTTAGTAATGGTATTTTAATCTGAATGAAGGTGTCTTTATTTCGTTACCTCATTTTGGGAGAGAAGTACAGAATGTGTATGGAACAGATTTATTCATTGCAATTGAGTTTTGATCAATTTTTTTGATCAACACAAACTACTTATTGTGCAACATTTTGTGACCGAACATTGTTTTGCAAAGGATGATTAACAGTTCAAACTACTTCGGTAACAGAGGATACTGATATTCAACTTCATGTCGAACGAAGCTAAAAAAATATATAATTGTTAGAACGAACCGGTAATTTTAATACATTATATAACGTAGAGCAAATAAAATACAATCAGTTAGTTACAGGGAAAAGTAACCATTCTTGTTGCACCTTAACTGGTATGTATCCATAGTCTCGTCAATAAATACTAAATTACCCACCCCACTCGTCGTTATAGCTATAGTTAATTAGTCACTTTCAGTGGATCAATAATGCAATCTTCTAAATTCTAAAGTTAGTACGTAAAAATAGGACAAGAACGAAGTTTCAAAACATTTCTAAACCTACTATAGCAATTGTTACGGTTTATTTTTCATTTAGAACAATTTCGGAGTCTTGTATATTTATTTATTTGTTAAAAGATCCCCGTCGTATTATATATAAGGGACGCCTATGGTCGTTGATGAAGGTTATGTGGAAACACATATTTAGGATATCATATTCGTTTTAAAGTTTTAAAAATGTATTTAAATAAATATATTTCGGCGTACGTTTACATCGACCTTGATTTTGTTGATATCAATGAACGCTTTTTGTGATGAGCAGGTGTTCTTTTAGCAAATGCAAAAACATCCCCCAGTTCGTCTTACTTGCCCTGGTCCGAGACAATCTATCTATATCGTTGGCATTTGAAAGTTAGCTCCGTAAAGGGTTAGACGTACAATATCGACCCGCTTCGATTTCTCATAATCGCATGTGTATCTGAGCGTAATTAGCAAAATCCACAGGTATGGGTCTGCCAATTAACTAAGAATTTGAGTACAGTTCCTTATTGGTATTGTTGTTATAGGGTTTCTCCAATTACCGCGGTCTAGGCGCCCGCTCATATAAAAAAAACTCCGACGAAGCATCGTGACGGCCAACGCTACTCTTCCGTAGGTGCCACCAAACTCCGACGAATTTTGGGCCGCACGGGAATTGCACCACAGAACGGGAAGCGATAAGTAGCCTCCAGTTTTACTAAATTATACTTCGACATTAGCGCAAAAAAAAAACGTAACTCACTGAGTGGGAACCTTAGAGCAAAAGAATAAGGCGTCGTAGTTGTTTGCCAATTTAACGATCCAACTTAGTTAGATTTAATTAGTTTTCGAAATTATATGTGGGTAATGTAATAAATTTAGGGAACCAACTTTTGTAGACTTAATTAGTTTTCGAAATTATATGTGGGTAATGTAGTAAATTTAGGGAACCAACTTTTGTAGATTTAATTACTTTACGCAATTATATGTGGGAAATGTACTAATTTTGGCAGTATTGGCTAGTGTAAACTCAATATATACATATATATATATCGGGGTCGCCGAAAACTTTAATGTTTTTTTTGTTGTTGAGATATTTATTTCCTCCTTTTGTGTAAAGTAGTCATTGATACTTGTATACTTATATATATAACAAATTTTCACCTGTTGAGGGAATAATTAATAAATAGTGGAATTGTTGAGTACAAATGTACTGGGTGTTTCAATTTTAATTACCCGTCGAAACTGTGCAACTCACAGGCCAATAGAGCTACAGTCTGTGAGAAATCAAACGATTACATCTGCCATAAATTTCGCTCTTGGCGCCCTTCTTTTTTTTTGTAATCTTAAGGCTAAAATCAAATATAAAAAAAAATCTGAACTTGCGAACCACGACCTCCGCGATAGCTGGCTGGCATCGTTCGGTTGCTGCCCAGAACAACTTAAGCTCCCCCGAGCGGTCGTTCGCGACCGGCAGCATTTGCTCTCGTGTACAATCAGCAAGCACGTAGCACAATAGCTATTCTATTCTTCTATGGCTCGTATGGCTTTATGATGGAAAGTAATTTTTATAATTTATTTTTCATTATTTTCCCATAAATTTCATTTCCTTGGGCAATTCGTCATACGATTTCATACAAGGGCAGTATACTCCACGCTGATATAAAGAGAGTCTATGACGAGGATTTAAATATTTTAGGCCGTGCCTAATATTGTAAAACAATGTTACATTTCTGCATTGAACAATTTCTGAATGCACACCGAAAAACTTAAGTATATACACAGTCTGTCGCATAGAAAACCGAACTTTTTAAAATAGTACTTCTTAGTGACGCTATCTTTTAAAAAAAATATGCGTCCATAGGATAGATTTTTTACTAATATTATCAAAGTATCATGACATTTACATCATTAGAAACAGAGACTTTGCGCGTAAAGTAACTGTGTGTTTGGCATTGGTTGAAAAATGAATTTCGAAGAAAGAGCAAATATCAAATTCTGTTTTAAACTCGGTTAATCGTTTACTGAAACGTTTAATTTGAAAAAGCAAGTATACGGTGATGCGTATTTATCACGTACGAGTGTATATGAGTGGTATAAACAATTTAAAGACGGTCGTACGGACATAAATGACGACGAACATCCCCGCAAAAAAAATCGTTCTTTTACGGAAAGTAACATCGTGTGTGAATTTATCAGAAATGAGCCGAAATCCTCACTTCGGTATGTGGGAATAGATATTAAATATTTCCAAAGATTCAGTTCATCGTATTTTGACACAGCATTTGTGACTGAGAAAGATTTGTGTATGGTTTGAACCACACAAGTTAACTGATGATCAAAAATTGCTCCGAATTCAAGATTGTACAGACTTGATTAAAGACAAAAAAAATGACGAAAACTTCAGATATTCTATTGTAACTAGCGGTCAGACGTGGTGTTTTCAATATGTCCAGAGACTAATCCTCAAAGCTCTGAATGGAAGCATCCAAGCGAAGAAGGACCGAAGAAAAGCTATTCGGAGGAGTCAAAGTTGAAGACGATGTTGATTTGTTTTTATGATTCGAATGGCATAGTGCACAAAGAGTTTGTACCAACTAGTCAAACTGTCAATGCCGTATATTGTTTTGGTGTTATGAAACGTCTTTTGGCGCGTATTTGTCGTGAGCGCCCTTACTATCGTGAAAATGGTAATTGGCGTTTGTTACATGATAATGCGCCATCTCATCGCTCGACGCTTATCACTGATTTTCTAATTACAAATGGCATTTCAACCATCAACCAATCACCGTATTCACCGAATTTGACTATCTGCGATTTCTTTCTATTCTCTAAACTACATTAGCTAATGAAAGGACAGCATTAGGCTGACGTCTAAGCCATTAAAAAGGCGTCGATCTCGATCTTGAAGGACATCTCTAAAGATGAAATTGAAAATTCAATCGATATGTTAATTGACCGTGCAAAACGTTGCTTTGAAGCCGAAGGCGACTACTTTGAACAAAATAAATGAATTTTACCAAAATAGTAAGCTTTTGTTTTTATTTTAGAAAAGTTTGGTTTTCTCTGTGATAGACTGCACATACATTTGTATATGATACAAATACCATTATTAATCTGCCTCTATGCTTTACAAAGGTAATTATTAACATTGCTAATGAAGACTCTTTTCCATGGTACTCTTACGTTGTATGCGAACTTTTTTAAAATTCTCCTTATATTTTTTGAATGCAGTTTCTTTCCAGTTTCAAAATATTTAGACATTCACTTCTAAAAGCAGTTTTAACAGTTCCACATACTTTAAATTTTATTTATTACAATTAAATTTAGCTATTGGACCTACTGAACTCTACCTACTGAACTTTATTGTTTTTTTATTGTTTAAATGTATCGAATGCTCATTTTTTACAAGTATATACGTGGCACAAGGAAAGAATTCATTGCAAATTTATCTTTTACAGTGGAGATATGTCTCATAGAATGAAGTGTAAGAAAACTTTTAAGACATTCGATGTTAAAATAAGTATTTACCAAATTTTATTTTGGCTCTAAATAATATATTCCATATTGTTATTAGAATTCTTTAATGTCAAATTGAAATAAATACCTATCACAATCTAATATTCACATTAGATGGTTTTTGAATTTATTGTGTTATATTGCATTTTTCTCTTCTTGTTTTCCTTTCTCATTTCCTCTCTACTTTCCTCAATTAACACACTGCTCTCCCAGCAATAATATTATTTATTCTTAGCTTATAAAATCACAAATACTTACATATGATATAAAACCTATCTCACTCAATATTTTTTTGACTTTACTTTATCTCTGGCAAAAATATTAACGCCACCTTCAAATATAGCGTTTTTCGTTGTATAGCAGAAAAAAAATAAAGAGTTTAGCAAAAAATATTTATTGAAGTAATACAAAAGCAAGGTTTTTGAAACAATTACTAATATTCTGTAATTTCGCGATTTGATCTTATCACTGCTCCTGCTTTCTTCGACATATATTAAACACAGACTTTTACTGACCCTTTAACCGTGCCATCATTTTGCCACACATTTTAGATTTGAATAGATTACCGATTTCAATACACTCCACACATCTTCAATAAGCATTTAAGTCGGGAGAGTTCCGTTGCAATGGAAGCATTGGCAAATTTACCGATTTCAAAAAGTTTGTCACAGATCTTGCCTTATAATTACATAGGGCACTATCATATATGAAAGTGCAAGGACCTTCGCTAGGTCTAGTTCATCTAAATATTTGAACAGAACATCCTTCAACACGGGTCTGTATTGTCTTTTTTCCTCCATTATACCTTCGCACCAGTACAGCAGTCTGGCACCATCCAACTCTATTTTTTGTCATCTTATAAACAGTCCTTTCTGCTACAGTCTCTACTTTTGTTCGGCACTGAACAAACTCTAGAAGTTCCAGAATCACACAAGATTTTTAGCTTTAGATTAATGAACGTGCACGCCCTTGTTTTAACTTACATTTCTCCAGTCCTCTGTTGTGTAGTTTTCGCAAAGTTTTGTCCATAGAAAACGAGCTCTCTTGATTGCAACCGTTAACCTACGTTTTCCAAATGGACGTGTACATTTTAAACCAACCTCGTACAAGAGTCTACTAATTGTTAGCGACGATAATTTGTATCGTTCGTCACAGGTAATTTTTTTGATAATTCGCTAATTTAACGATATGTTAATCAAACCGAGTCGTAGTTATTCTATATCTACCACAAAACCAGCTTCCGGTATGCGTGCTAGGAACGTTTTCTTTGATTTAAGGAACAATACGTTGTACTGTACGCTGGCAAACATCTTCAATTTCTGCAATTTGTCTTTGAGAATACTCTCCTGTAGGCAAGAAAGTGGAAATACTAATTTCTTTTCATTAGTTACGTTCTTTTTTGTATCATCTAAACGTTTTATAAATAAAAACAAATAAACTCATTAATTTAAAGAAAACAAGGCCTACATAGCGACATACAGGAGCATAAACTGAAATACGGTCTAGTGCTAGATATTAAATAATTACAATGACCATTCACAATGTTCTTAAAAGGACCTGTCCACAATAGGTAAAAGAATTGGTGAAAGGGTCGATAACAAGTACAGAGCCATTCTCGAAAACCTCAATTTTTTCTTAGAAATAATTATACATAGAATATACTAATTAAACATTAGATAAACATATCTTTGGATTTATTCCCTTGTTTTAAAATTACATTAGTTGAAATGAAAATTCAAAGATCGATGGCCCTAATACATAATACAATAATGATTATCTGACTAAAAAATCACATTAACCAATCACTTGGGTCTTCTAATAGTTGGGTGTTTGGAAATTTTCGTGATTAAATCTATGTTAAATATTTTGGCAAAGTGTTTATTTAGAATAATTTCTTTTAAATACTAATACCAAATTGGTAATTTTGATGGAGCCTGTGGTTGATTAACTGATCGCTGAAGGTTGATATATAACCACTTTCCACATTAATTTTCGTATTCTGTATAGGTATTTCGATAACTAAGTTGTCATCATCAGCAGATAATTAAACAGTGTCGCACCTGGAAAAATACGCACACTGTAACGTTGAAAGCCAAAACGCACACTGAATGTGCGTTTTGGCTTTCAACGGTACAATATATTTTATGTTAATTATCTGCTGATGATGACAACTCAGTTGTCGAAATACGTATACAGAATATGAAAATTAATGTGGAAAGGGGTTATATATCAACCTTCAGTGATTAATACCAAATTGTTTTTACTAAATACTCCTCTATCAAAAATTTAAATTCCTCGATTTGCACAAATAGTATATACACATACTTTTACATATAATTAGAATAAGAATAAACGATTAAATTATAATAATTTTTGCAAAGAGATTGAAGAACTTTGTGTACTTATATTTAATGTTTAACGTAATCAAAAATACTTTTGCTTCAAGTAAACTTATAATTACTAACAGAATTTTTAAATTTAAAATATTACGTGTCGTTGATATTTTTTAAATTAATTAAATTAAAAAATCCTGTCTATTACTTACATAGAATCTGAATTTTATTCAGTGTATGGTGTCCAGACACTCACTAATTATTACTTAAGACTATTAAAACTATTTCTGTAATTACCGACGAAAAGTTCCATTTCTAAGAAGCTTATCAGACAGGAAGAGAGATTATTTTGTTGTTCCCGGTGTTCATATGGAATACTATCGTTAATTATTTATGTCGTTCTTTCCATATTTTAACAGTATTGTTAATCGAATAGAATTTTGTATTGAAATATTGTATTAATATTACTGGCCCATCTGTTCACTTATCTTCATGACTATGTACTAAAATTAAACAGCTAATTCGAACACGGGTAAGCTATTTTCGTCATCGATTTAGTTTATTTTCAGAATTTTTCTACTATACAAATGCTTGTTTGCATAATAAGGCGCTTTGTTATTGTTTTTGTTGCATATATAACACTTGAATATAAATATTGAATTTTTTTTTCTTATGCTGGTGACAATTCTGTAATTTTATGTTGGTACGCAATTTAAAAGTCAAACAATTTTATCTGTACATACCACTATATGTATATATATATACGAGAGTGGTCTGAAAAGTTTCCGACCTCAATGTGAATATGGCAGCACTCATCAATAAAAGTTAGGGAATGTAGTTGTGTATCTATTGTCAGGTACTCACCAAAGTTTCAGCCATTTTGTACGCGCAGTTGTTATTTGACATTCGTTTGAGTGAGTCGATGTGAGTGTCGAGTATCGAGCTGTCATTAAATATTTGTTTTTGAAAGGCAATACGCCTACGCAAATCAAAGATGAGTTGGACTCTGTGTACGGGGAATCTGCACCATCATTTACCACGGTGAAATTTTGGGCAGCTGAAGTTAAACGTGGCCGTAAGAGCTTGGGAGACGATGAACGTTCGGGAGGTCCAAAAACTGCAACTACTGACGATAACATCGCTAAAGTTCACCAATTGGTGCTAGACGACCGTCGAATTAAAGTGAGAGAGATTTGTTACATGTTAAATCAAAATTTAGGCATGAGAAAGCTGTTCGCGCGTTGGGTGCCGCATTGGCTAACGTTAGACGAAAAACGTGTTCGAATGAACATTCTCAACGCTCTGTTGGCGCAGTTTAGGTGCAATAAGTCCGAGTTTTGGCGCCGATTAATTACTGTAGATCATACTTGGATACACCATTATATGTCCGAAACAAAAATATAGTCAAAACAGTGGACTTCAAAGGGGGAACCGGCTCCAAAAAGCAAAAACTGTTTTCGGCTGGGAAAGTGACGGCGACTGCTTTTTGGGATAGTCATGGAATTATCTTAATCGATTATCTTCAAAAAGGAAAAATTATTACAGGAGCATACTACGCATCATTACTTGACAAGGTGAAAGCAGAAATTGTGGAAAAACGGCCACATTTGCAGAAAAAAATCCTTTCACCAAGACAACGCGCCATTTCACACCTCAGCGGTTGCCATGGCGAAAATCCACTAACTAAATTCGGCTAACTCACCAGATTTAGCCCCAAGTGACTTCTTTTTGTTCCCTCATCTAAAAATTGCGCTCGGAGGAGAGAGATTTTCGTCAAATGAGGAGGTAATCACCTTCGCGAACAATTATTTTGCAGAGAAAAACGCCGAATTCAATTTTGACGGGTTAAAGAGATGAGAGCATCGCTGGGAGAAGTGTGTAGAGTTACAAGGATATTATGTAGAAAAATAAATGTATGATAAATTTTAAGAAAAAATGTCTTGTATCTTTATTAGGTCGGAAACTTTTCAGGCCACCATCGCATATTATTACACTTTCTTGTAGACGTACATAATCATGAATATAGCGTTGCAAGCAATATGCTCTCTTCACATTGTATCTGTGAGCAAATATAAGTTGTTTATTGTTCGTGGAAGGTTAAGAGGAAATTTAAGGTGCATTCTTGATTTTTTTCGTCTACATATTCTCATTAAATGATAACTAAATAAACATACACCGTATTTATCGACCTTTTCTTTAAATGTGTTTATACATTAAGTGATAGTATATATATATATATATATATATATATATATATATATATATATATATAGATATATGTATATGAAAATGTATTTTCTAGCATTCTAAGCTGCGTGTGAGTTGTGGCTTCAAAAGGACCGTTATCTCAACGTTTCAACGAGACCTCACTCGTCATTTTCTGGAACTGATCTGTTGCTTCCTGATTCTGAAGATCGTCTGATCGAGATGATCTTCAACGGTTTATCTTCAGATATAGGGTAGACTAGCAGTGCTCAACTGTCGATCCCGAGAGTTTTAAAAGCCGATCGCGGAAGTATTCAAGAAATTAAAAATCGCGGACACTAATAATAATAAAAAAGCGATATTTTACCAGAGTAAAGTATCGTTTTTTTTTAGTATCGAACTAATATAAACTCTGATGGCGCAATAATTCAGAAATTATTTTTTTTTCATTTCCTGTTTGATACCAGAATTGCGTTGAATATGTTAAAAAATTTAATATTTCCGAAACAGTCGAAGATAGGTATAGGACATTGTACATGAAATATGTCTGGAATTTTCTAAAGAATCCAAAAATTTAATATTTGACAGGGTGTTGCATTTAAAATAAGAAAGTTGGTATTGACCACTTTTACATGACACACCCTGTATATAAACTTTTTATTTAAAAAATACGCAACTAAAAATCTCAATCGACGTGTCCGAGCGTTTTTTTGAACACCCTTCCATTTAATTATTATCGAATTTATTCCATTTGGCTGATACACACTGTATATAAACATATAAACATCAAATGAAATATAAAAACAGTCCCTGAAATCTCATTGCTTTTAGTTATTATTATTCGTTAACATTAAGTATTATTATGTATGCGTAATGTATCTATAATGACATAATATTAGAACTTTTCTAAACAAATAAATAAAATCACATGTAAAACTAAGGAATAAATAAAACACTGTCTAAATTTCACACTACGCTATATATTAATTGCGACCAGTTTCGTCTGTTGGGACATTATCGAGCCTAGATCGAGACAAATTTCTCTTTTATCCCTTAGTTTTATTTATTTCTTAGCGTAATGGAATTTCACACAGTAACGACCTTACCAGTCAACTATTTAAAATTACATATGGTTTCTAAACAAATATCTTCTCCGCACACACAAAAACAAGAATTTTAATACATGGATTATATAACGATACTACTGATTTGTTTACGTTTCTATTTTACTTTAACGTGTTTATTATTTATTGATTTATACATTTGTAATTCTATTGTAAGTAGTAGGCACCTGTTTCATATTTTACACACGTTTTCAAATTTGATTTTACCGCGTAAAATTGATTTCGGTAATTTTGTAGGTCGTCATTTGGATTTGGGGGTTTGTTCAGAAATTTGCCTCTATCTTTTTGAAACAGAGTATAGTTAGTACGAAGATTGGAGAAATGTATTATTGAAATAATTTTCAGGATAGTGCTAAATATATTTACCAACTTTGTGCTCTCAAAAACCAAGTATTAATGTTAACGAATGATGGCGACGCATCCAGGTGGGTCGCTCAAACAAAAGCCGTTTTCTTAAATCTTCTAAACGAATTCGAGAATTTCACAGACAATGGCTTGACATCCCTCAACTACAACAGCCATTTCTTACACGTTGCAAAACATGGTCACAGGTAACATTTATTATAAACAGCCGCAGCTCTTAAAGAAAGTCAGAAAAAGATTTGAAGATGCTTAAATATTTCCAGATTTACAAACTATTCACAATTACAAAGGAATGTATGAGTCAATAGGCAAATTAGAAAATTCTTCATTATCATAAAGTCGCTACAAATACTGTACGATGTACACTTACAGTTGAATGCCTTAAGTAACGAAAAAATCATCTTGTTACAAAAAAGTTAAAGAGTGCTTAGACAAAGATTCAGATTTTATTAGATTAAGACAAGCGATTGTTATAATGCTTCTCTAGATGCCTTACTTAACTTCAAGGATTATTCTAACCATGTATGGTAAGTATTACATCGTTAGATGTGGAACGATAGCTAATAATATAGATAATAATCCATTTCAAAGATATATCACATTTTGCGTTATAAAGTATCTAATAATATTCACTACCTTCTCAGCAAAATTATGACGTTTCGCTTTATCTAATTGATCTCTTTCTACTTTAGCAGTATTAACTGCTTTCAATATAACTCCAGTGCCTCCATCTAAAACACCCAGAGCTGCGAAGAATGGATTTAAAGGCAAAAATCCACCTTTTTAAAGAATCACGATGACAAGAAAATAATATTCTTGTTCCAGACTTCACTAAACTATGATATGCAATATTCACATTCTCCAAAATACCTTTCCAAAAGTAATACAGCACCACCAAATCTCTTCTGTTTCTTCTATTACTTTTACTTTTACTTCTTCTACTACTACCGTCCCTTAGACTTTCTCTATACTGGCTCCTCATACCCAAACCCAATTTTTTTTCCTCTGATAGCAACAGCCACTACTGAAGCAGTTAGTCTTTGCCCTAAACGTGCGTTTTTGTTCTTAACCCTCGCAATAGCTTTTCGATATAATTCCTTGTCTGCAACGTGACGCTCTAATAAATCGTTTGAATGAGAGAGAATAAGATGTATTGTGCTCTCTACAATCCTCATTCACGAAATTCACACCCTTATCACTTCTTTCAACACAAAATCTATATCTTTGTATATGTAACTCCACTGGGAGCCTATTTACTGCAGTATTCTACAAACCACTACTCGACCCCATCTTATTAAAGATGAAACAATCAAACAACCAAAAACAATAAATATATACACGCCTGATACCCCACTCCAACTTCTATCTTTAAAACTAATTTAGTATACAGATATTTAACTTATTTTTCTATATCAATAAATAACGCAGACTTACATATAAATATAATAATGTAAATACAATACTCTTTTTAATATGTATGTATGATATATACATACATATAATATATTTTACGATTTTAAATGAATTTTTCTCAATAAATCTACATTATTATAAATTTTCTACAGTCCAAACACACTCAGACATCACTTCGTTAAATATTTTTTCTATTTCCATATCTATGTAATCCACTAATTCCTTACAAATTCATAATATTTGAAGTGTTCAAAGTGCTAGTCGAGCCATGATTCAAACAAACCTGCATATGCTAAATATGAAACCTTCATCTTTTTGTATTTGCTTTATTCTAGTCGATTTATCAAAATATTCACTAGACATTTACAAATTAAAACTATTAATAACTTGAAATTCTCCATTGGAATATTCAAAGTATTTTTTCTACTTCGCACTCTGTAATAAAACTCGACCCACTCTTCAATATTAATAAGCACACATTCCTTTTTTACACCTACAATTTTAACCACAGGTCCAAAGTGAAAGTCTGGTGACAAACCAACACATATCAACTTCGAATGACTTATTCAAAAAATATTCTTCTTCTACTAAAGGTACATTCTATGGTGGTTCTCGTACAAATTTCTCCGCACACATATCTACTTTATCCAAAAAATCATTCGTCTGATCCATTTCAGTAAAAAAGCTTGTATACAAGGGTCCTCTTTATAATTCTCAACTTCTTTCGTGAAATTACCTTCTTCAATAGTACATTTCTCAATTTACCGTCTTCAATTTTACGAGAACAATCAACACTTTGTTCTTTTATATTAAATGAACGCTTCATAATTACTCACAACTATTCTTTTTCTATAATTCTACCTTTATATATTATTCATTCATACACGTAATTTTTGAACTAACGAGGTTCCTTAATCACAATAACCTTAACCTTAACTCTAATCTTGTAACATTTTTAAAAATCTCAGCCTTCTATTGTAAAACTTCCCTATTGATCTCAATCCCTCAATATCAAGGTCATCTGGTCTACCACAAATATCAAAACAAAAAACTAATAATATTTATAATTTTAATAAAATATTAGCAGGCTTTGATTTTAAGCGGGAAATTTGAAAAATATATATTAAGAGAATAAAGGAATTAGATGCAAGTATTCAAAGGGGTTTCGAAAGTGCATTCAAAAATTGGGAAGATTTTATTAAATTCTGATCAAGGGTTATAAATTAATTAATTAGCTAATAGATTCAGTGTAGGTACTATTTACTCAAAATATTTAAAAAAAAAATTGGAAGAATATTCCAACAAATTTAGTCACTTCGATGTCATCATGTAATGATGACATCGAAACACCAATGAAAACACCATGTAGAAGATACATCAGATATAGTTATGCTGTGTTTACTATTCATTAATAACTGCTTAATTTTTAATTTTGCACTTCCTTTACGCGTTTATACAAACTTCCTTAATTAAAAAAATAAAATAATTTTAAAGTTCATTTATCTTACCTTATAGACGTTTCAAAGTAAAATTTCACTAACATACTTATTCTAACCTTAAATTGTTCTGTTTACATTAATCCATTACTTAAACTTCGCGCTTATTATCAAATTGAATTTATGAAGTACTAATGGATGAATGACTGAAAATATATCCGAGCTAACTCTCTTATATTGTTTGTTATCACAATTGAACTTATACAAGGATCGGTCAGAATATAACCCGTCGTAGTATATGTACATACATTAAGTATATTTTAGTAATTTAGTCAATGACTGTTAATTTGCTTCATTTATTTTTGACAACGTGAAGAAAAATTCTGAAATTAGGAGTGACGATAATCTCTCGAATGTATAGAGGTGTAAAATAGAAGTACGTGAAAATATTGGTTCTTCGGAAAGTAATTTCATTTTTCCTTTTCATGAAAAAAAGAACAATTCTTTTATAGTATACAAGTGAATCGGCTATTTCGGAAAGACCACATCCCTGGTCTTCATTTGATTCATTAATATGCTTTGCGCTGTGGGACATGTACAATCAATTCGACTGTTTGTTAAACAATTAAATAATGAGACTGGCTTCCTCCATCGCGCAGCCGCATCGGACAAGGCTGTAATTGACCTTGCTACTTCCCAAGCAACAACCCGTAGTTTCGTTTCTCTGTCTGCTTTCTAAGCTGAAATTCCTTGTCAAATTAAAAAAATCGCCAACAGAATGTTTACAAATGTTAAAGGAAATGTTTGGGGATAATGTTATGTCACGTGCTCGAGCTTTTGATTGGTACAAACGGTTTTCTGATGATCGGGAAGAAGTCGAAGATGATGAACGCCCTGGTCGATCTCTGACTGCAAGAACGGAAGGGAACGTCCTGAAAATTAATGAAATTGGGCGGAAAGACCGACATCTGAGTATTCGGATGATTGCCGATATAGTAAAAATTAACAACGAAACAGTAAGACATATTTTGCATGATGAATTAAACATGACCAAAGTTTGTGCATAAATGGACAACGCCCTATCTGTGAAGCAGTTTTTAGTGCACACACGCATTGCTGTGCTTGATCATCCTCTGTATTCTCCAGATCTCGCACCATGTGACTTCTAGCTGTCGCCAAAAGTGAAAAGTGTCTTAAAGGAAACACATGTTCAGTGTGTTAAACATGTAAAAGCAAAAACGGCAGAGTTGTTGTAGAAGCTGACAACTGATAAATTGCAGCATCCTTTTGAACAAGGAAAGACACGTAAACAGCTGTGTATAGATAGGGGAGGACAGTATGTTGAAGGGGATAAAAGTTAAATACAAGTTTGTTTGCAATAAATAACATTTCTTACCCCAGTCTCGTTATTTAATTGCCACCCCTCGTATTCTGTTCTTTTCTTTTTTATCTTGTCTTAACATTGTCTTATATTCCAATACTTGCACAGGGGGGAATTCTATAAATGCAGTATATTTATCGTTGTACTTTGTATAATTGAAAAATCTCTTCATATCATATAGATATGCGTTTATATCTCCTAGCGTACATATTATTTACAAGGTTTAAGACGATAATAGACGTACTGTAAACAATAAAGCTTATATATTTTCAGATTTTAATGGAACTGAAATGTACCCCACAAAATCAAATAGTACGAGGCGTGTTTTTTTAAGTAAGCACCGTTTAGATATAAAATAAAACAAGTGCATTTATTCGATAAGTTTATTTTTACAAGAAAGCTTGTTCTTAATCTACTTTTCAGCATAATTACCACCAATATTAAGGTACTTGTCACATTCTTCAACCAGCTTCTGCATTTCATTTCCATAGAAATCTGCTACCTAATTTGCTACCCAACCCAACCCAACCACAGCAGTACGTCTGTTTTCATGTCATCGTCATAACGCTAACCACTTAGATGCTTTTTCAAGTGAATAATCAATGGTAGTCACTGGGCGCTAAAGCAGGGCTATAAGGAGTGTCATCAAGTTGTTTCCAGACATTTGATTCGATGAGTCACCTGTGGACGGGCATTGTCATGAAGAAAAACAATCCCCTTGCTGAGCATGCCGCGCCTCTTGTTTTGAATTGTAGTTTAGATAAGATGTCACAATATGTTTGGGAATTTATTGCGTCACCCAGAGTAAAAAATCCAAAACCAACCTCTTGCCTATCCTAAAACACAGTGCACATGATTTTGATTCCAAAACTGTTTGTTTGAAATTCACTTTCTTGGATGGTGTTGAATGCCTCCATTCCATGGATTGCTGATTCCGGTATCACATGAGCTACCCATGTTTCGTCACCAGTGACTATTTGACTTAACAGCTCAATTACTTTTATTACGATACCAACCAAGGAAAGTCAAGACCCTGCTGCACAATTGGTTTTACGCACCTCAGTTAGTATGTTCACTGCCAAATGTGAGCACAACTTCTAATAATTTAAGCGGTCAGCAACAATTTCATAAAGAACACTCCTTGAAACTTGCGGAAACTTATCAGACAATGACGAAATAGTAAAGGGTCTGTTTTCTCGAAATTTTGCATCAATTTTCTGTACACAGTCTTCAGTAATGACAGACAATCGCCTACTACTCTCCTCATCATGAACGTTAATACAGTCATATCTAAATGTTCTAACCCAATTTCATACCATTCCCTCGCTCGTAGTATTTTCATCATACACTTCACTAATCTACCGATGAATTTTGACCACTTTCATGTCTTTTGCATACAGAAAATTGACCCCGGCGCGTATTTCACAATCGGCGGTACTTTCAATTGTCTGAGGCATTTTAAATACGCACAAACAAACAAATGCTTCTGTACTGACGTCTGTAACTAACCAACAGATGTAGATATTCAACGTGCATGTGCAGAACAACGATCGTAGTGCTGCAACGGTCATATTTAAAAACGGTATTTACTTAAAAAACACACCTTGTATGTAATTTAATTTCATAATTTTATAAAACAGAACATGAATACTTGGAAAATGACAACTCTTGTGGTTTTCTATTACTCGATTCTGATCGCATCTGTTTAATCTGTTTCATGAAATTACTCAATTTGTCCAATTGGTATCAGTATATTTCAGAATTAATTGTCAAGTAGAAGCCCAAAAAAAACGTATCCCACCAAACAGCATGCCTCAATTTTTTTAATGAATATGGGCTTCAGAAGTGCCTTGATCTCGCTCAGCTGCAACTGGCTTCGAAAATCGATCCTTTTCTACACTTTTAGCAGCAAATCACAAGCGTTTTTAAAAGATAAAATTTCTTTGTTGTACGGCATGTTGAACCCAAAAAGCTTTGTTGTGAAAACAAGTCATTTTACATGATTATGAACAGTCAACATCGAAAATTTAATCACCTAGTAATAATTTTCCGTACTGTTATTGGTGGTTTGAATCAATTGATACCTTTATTTTGTCCTCATCAGCTTTAACTGGCATTCCAGGATGAGGTGCATCCTTGACATCGAAATTACCCCAAAGAAATTTTGCAAATCAGCTTTGGTAGTTATGGCTAGTTAATTCGTCTATGCTACGCCATTTTGTTATTTATTAGAGTCGTACTTGAGTATTCTTATTTTTTTTTATTCTGAGCATTGCTGGAAATGTGAATTTATAACAAATTTACTAAAGAAGTCTGTCTAGCATTAGATATAATTATTTGTATGCAATTAATTACGGAACTGTATGTTTGTTTGCATAAATCGAATTTGAAGAGCAGTATCTGGTGCAAAGTACATAATTAGAAATCTATTATGTAAATATTAATATCATTTACCGTGGAGGAAATTTTTTGCGATCGTGGATTTTGATCTCTCGGTATGTATGTTCTGATCTGCCTAATAAGTCCTATCACCATATGATCAAAATCTATTATAATCTGGAAATCATTATTAGTTTTCTTCTTCAAACACATATAATTGAGTTATGTGAGATTGTTGGCAGATCAGATTACGTTGTTTTGACAAATAATTACAGATGTTCCAGTTGAAAAATGAAAATTTTAGTAATAAAAACAACTGCAATAAATGTTCGAAATAAGCTCTTTCATTTTCGACAACGTGACTTTTTTGCTTCATGTTATTGAAGGTATTTCTTAAATGTTAGGTACGGAAAGGCTAAAGTTCTAAAATACGTATACCAGTACTACAAGTGTGTCTTTTTATGCTGCTGAAGATGACAGCTTTTTAAGTGTTCGGAATTGAAAAACATTTTTCAATGTCAAATTCGCAGCTTTTAGTTTCTTATCTAGCTTCTTTCATTGCTTCGTTCAAAACTAGGGACAATAGCGTTGGGCTTAGGATACATTTCCGGTCGATCTCATATAAGTTATGGTTCTTTTGATTAAGTTCTGTATATCTTTTAGAATGTTTTTGTATATCTTTCTTTTTCTTTGCCAGAGGTATTTTTATCGAATGCGACGGTCCGCCATACAAGAGGTCTTTTCGTGATTTTTCTTCTTATTTAAATGAGTGCTAGCCGCTAAAGGTTTTAAGTCGTTCCATGAGCGTAGGCATGCAATGCTCCCCGTAATTGGCGTTAAACTGCTGGAAAATAAAATGGCATGGATAATTAGTATTATTATTTATTCTAGTATTCTTATATATTTTCACTGTTCCGTAGAAAACTTTTCTTATGGTCTATATAGCACGTGCGTATATTGCTTCGTTCTCTTATAGCGTTATGGCTTCATGGAAATTAGGAAAATTTGAATTTGGTTGTCCTATGTTTATATTTTATGTTGCCATACGCCTGATCTAAAGACCTAATAGTATACGGGACGGAAATTTAATTCTTTTCCTTTAGTTTTTTTATTAAAAAAATGAATTTATAAAATATTGATTTGACAATTTTGTTATCCTCTCTTGACGAGAACCTCGGGCAACTTTTTTTCCCACAGGATAACGGACCGGTGCGTTGGTATAATTATAATTTCAATTCGAATTGCATACTTTATAGGTTATACGTTTAAAGTAATTTATTTGTACTTATATTTATTTATGAGTTATATTTTATACAATTTAACTCATTATACATAAAAATTGAAAATTGTCGAACATTAATTTAAGTATAAATCCTATTTCCAATGTTATTTACTTTCCTTTCTACTCTTGACATTTTTTAAATGATAAAAATACACAAAAGTTTATTGTAAATAAAATTTATGAAAATAAATTTTCGCAAAATGTACTAATTTTTCTTTTAAATAAAAAAATAAACTTGTTTCTATAAAATTCGAAATTAAAAAATGGGACGATTGTATTGCCTTATCTAAATAATTTATATCCTAAAATAATCTCTGAAAAATAAATATGTGTTCATAAACATTTTTGACTATATATATTTTGTCCCAATGCCGAGGTAATAATTTTGTTTATAGTCAAATATGTATAATGTTCTAAAAATTTCGTGTAAAGGTTATGACACGCTTTATTATGATTGTTCTTTAAACTATAAAATATTTAAGTATATTGTTCCTCATTAGATATGGATGTATAAAAGAATTGGAATTATACAATACTCTTAACTTTTGTAATCTATTTTATAGCTATATATATATATATATATATGTTAAACATTCCTATGCAATTCGTAAACATTCGTATGCAATATGATATACCAAGACATATAGTAAGTACAATAAGTATTGGACAGACTGGTAAAACTCTTTGTCAATGTTTCTGGGTACCTCTAGGACACACTATGGAATCAATTGACTCTGCAAATTTAGTGACCGAAAATCTAAGCTCAATAAAATTTGTTGTTTCTAAAACTATTGTTGAATGATTACATACGATCAGTGCAATCATTGTTATAACTGAACAATAACTAACCAACAAAAGCTTTGGACCTAAGCTTACAATTATAGATCCGTCCATTCAATAAGGAAAACCTTGAAGCCATACATTGACACAAATGTGCGTAAAGCAAGTGGTCTCCGTAGATGCTATTTTTTGAGTGTTTTTCCCTTTGCGCAAATTTTGTATCTACGGCTTTTGTATGCCTGAAAATAGCCTCGCCTATTGGTTCATATAAAGTATTAAAATCTGGTTTTCCATGTTTATAAGACATTCAGAGTAAAATGTAATATCAACATCATCAATCGTTTTTAATTAATGTAGTTTCACTTAGCATTATAATTCTAATTTGCTATCTTTTTTATAATTACTGGTGTCATTATAGAAAAGAAGCCAAAATTCTGACAGCAGAAAATAAAGTGTCTAAATGAAAAATACTGAATCGATATCGTTTTCTTTCAAGTTTGTGGGAATAAGTGCTACGCAAACTGCATCTTTCAGGAATCGTCACAGGAAAAAATCGCAAGGGGGTGAGATCAGAAGACGTCAATGGCCAGAACTAAAGTATCAGATCGAGGCAGAATTCTGCGGCGCGGGAATAAGCTAATGGTAATACTCGAATTTTTGCAGTATCCTCTTTCAAATGTAATTGACAGGATTCAAATATAACGTACTGTCGAGAAATGAAACCAACTGAAATTGTATATAGAAAAAATCACTTCTCACCTTGTTCAATGTTCATTAGTAGTAGTAGTAATTTATTTTGTAATGACAATTACAGAAAAAAGTCAAAAGTAAAACTAACAATATGTTCCAATAGCTAAAATACATACATATGTGTAAATAAAACAGTATAAAATACACAAAAAAATTATAAAATTTTCATAAATGATGTTAAAGAAATTCCACATATAACATATAAATATATAATACAAAGGACTAAAAATTAAAGACACCCAAACAATTGCTTGCACTGCAACTATAGGTCGTGCATATATTCGTCAATAGAATAGTATGCCTTTTCAAGGAGCAATACCTTTGCTGTTGCGGAGAACTGTACATACTTCGTATTTTTAATATTTAGCGGCAGCCTGTTATACAGTTGAGCCCCCCAGTAGTCAACGTAGGATTGGGTTGCTTTTATCCTGTGATATGGTGTCCTAAGATTGTTTGTTCCTAGTATTGTGTTCGTGGACTAGTTTACCAGAAATGAATTTATTTTTATTTTGATGTACATACTTGACTGCTGTAAGTATATATTCAGATGGTATTGTTAATATTGTTTGGTTAATAAACTCATTTTTACATGTTTCTAGCTGCTTTATATTTCCCATAATTCGCAGTACTCTTTTCTGAAGAAGAAATATTCTTCTTGCGTCCTTAGACATTCTCCATAAAATAATGCCATAAGTTGCAATTGCGTGAAAATTCGAAAAATATGTTAGCCTGATGAATGGAAATATGTTTTATTCGACGCCGTTTCCGATACATGCTGTGACCAATATAGCTCGCTATCCATTGTCATACCCAGTAGGCGAACAGAAGTATTCTCACCAGCCGTTCTAGTTGTTAACGTGAGCGTTTGGGTTTTATTCGTATTTAACGACAAGTTGTTACTATTTAACCATTTGTTCAATTCATTTGTAATGTTATCTACTTTCGCTGTTACTTCAACCCCTGTAGCTTCTCTAACAATTAAGATTGTATCGTCCGCATAGACATATTTTGCCGTCTACATTTAGGGTAAGTCGTTTATGTAAATGATGAACAACAGTGGGCCCAATATCGATCCTTGAGGTACACGCTTACTTATGTATTCTAAACTCGAAACATTTTTATTGAATTCTACACATTGCCTCCGATGCGCTAAGTATGAGGTCAATAAGGCTTGGCCACTGCCCCGAATTCCATAAAAGTATAATTTATCTAGCAATATTTCGTGATTGACATTGTCAAAGGCTTTTGTTAGATCGTAACATAATAGTTGTATTTTGTCTTCAACATTCAAGGCATCTGTGAGAGACTCAATAACCTCAATCATGCCTGTAATGGTGGATCTACCTTTTCTATAGCCGTGTGAAACATCATGAAATATATAATTTTTTTTCGAAGGAATTTGATAATCTATTTGAAACTACGGTTTCAAATGTCTTCGATATTGATGGCAATATAGATTAGTGAAAAAGAACTGGGAGATCATATTGCAGGAGATTGTAGCTTCAGAATGTAACCTCTATTTGAGACTGAAGATAGTTGTTTATATAATGGAGTGAAAACATTTAATTTTGCTTTTGTATTTTGGCCAGAAGATTACCAGGAAGAATACTATTTACGCCGTTTTTAAATGAATCATATGTCTATATTTTCATACAAGTCATTTTATATTAAATGTGATTTTCGAGTATTTCTCGTACGTTAGATGATGGCCTTGTATACGATAATTTAAAAATTGGAAGTTAAAACATTACTTAATTATATACTCTTGGTCGTACGTATTTATAAGTTAATAACAGAGACAATCTTAGATCATCCGCGTAGATACCATTGTTTTTAATATCTACGAAGGAAGAATAATGCCGATGATCTAAGTTGGATTAATTTTAGGTTCTTCGCATGACTACGTCATTAAACAATTTCATTAATATTATGCGCAAGGTTATAAAGAATAACGATGTCCGTATTTTAGAACAAACACTGGTGTATTTACATTAGAATTAACACATTTTCTCTTTACGATTACTGGGAACACGGCCTTATTGTATTTTTAGATGAATGTAAATGTTCCTTGCATAAATGTAATCAAAATTATTGTAGAAATGTTAGTGACGATTGTATTAAACTTGCATATAGAATGTGGGTTAATAAACAATGTTTAAATTAGAGAAAAACAGTTATTTAATAGAGATTATGAATGAAAATTGATCTGTTGTTTGCTTTTAGACTTTCGCACTGTTGCGCTTAAAATATTTTAAAGATACTACCTGTTACAACTCTTAAATTTTCTATCAGCGATGGAAGAGTTCCCATGTGGTGAAAGTGAATGAATAATTAAAAAGAAACAAATAGATGATGCGTAGATGCATTATGTGTATATGTTAACGGAGTAAAAGTCATTATAAAAAAATTATAGGTATATTGAGTTGTAATACAAATAATAACAAATACAAATAATCAGAGTTCTAAATACATAAAAGAAAGAGAAGTGATAAAATTGAGAGTACTGGAACGTGGTATTGCTGACATACTTTTCTTTGAAGTATAAGACATTTTTGATACTACCGTTGACTAGAAATTGGCGTATATTTCGTAAAAGCTCATTATGTTTTATCATATGTATAGCCAAGTTTCTCACATCAAATATTTGGTTATCGGAAAACTCATGATCAATTTTTGCTATATTTATTATCAACAATACACCATGCAAGAAGTTCTAAAGAAATAAGGAATAAGTGGAAATCTGAAGACGCGAGCTTCGACGACTATGTGGCAGCACATCTCATCTATGATCCAATAATTTTTGCCGGACGATCAAATTTGTGTGTGTTCTTGTGTTGTGATGAAATATTATTCCCATACAATAACGAGTTCTGGATAGTTCATAATTGAATTAATTGTTTCGTTCCTTGATACGAGCACGAAAAACAGGACGCCGGCAAATTAACATCATACTGAGAGCATAACTTCCCTCTGATGAATGTTTGTTTATAATGAACTTTGAGGCATACCTCCAGGTCAGGAGTAAGATTATTCTCGCAACATGTTGTAAACGCGCGCGCGCGCGCGCGCGCGCGCGCGCGCGCGCGCGCGCGCGCGCGCGCGCGCGCGCGCGCGCGCGCGCGCGCGCGCGCGCGCGCGCGCGCGCGCGCGCGCGCGCGCGCGCGCGCGCGCGCGCGCGCGCGCGCGCGCGCGCGCGCGCGCGCGCGCGCGCGCGCGCGCGCGCTCATTTCTCATTACTAGTCAGTAGAGCTGAATAATCATATCTGGCGTCAGGATTGGTCGTCCTGCAGTGAGCAAGGTTGTCTGTGCCTCTATGTATATCGCCGCTTCTATCGGGAAACACTATTATACAGCTCTAGTTATCAGTTGTTTCAAAGAAGGATGGTTGTCCTCGTGTTTAAAGTTCATATCGTTATTTATATGCACTGTTTGAGTTAATGAAGTCGTTGACGTATTTTAGCTTTGTAAGGAATGGTTAAATGATGGAATTAAAGTTTCTGCAATCTCTCGTTCGTATGGGGTGGATTTGACTTTAACAATGCCTTTATTTGGTTATCAATAACTATAGCGCGCCTCCCTGATTGATGAGATTCTTCCTTTTGCGAAAGTAAGAAAGGATAAAGTATGACGAAAATGCACATTTTGGTATCTCATTTTCAACTATTTATAAAATTTCAATCGTTCAATTTTTTGCCATAATAAAATTACAACTGTCAGATGTTAGGTAATAAATGTTATTCCTGACAACCAAATACTATAACAATATTTAATTGCGTATAAATGCTGCAAATGCTAGCAATTTATGGAAAAATAACATTAGCAGGTAGACTTTAATTAATTTTCTTATAAAACCATATTGTAAATAATGTCCAAACTAAAAAAAATGCGAGATTATAAACAAATAGCTATACTAATCTTCCACGATATAAATAAATAAAAAAATAAATAAAATAAAATGATACAGACGAAATTACCACAAAACTCACCAAACCAAATAGGTGACAAAATTTATGCACTAAAATGAAAAGTTATTGATTTTAGAGTCGTCGATACTATTTGATCTCTCTGTGCAAGGGCATTTAGCGAAGACTAGGATTGAATTTATTACATCCCCGTGCGATGAGATATAAAACGCTGAAAGCAGAAAATATAATCCAAGTACACCGCTTTCATTTTCAAAATGACAGTTGTCACAAATTATTTATTTAAAATTGTCAAAACTCGAAAATTATGATATCGTTATGGCATCTTTAAAAATCGTCATGGCTAAACTAAATCGTCAAAGACGTACGATCAAACTTTGTATTTGTATAGGAAAATATGCAAAGGAATCTTTTAGGGAATAGTTTTTAGTAGTGGTCGGTAGATCTGCTTATTTTCGATAGCACAAAAAGTTTAAAAACATTCAGGGAAGCGGTGTGGCAGGTCATCCAGGTGCTCTAGTTAATGTACTAACTGAAGAAACCATCAACACTGGACCAATAATTATTCTCACTATTGTTATTGTATGTTTAATAATTTGACAACTTCCAAGCATTCGTGAAATATTTGTTGGTAGTATTTTTACCTTTTTGCACAAAAATTTAAATATATCTGGGGTTTGTACTCGTTGGATGCCGCGTTTGCTTACATCGAAACAAAAAACAATTAGAGTGTAACTGAAGACTCGTAATTTTCTACTTATTACATCGTTATAATCAATGTAGAAATTAATGAAAAAATATTGCCTTTTCGATGAGGAATCAAACTCCAGTCGTCCACTTACCGGGCGGATGCTTTACCACTGAGCTACCAAGGACTATGAGATACATTCTTTAGTTCTTTAATTACGCTATAAATTTCATTATGGAAACAGATCTTGAGAACCCTCAGTAAGTATTAATTAGTAAATGTATATGCAATTGCGTATATACACGCATGTGTACATGTATTCCACGATGTGAATTAATGAAAACTGTATTTATTTCATCGTCATAATTAAGGTAGAAATGAATAAGAAGATATTATCTCTCCTTTTAGGTTAGGAATCGTACCATAGTCGTCCGCTTGCCAGACTGCTCTACCATTAAGTTACCAAAAACTGTGAAATTGGATTCTTTAATTACTCCAGTTAAAGAGATGTCTACATCATGAGATTTATGACGTAATTATAAAATCAAATCTAACAGTCCTTGGTACCTCAATGGCAAAGTATCCTCTCAGCAAACGAACAACTGGGGTTCGTTTTTCTTTCATTTTTTCCTTAATTATAAAGACGTAATAAGCATTGTATCGTTAATTCACATCGTGGAATGCACGTAGCTGTTGTATATTCACATGTATGTATATATGCAATCGCATATATACATTCAAAAAAATAGGATAGCTATTTGCCAGCACTGGAAACAGCATGTTCGAGAAGAAGGTGAAGAACGATGAAAGACAATTATTACCAAAAAAAAGTTATAACATTTACAAAATGTCCCACACAGTGTTATAGTAACTAACCATCAATTATTACCAATAAGTTTCGCGCTGGTCAATGAAGGACCACGTCCGCAGAAAATGACCTGAGCTGATTGAAAATTGAAAGTTTCATCATGATAATGGTCGTCCGTGTACGGCTATTACTGTGACATAATAAAAGTGTCAAAGGCATCATGCCGTCTTGTTGTATCCTTATACGACCTCTACCTACATCCTTAAGTATCACTTTTAAAGGGATTAAGATATTAAAATTTTAAAGCGATTTTGAGATAGACCTTCAAAAATGGCTTCCGTAATACCTTTGGTAGAGCACCGTTTAGGTAGGTTATTGTTCTATAACGGAACAAAACGACAGAAGTATTGCTATTACAGTTTATGTCTGATAATTTTTATTAAAAATCTTCATTCATACACCTCACCAAAAGAAAAACAGAAAATACTCACTATTGGGTTATCAAATGAGAGATTCGACAAATCGCTGATCAGAATCGACGGCCCAAAAGCTCTAGAAAAGTTTGCAGCGAAAGCACTGACGATACTATTTGGGGAGTTGTATTCGCAATCGGCTTCCGTCAAGACATTAGGGATTCGACTGGAACATGCGTTGGACTTAATATAATTTCCCAAAAGTGAAAAGTGCATTAAAGGGAATACATTTTCTGTCTATTGAACATGTAAAAACAAAAACGGTAAAGTTGTTGAAAAGGTTCACAACTGATGAACTGCAGCATTGATTTGAATAATGGAAGACACGTATACAGCAGTGTATAGATAGGGAAGATAGATAAGGAAGATAGAAAAGGAAGGAGAGTATTAATTAACATTGTCTTATATTCTAACACTTGCATATGTGGGAATTGTATAAATGTATTATATTTATTGTTGTACTTTGTATAATTGAAAAATCTCTTCATATCATGTAGATATGCGTTTATATATGTCCTAGTGTAAATATTATTTATATGGTTTAAGGCGATAATAGACGTACTGTAAACAATAAACGTCAGCAGTTAAATTTGACCACATTGCCATATAAAAATGCAGCTGAGAAATTATTCAAAATAAAACTGTGAGCGATGGAAGTATTATTTTAAAATTGTAGGTAAACAGCTTAACTGTATTTAGTTCATTTATTAACACAATACTTTATTTTTAACGCCTATTACAACGTTGATATCAAGTATGCCAGGACAGATTCCGATATTCTTATGCTGTATATGTAGGACTAGTGATTTATTATCCATTTATTTTGTTTATACAATTAATTATTAACAGATGTAAGGTAGATATAAGTTAAGTTGGTGACACATAATAGAAAAAATGTATTGTATGTCATATGTTGTGTATATACATACTAGTAAAGTAATAAAATATAAAGATATAAAAGTCCTTTATTATTAAACAAGCTAAAGGTAATACATCAAAAAATAAAATTTGCACAAAATGTGGTACAAAACATGCTTACAACACTTGTCCAGCATGGCAAAAAACATACTTTTTTTGTGGTAGAAAGAATCATTTCAAGAAGGTTTATAAATTTAAGAATAAAACGAAATATGTACATACAAAGGGTACTAGGAAAGTTTTGCAATATAACGCAACAACGAATCGTATTTACAAATTTATAAAAAAAGTTTTTTCATGGTTGGCCTGTGTAATCGAATGGACTAGCAAAGAAAGGTGTAAATATATGTAAAAACTTTACTGCAGAAAAAAAGAAGAGGATAATACAGATATAAATATTGCGTTATTGAATTATAGGAATACGCCCTTGCACAATGTAGATTTGTCATTAATGCAATTATTAATTAATAATTTAAAAGCACAGCTAGTGTGCTAAAACCAATGTTAAATAGAAAGGTACAACAAAAATTTGAAAGGAAAAGGGAAATGTATACAAAACATTGCAATCAAGATTGAGGATAATGTTATGATGTGCCATAAATATAATTGGAAAAATGTACAGTAATAAAGTGCAAAGAACCGTGGTCATATGCAGTAAAATCAGTAACAGGTCAATATTTTAAAAGGAAACTTAAGTTTTTAAAAATCTTATAGTAAAAATTTAAATGGTCATAATATTACCTCTAATTGGAGTTATGAGAGTTAATAGACAGAAAAATAAGGATATAACAAATGGTGAGAATATGGATGTTAATATGAATTTGAAAACTCAAGTCTCTGAGTAAGAATCTCTATGGCAATGTAGATTGAGGAATAGAGACAATTTAAAAAAGCTAGGGAGCTTTACTGATTAAAAGAAGAGAGGATGTAGGGTAGATATAAGTTACGTTGATAATAGATAATAGAGAAAAATGTCATATGTATGTGGTATACATATGTATCAGTAAAGTAATAACACAAGTTTACAAATTCCGGACAACTTTTGGATCAGAGCAGATGAAAACAAATCTTGACGTTATTTGAGGTCCTGAATTCAAATCCGGGTTTCGTTTTTCAAAATTGGTTCTAGTTTGTGAGTGCGCGCATGTTGGCAGCACTGCGCTATCATAATGACAGTCAGCTGTTGGCGTCACTAGAAACATTATTTAATTTGTATTTTTAAAGTTTTTTTTTTGAATCCAAAGCGTGTGAAAATGCAAAGACAGAATTGTAAAGTTGATTCAAAGTGTTTTTGTTATGTTTGCGGATGTTATATGATCAGAAAAAGTGGCAAAGTTATTACTAATGTGATCAGAAATGCATATTTTTATTATTTTGGTTTTTCTGTATCAAACACTCACAAGCCGTGGGTACCGAAATTGTTTTGTAACGCGTGTAGCACAATATTATACAAGTGGTCACGCGGTAAAAAAGTATGTTTTTCATTTTCATTGCCAATGTTATGGAGAGAGACGAAAAATCATGTAGATGATTGTTCCTTTTGCTTGAAGAATGTCGTCAGTCTAAATGCAAAAAAACTAGCAAAATATAAATATCCTGAAGTATCATCAGTGTCTAAGCCAGTTCCCCGTGCGAGCAATGATCCTTTGCCAATTTGTCCAGGTACGAGTGCAAATTTCATGGAAACTTGTAGTTCATCACCGACGAACAGTGGAAGCGATTTTAACATGGAGGAAAAACATTGTCGTACGCCAAAATCAAAGAGGAAATATTTGTCGGACCTGATATTCGAAAATTAATGGCCGGCAGAAACTTTACAAAATGTTTAACGCCCAATGAAGCAGCAGCATGGGTATCATTTCAAGATGTTGTTCACAACTTTCTCGGTAACCGCAAATCCCCGGATTTCAAGAAGAAAATCGACAGTTTGTTGCAAAATTATTGCAAGATTGGAGCTCGAATGTCTCTCAAAATACATTTTCTGCATTCCCATCTCGAATTTTTTCCTTAAAACTTGGGTGATACAAGCGACGAGCAAGGAGAGCGACTACACCAAGATTTGGCGAAAATCGAAAAACGATACCGAGGATTTTGGGACGAGGGCATGATGAGTGACTACTGTTGGACTTTAATGGGTGAAACAGATCCCAAACAGTACAAGCGACTCAGTTCGACCGCTCTTCATTTCTAATTTAACACTTTTTAATGAATAAAATGGAGATTAATTGTCAAAAATTGTAAAAAATATGTTTATTTAATATCTCGAAAACTAGAACCAACGGAGTACAGATTCGGATTCAGCACCCCAAATAATCTTAGAAACAGCTTTTGGTTGCTTAGATCCAAAACCGTGTATACTTGTGTAATATATAAAGATATAAAAGTCCTTTATTATTAAACATATTATTACTTAAACAACTACCGTACAGATGTTTTTGTTTGCTAACTGTACACACACATATGTATATTAATTGGTATAATCTTTTTTCAAATTTTAGTTTTTTCTTTTTAATCACACGATACCAATTTGTGTATATGTATATTACGCTGTTTCTTATAAACTTAAAATAGCCTTAGATTACATAATCGCGTTAATCATTATGTTTTGAGAATATATCGTTTTTACAGTAACACATTTTGTGAAACTTCGACACATTCACATGTCTATTGCGTAATTATCAATATATTTTTATGTTTGTACGTTATTAAAAATGTTCTGAGAATAAAGTATAAATGACCATAGCAGGAACAATTTGTTATGGCGCAAAGGGATTTTAGAGTTAGCAGACATTATAAGACTATTTTCATTAAAATTTGGAATGTTGTTTGCTTTCGTAGTTGTGCACGTTACATAAGCTGCTCTAGTTTAATGATTCTATGTGATTTTTAGCATTTTTTGATTGAGTTTCTATATTGTTTTGCTTTCAGCCGATCGATTGTACACTCCGCGCAACATGAATAGGACCAACTGCATATATGACATTTGTAGTTGGTATAAACATGGTAGCGCGCTGGAATTGTTATTTTCGAAAATAAGAGGGTTGATAAAAAGATGTATGTAGGCACCAAATATAATTTTTGTAAAAGTCAGTGCAAATGTACGTTACTAATGACAATAAGTAGAGTAATTAAACGCCACTTGAATACGACCAATCTACAAAATAAAAGATTCGTTTGCAATAACAAAATACTTTATTGTTCAATAATGAATACTTTTGCCATTATTTCTTGTAACCTCAAATAGTTGGGATGGAATGGAATTATACAGGGTTCTCAAGTAGTCAACGGGAAGTTCCGCCCAACTTCGTTTCAGCGCCTGCTCTAGTTCGTCAGCGCAACTGAATTGGGTAGCATTGGAGTACAATTAAATGAATGGCCCACCTGCCATAACGTTGGAAAATTTGTCTTTCACCTGTTGCAGCAGCTGGACGTACTTTTCCGAATTCTGTCTGTCCTTCACTATTACTAAATCAACAGGTCCGTTATAGGAAACAGCTCCCCATACCATGACTGAACCAACATCGGCTCGCCTTCGTGACTGAATCACTTCATCTTTACGTAAATCGTGGAAATAATAAGAAAACCCATCCGGGCCATCTAAATTAAACTTCTTCTCGTCACTGAAAATAACAGTTTGCCATTCTCTTGTCCACCCCATTTTTGCTTGAGCAAACTGAAGACGTGCAGTGCGCTGAAATTCCCTTAAAGGAGGCCGTCGTTTAATTTTCAAACGTTTTAAATGCGGACAGGTCTTCAGTAACTTCTGTACAGTTCTTACCGATGCATTCGTTCCAACATTATTCGCGATTTGTCTTGCCGTTAATGCCGAATTCGATGCTTCGCGTAATATGACTCGACGTTCTCTCTTAGTTGTAACGGATGTTGTTCGCCCTTTAAAACGTTTTCCATAATTCTCGGGATCCCTAATAAAATTGTTCACAACCTGGTGTGATCGACTTATTTTCTTTGCAGTAGCCCTTGAGGAATACCCTTCTTGATGGAACGCTTTAATTTTTCCAATTTCTTCCATACTTAAGCACTTCTGTCGTCCCATCGTTGCACAATACCCTTAATTACAGATGTTTGTTTATCCGGATACACGTTGTAACTCGACACTCATCCGGTAGCTTACTATTAAATACTGGTCGTATCCAACCGGCGCGGTGCATTTTATATGTATGTGGTACTTACGTCACCCAATGCATAACGTTAGGCACTATTGCGCAATAATGCGTATTATTTGCCATATCATACCATTACAAACTTGCATTGTATTTTTAGTAAATGAATTGTTTTTCAAACCACCGAAAGCTTGCAACAAGTCGGGTGGTCCTATTCATGTTGCGCGGAGTGTATGAGAGATGAAAAATTTAGTGGAAGGCCAGGCATTCGGACAAAAGTACAATTTTTTGCGTTAGCTGACAGTTTTTTTGTTAGACACTTCCCAATTGCAAATTTGTTTGATTAAGTTTAAAGCATGCAAAGGTATAAATTGTTCGTTCTTATAAGTTGCATCAATATAGAAACTCCCCAGAATGCTACTTGAACTATGTTTTTTTTGACGATTGTAAATGAGGTTTATTGCACAACCGAAGTCATTAAAATTAGTGCCAGGTTTTGGTAACAATAATCTGTCAATAACTAAAATAAACTAGTAGCTTCGCGAATTTATACTTCGATGGCGTAGATTAGAAAACGAATCAAAACTTGGACAATCTGTAGTAGCTGTTTGTGCTGAAAACATTATTACCATAAAAAAGAAACTAATAGAAGGCATTATATCATCAAGAGAATGATTCAAGAATTAGGCTTTGAATTATTTACAAGAGTAAAATACTAAGCAAGAAGGCCGAAACAAAAATATATACAAATCTAATAAGAACCAATTATCACATGTGAAAGATAAGACTGAAAAGAAACAAAGAGATGAAAGAAGGGGAAAATATAATAAGACACATCAAAAGCAAAGGCTGCAGTGGGTAAGATGCATAATGAAAAAAGATCAGGAAGATAGCATTGTGGATCTCAGTATGGTCCAGAAGCAGAGTAAGGCCGTGACGCAGTTGAGGCGTCGGAAGCCCAAAAGCAGATTGATAACTATATATTTATTTTAAATTAATCTTATTAAATGTTAGAATTTTCAATTTTATAAAGCATTGATTACTTTGTTAAATTGTTTGCTTAATAACATTTCTGAAATAATTTAAAATACAACTTTATTCTAAATTTTTTCAAGAAAATTAGAAAACTTTGTAAACAATTTAACAAAAAGAAGAAAATAGATTTATATAGGGGTGCATACATGTGGCTATTTGAAAATGGTCGTGCGAACAAAGCAATAGATGACGAGAATTACACAGGCCTGCGATGGAAAAATTGTTTAAAATAAAATCAGTGATTTTTATAGTTTTTTGTACGCTGATTACGGAAAAAAATAATAACAAAGTTCCATCACGCACAAATTTCACTTGAAATTATCGACAACTAGCCATTTTAGGCGAATAAGCATTACAGTTTTAATAATTAATATTAGGCTTAGATTGGCCCTGGGAAATATTAATTTGGTCGGGTGGTACTGAGTAGGTGTTATACCTTTGTTTGCTTTCTTCGTACAGAGTGTCTCTTCACTCTGTAATCTACACATGGGTTTTCTGAGTTTTGTTGAAATGGCAAGTGTTTCATTTTATTTATATTTGACTATAAGGCCATTGTAGCTGAAATGTTGGAAAGATTCAAGAATTTGGATTGTAACATGGGTCAAAAAGTACATTTCCTCCACTCACACTTAGTCTACCTTCCGGACAATCTTGCATCTCAGCATAAAAAGTACAAAACGATGTTTTGATGGGAAGCGAAAACGATAGTACAAGAACTATTAAACAAGAAAATTACTCAGTTCGACTAATTTCGTATTGTTTTTATGAAAAATATTTGGTTACTTTTTTATATTTGGCTTACTGTTCCTAAAATACATCTGTTTTTTTTGAGAAAACCCTGTAAGTAGAGCTATTGAAAAACACATAAAAAGAAGTGACTAAAGTTAAAGCAATTTTCAAAAAGTATTTTTTGCAGGCCTGTGTTATTTGATGGGAAGAGATTGGAATACTAACATTATTTTCTTATATTTTTTTATGGTAAAATTTGTTTAATTTTTTTACACATGATTTGAAGGTTATAACGGTGCAAATACGGTGTCTAAATAAAAAAAATCCTAAAACGCGTAAACCGAAAGTTTAAAAAATATTAGTCACTTACCAAAAAGCAACACTAACACTAGCATATAATTACATGACAGTATTTTCGTGTACTAAATTTGCCGTTCCAACTATTAAAAATGACTTAACATCGTCCCATAACCTATAGCCTTAAACGATAAACTTTGTTTTTAAATTGTATATAAGTGATTCATAAATACATGTAACAATCTGTTTTTATTACAACCAGTCGATAGTCCCATATGCACTGAATTATCGGAGTCGGTCTCTAGAGCAATATGAAAATTGTTATCTAATTGTATGCACAAATTTCTCGTATTACTTAAGAATTTAGATAGAAATCGAATAAACAACAACAAGTAATAACAATGGTTTAATTGCTCAAAAGATCAAAATCCATTAATAGGATAAAATAGTAAATACAGTTACGTTACCAAATATAATAATGATGAAACATTAAATTAAAAATAAAAAAACCGAAGGTAAATATTAAATCAAAATAATCAATACCAAATTAATAAAAGAAGACAAAATCAACTACAGTTAAATTTACAAAGACCTAATTGGAAGTTATTGAAGATTATGATATTGATTTAATAATGATGATATTAAAGATGTGAAGAAGGAGCCAATATCATCATCCAAAACGATTGGCCTACTCAACATACGTGGGACGTCTTTTAAGTTTTGCATAGCGGGACATAGAGAGCGCCACTAATCAAATGTCAGTATTAAAAATTAACCTTCATCCTTAGTTAACCTAAATCCAATGTTTCAGCGCGATATGTGTAGTGTTGTAGCTACAACGAACTGTCGAAGTTGACAAGTTAGTTGAAATAATTTTTTATAATTTTTAAAGATAATTATCTCAATAAGAATACCTAGCCGAGTTGGTTTCGGCAATGAAGCACCACATCAGTCAACAATTTCTCGTTGGTATGAAGAATTCAAAATGTATATAACATTGTTAGTGATTATGAATCTTGGATTTACTCATATGAGCCAGAAAATTATCGCTGGTCGTCTGTTCGGGTGTTCCAAGGTGATGAAAAGCCGACAAAAGTCATCCGTTCTCGAAATGTCTCTCTGGTCGCGACATTTGTCTTGAAAGCAAGTCAGGTAGCAAGAATTCCTCTACAAGATTAAAGAACTGTTATTGCCGATTGGTATTTAACCATTTGTTTGTCGCTAGTCTTCGCTGAGCTTCGAAAAACCAACGACGAATCATTTTTCGCCAAGACAATCCAAGTTTGCATACAGCACGCAAGGCAATTGCATTTTTAACGAAACAAAACGTCGAATTGTTGGACCATCCTTCGTACAGTCTGGACCTAAATCCTGACGATTTCTTTACCTTTCCGAAAATTAAGAACGGACTGCGTGGTCAAAGGTTCCAATCGTCAGAAGGAGCAGTTTGTACCAAAAAACGAGTGGAACAATTGCTTCCAGAGTTGGTCCGAAGGCATGCAAAAGTGGAGAATACTTTGAAAAACAATGAAGTCTTTAAAAGCTATCTACTGTTTTATTCCCGTTTTACATACAAAACTTAAAATACAACCCACGTAGAAATAATTTTAGTACATTTGTTTTACCTACTGTTCAGTAAAATATTTATGAAAGCAAATTAGTAATTAGTGAATCTGGCGAAAAAAAGCCCTATTTGTTCTTCAATTTGGCAATATTTCAAAACAAATCTTTCAAAATTAATGTTCATTCTTGTTTTTTACTTATCTTGAAACATGGAAAAGTAAGTACCGATCTATGATGAAGTTCCTATTTTTAAAGAACAAAAATGAGGGAGTCAAAGCTGAGTTGAAGTGTATCTACGTGGACTAATTTCCATCGAACATAGTCTGATTTTGCATAACGAGACGAGTATGTAGAAATTATGTGCAAAACGAGTACCACACTATGGATCACAAATGCGAATGAAAATGCATTTCAGGTCTTCATTTTGCAAAATAAAGAAGCCAAATCAGGTGACTGCCACTAGTCTAAACAATGGATAGAAGCTGATACAAGTGTTCTGAAGTAGACCAAAATAGGCTTTTGGATTCCACATGGTATAGTACTTTTTTACTACCTTAAAAGTCTTCATATGAGAGTATTATGAAGCATTACTGTACAAGATGAGCACTTAAAAGAAAACAACCACGTTTCGCAAAGAAAAAAATTTGGTTCATTGCAACGATGCACCTTTGAACTTAGCCCAAATGAAGAAAAAAAATTTAAAGTAGACGGGTACCCGGAAAGAAATTTGGCTTAAACAGCATTTGCTTTTTTAAGCGCATCGCGATTAGACTAAATGCGTAGAGTTTGTAGTAATATTCATTGGAAATAAAATCAAGTCTACTAGCAAGCGCTAGAGATTTAAATCTCCAAATTTTCTACTATTATTTTCTTCAGAAAATCAATTGCCACGTACCATATTCTTCATTTTAAAGTGTCTTTTTCTAACTAAATTCCAAACAGATAGTTATGGACTAAAAACTTAGATTTTGTAATTCGAAAACCGCTATAATTCAATTCACCAGACCCTATATTAACTACATATTTTGCAATCCCTTTCTGTGGTGAATCTTATTTGTCTTGGAAAATACAAAAATGTTGGGTTGTCGGTAATTCATGACGGATTGTTACAAATATTTTCAATATTTATATATAAACGAACTACAATAAATATTTTAAATACTTTATTACTATAATTAAATAAACACTACATATCTAAAGTACTTAAAAATAAAGTAAAATCGTAAATAAATTATATACAGGGTATCTTAAAAGCATGATAATTTTTGTATCTTCTTTTAAATTCTTGTGCTATAGAACAAATTCATTCACTTATGTATATCTGGTACATATCTTTTTGAACATATAATTATTTTGTACATATTCTGATTATATTTTCCATACGTTTAAATACTAATTTTCTGTCGATATGTCGAAGAATTCGAGAAAAAAGTTTAATTTACTTGTATATAGGATTATTCAATATGGAGGTGGAAGGGTAGAAAATGAAAAAACTTAATGTACAAAACTATATTTGGTATTTAGACTGAAATTGGGCAGTCCATGGCCGTTCCATTACAAACTCTTGCCTTGTATTATTGGACATCCTGTGAAAAATATAAAAATTCGCGCTTTAGTAAATTTACATAAAAAATCTATCATCAAATTTTTGTAATAATAATTATAATTTGTCGCTTCAATGTTTCTAAATAAAAATTATTTTAATATTATTAATGAACGATAATTTGATTTTACCAAGAAATAAATAAAACACTCTAAATTTCACACTACATTTTACATTTACTGCGACTAGTTTTATCCGTTAGGACATTATCGAGGCTCGATAATGTCCTACTTTATCATTTCACTTTATTATTGATCTTCCTTTTTTATTCTTTTTATATCTTCGACACTTTTTTAATTAACATTCTGTGCATATATGAGCGATCTACCTCGAGGCGCCTCCCCTAATTTTGCCAACTTTAGGGTTTTACTTCAAGTTTTTTTCTTATCGACTTATAGACTTCTAAATTATATTGTAAATTCTTTCTTTTTTGTCACTAATATTTAGAACATTAGAAAAATTTAGTGGTTGAATATAATTCTTTTCATGTTTAAATGTCCCTAGGTTAGTTTCTTTATTTTGATGTTAAATTCTTTTATTATCCCGTCCATTACCCTAGACAACAGGTAGTCTCTTTCCAGGCAAGATTGTAAATGTTTCCGACATGCTGCTTCTTACACATGGATACAAAATTTTATACAACAACAATATTTTTTTATTACTTATATTTCATTTGTTTGATGACTTCCATATATCACCTGTTCTTATTGATTAAACACCTTTTGATATACCAGGTTGTTCAATAAGTTTTGTCGTTCGATAAAAGATAGCGCTATTAAGTTCGTCGTTTTAGTTTCCTAAAACTTGTACTATTTTTTATGAACACGTGTCAAGTTTTCTCATTTTATATTTTCTCATTCGTATATTTACAGGTGTTGAAAGTTGACGTGTCACAGTATTTTTTTACACTGGAAAAAAATTTAATATCGTGCAGTGATAAAATTCTTATTTTTGGAAGGTGTAACACCAAAACAAATTCATAAACGATTGTTAAAACTGTATAACGACTCTTCACTTTCATTAGAACAATAGAAAGATGGGTTGCTGAATTTAAACGTGGTCGTACAAGTCGTGACGACGACCCAAGTGAACGACGTCCAAAAAGTGCATCAACACCAAAAATTGTAGCAAAAATACAGGATATGGTTTTGAAAGATCGTCGATTAACTGAGATAGATTTAGCACAAGCCCTAGGCATGTCATTAGGCAGTGTGAGCTGAAGTTTTGGGTTTTAGAAGGTTGTGCAAAATGGGTGCCGCATTTGAAACAAAAACACATTCGAATGAGACTTTCTCAGCAACATTTAAAGAGTTTTGGAAAGAATAAAAACGATTTTGTGCGTAGTTTCATCATTATAGATAAGACTTGGGTCTACCACCATGATCTCATCACTATGGATGAGACTCGCGTCTACATAATCTCTAATTAAAACAAGAGGCCCAAGAGTAGTGTGAACCCGGTACTTCGGCCCCGAAGCGAGTTAGTGTCCAGAAATCAGCCAAGAAGGTGTTAGATAATTTTTGCAACTTTTTGCAAAACAATTATTATTGTAACCTTTTGGATGAACTGGATGTAAAAATTCGTGAGAAAAAACCTAGCTTACAAAAGCAAAAAATAATTTTCCATCAAGACCACGCACCCTCTCTTGCAGTTCAAAAAACCGTCGTAAAAATCAGTGAATTAAAGTACGAAGAGGTAATAGCAGCCGTGGAAGCGTATTTCGACAGTCTTCTGGATTCTCACTTCAGGGACGGAATCCATAAATTAGAACATCACTGGAACAAGTGTATTGAAGTTAAGGGATGTTTTATTGAATAATAAAATGTATTTCAAACCATAAAATTGTCTTTTGCTTATCGAACGACAAAACTTATTGAACAACCTGGAAACTATAACACAAGTACGTCATCTTATCTATTTATTTCTATAATTCTTTTAATCAACTAGTTCATAATAAATAGTGCATTAGTTGTTCCTTTGCCTATTTTGAGGCCATTTTTTTGTCTCATTAAAATCTTAAAAACTTTTGCTTTTAATCTTTCCGGTAAAATACTTCAACAAAAATTCTTTTATATGCTTAACAACGGTTACTTTCGCATTCTTCGAAGTTATCTTTTTTGAGAAGCAGCCGTATTATTGCCAATTTTCAATCTTCCGGTAACTTATTACTTTCAGACATTTTATTCAACAATTCTAACACTTTTTCCAGTACTTCCTATAAATTTTGTCATTTTGGGGTCATTCGATTATGCCCTGGAGTGCTTCAGGTCTTGATTTTTTGCTTTTTTTAGTTCTTGCGTTACGTTTATTGTTTACTCTATCATTAGTTATTTCCATTCAGTAAATATGTCATTTTCCCCGTCTTTTTTATTGGTAATATGATATTTCTTTAAAATACCTTCGTCACCTTTGTATTATTTTCTCATCTGTAATAAGCAATTTTTTATTTTATTTGTGATATGTCATCATATACATTAATGTTTTCCATCCGCTTTTCACATGTGCACCGTTTTCTAATAATAACTTTACATAGCTTTATGATAACAGATCGTAGAAAACTGGTACAGATTCATTAAGAATCATTGTGTAATTAAGTAAAGTTCCAAATAACTGTCATATACGCCCGTAAATTTACATAAACAAAACTAACAAACTTACACTACCAACTAACATCTTACTTTTCTTTTGAATAAATCATTAAAAATTTTCATAAGACTTAATTGTGTTAATCAATAAGGTTGATATATAACCCCTTTCCACATTAACTTTGTAAATTCTGTATACGCATTTCGACAACCAAGTTGTCATCATCAGCAGATAATTTCAAAGTGTACATCTTGGTTTTGAACGGTGTGGATCGCGTACGGAGTTTGATTTTCGTGGGGTTGTTTTTCGCCGTGTTTAACCAGGTGCGACACTTTGAAATTATCTGCTGATGATGACAACTTGGTTGTCGAAATGCGTATACAGAATTTACAAAGTTAATGTGGAAAGGGGTTATATGTCAACCTTATTGATCAAGTCAATCAACCACAGGCTCCATCAAATTCAATTAATTGTGTTAATATTTTATTATAAAGTGGATTGACTATGGAATTGATAAACAACGCGGCAGAGGCATCAAATCTGCCCTACAAATTGTATATACTTACTGCAAACTGAACAACTGATTTCATCAGTTCCGTCTCCGCATCCGTCTCTTCCAGAGCATGCGATGGCACTCGACCTGCACCGTCCATTTCCGCATCTTAGAGGGCAATATTCCGAGACTCTCCTTCTAGATCGGTTCTTGCACAAGTTTGGTGGTTCATCGCTAGCGTCGCTGCACGCTATCATAGCGTTGCAGAATTCGTATTCAGGAATGCATTTCCCATTTGCACACTGGAACGTATCTGGCGGGCAACCTCGCCTACCAGACGCTTGGCAATCAACCTCGTCTTCTCCACCGGAACAGTCGCGGATACCGTCACAGCGGCTTGCTTTGGAAATACATTGACCAGTCGATTTGCATCGGTACGCTTCTTGAGGACACTTGCTGCGGGTGCATTCTTCATCTGAGCCATCGCTGCAATCTTTTCGACCATCGCAGACGAAGAACCAACTGATGCAGGTTCCTGTGCTGCGACACTGAAATAATAGTAGAAAATAATTTACATGATTTTCAGATAATAGAAAATAATCAATGCGATGTGAATATAAAACTGCTGCAGTAAGCATGAGTAAGTAAGGTTCTGGATTATAATAGAGCATATGTATGTGGGCAACAATAGGCCCACCGTAAGATTTGATACTGCCCGCGAGACATTGTCGTATTATTTCATGTCTGATATCTATCGCTAAAAATTATGAACACTACTTTAAAACACTACTTTTAAACGCGGCCCGCGAACGTATTTGCACATTAAAGTTTGGACCACAACATGTCAAAGGTTGCCCATACCTGATAGAGTAAACGAAAGTAAATAATATGACATCAGCCAACAAATTTGAAAATCAATTTAGCAAACTTCAGAAAACGAGAGAATATTTAACTTTTTAAATAATCAATGAAATAAAGATGTAATAATGCTGCCTTGTTAAAAATCGCCAACATGAAATATTAACTGATTACATTTAAATTAGAATTTTTAAAATATTGTGTTCTAACATAATTTTATGCTATTTTTTTGTTATTTACACTTTATTATATTAGCATCTACATATAGACTTTCATATCAAAATGAAAACAATTTGTTTCCTGATAAAATATTTATTTAATTATTTATCCCATTATCCAAACAGTATAATCATAACAAGCTCATACTGTCCACTTCTGGACGAAAGCTTTTCTCAAACTCGAGATGAGAGGTTTATTAACCATTCTTTTTCACATTGGCTAGGGTTGGAGGACGGTAAGGAAGGTGTAAGAAAATGTATGAGGGGAATTTAATATTGGAATATTATGGAAGACCATGGAAGTGGAGGAAAAATCAAGGCTCGCATGGCCTGGATTGCATTCCTGATGATAGCTGATCATATTTGTATTCCTTACAGATATATAAAATATTCAAGTACATATGAAAAGAATGGGGAAATGGAAAAATTTACGATCTGTGGTTATTCTCTTCGCTTTAAACAACCAGGCAGCAGTACAATCTTAATTTCCAAAATGGTGACTATGTAGCAGAAAGCCTTTCGTGTTCTCGAGTATACCAAGTGTTTACCGGTAACAGCCGATAAAGCCCTGGCGTATGTAACGTGTATTTACAATTACATTGGTATGAAACATGTCTAACAGGTCACCAGAGCTTACAGACTGCTCTGGGAAACTCTGGAAAATTGGAAGTCACTCGGGACTAGATCGGGTGAGTGATTCACAACCTGAAATCACAATTGATCCAATTTTTCGCGCTCAACTTTGATGTGAAAAGAGGCGTTGTCGTAATGAAAGAGAAAATCTTATGGGTAATTTCAGGTTAGAAATTACGCTTTTAATAAAGATACTATCTACTAATGATTTGTATTTTCGTAAGATAATTACGAAAATTACGCCTTTTGAATTCCAAAAATCGTATTCATTTTCTTACCCGTCGATTGGTTTTTATTGGGAGTGAGGCTACCATGATGTCATGGTACTGAAGATCACTAGACGACTAGATAAAATAGAGAGTGGCATATTGCATAGTATAAAGATCAACTTTCTGGGCAAAAAAGTAGGTAAGTATAGAAATGAGATTCTTGAGAATAGAATGAAAAATAAGAAAGAATAAAATTAGGAACCAGACAAAACCTCGACACAACAAGAATAAGGTCAACTAAGGTAGTTAAGCCATGTAAAGACAAGCAATCAAAACAGATTAATTAGACAAATATTCGAGGCGAAAAAATGTGGAGAACAAGAGAGCGCGTTCAAGAAGAACGTGGAAGGAAGAGGTGCGGGCAGCTGTTGAGAAAAGAGGAAAAACATAACCAGATAGAAAAGTGTTAGCAAATGATAAAAAAATGTGGAAGGAAATATGGAAGAAAACTGAAAACTAAACTGCTACACAATTCGATAATAAAAGATACACGAGCTTCCATAATTAAGTAAGTACGTAAGTATGGTTTGTTTCCACATCGATCTTTGATTCCAAGGCTATAGTGGTAAAATCACATCTCAGCAGTCGTAACAAATATTGGTAAAACATCGACATGGTTTCTGTTAAATGGCTTTGATTGTCACGTAATATTCGTATTCTTTCACGCTTTTTGGATCAAAATTTAAACTTCGCAGAAACCATATTGCTGACAGCATTGTATACTCAATGCCACGCGTGAAAGGTGATGTACATAGTTAGGCAATATGCTCATGATACTAGCTATTCGATTGATGGTCAGTTTTACGGTCATTCAGAGAAATATTAATTTAGTTAATAATTTTCGAAGTTGCACTTCTTGATGATCCTGGTTGCACATCATTTTCAGTACTTGCATATATATTACCACGTTTAAATTGCGTCAAATGGTGATTTTCTAAAAAGTTTATTGCCTGCTAACCAACTTTTAAGATGTGTTTAGTTCCTTAAAAATAAATATTGGATTGCACTACGTCATTTTTTAATTTTTTATCTATACGCTGCTGTATATTTTAACTTTTTTTTATTATTTCAGAATTAGAATAAAATGTAGTAAGTGTTCTATTACGGTATATAGCGTTATATACATACATATTTTACTGTTGCTGCGAGCAAAATTGTATCACTTACGCTACAAATTAATTGAGCCCCTTTTGATTTCGAAATTTAAGAAGTGGCTCCAAGATAGAAGAGTTGTCAATCTTGTTCATATATTATTTGAATGTATATATATATATATATATATATATATACATATGTATATATGAGATATGCCAATTAAATAAAGAGACTGCGCTCCTTGCATCGGGGAGGCTGTAATGTCATCGACTTTGACACTTCCCAAGCACCAACCCGTGTTTCGTCTCTCTGTCTACTTTAGTTTACTTTTGAGCTTTAATTGTAGAGGACACTGTTACTTAATAGTGCCGTTATAAAGGTTTACATAAAGGACGAGTAGCGAATTAACCTGAAATTCCTTGTTAAATTAAAAAAATCACCAACAGAATGTTTACAAATGTTAAAGGAGGTGTTTGGTGATAATGTTGTGTCACTGGTCGACCTGTGACTGAAAAAACTCAAGGGAACGTTCAGAAAATTAAAGAAATTGTGCGGAAAGATCGACGTCTAAGCATTCGGATGAGTGCCGATATGGTAAACATTAACAAAGAAACAGTAAGACACATTTTGCTTGATGAATTAAACATGACAAAAGTTTCTGCAAAAATGCCCTATCCTCCGTATTCACCAGATCTCGCACCATGTAACTTCTACCTGTTACCAAAAGTGAAAAGTGCATTAAAGCAAACGCATTTTCAGTCTGCTGAACATGTAGAAGCAAAAATGGCAGTTGTTGTAGAAGCTGACAACCGATGAATTACAGCATTGGTTTGAACAATGGAAGTAACGTATACAGCGGTGTATGGATATGGTTATAATTAAATATAAGTTTATTTTAAATAAATATTTCTCACTCCAGTATCGTTATTTAATTACCACACCTCGTATTATCATTTTAATGAGATAAAATACAATTACAAGGACAAGAATTATATGTGCACTCACCCAAATATGTAGAACAGAAACTATTTAGCTTCCCTGTTCCTAAATTAATAGCAAAATGCCATAATTATTTATTTACGTATATTTGCATTTCATTAAAAAAGAACATGCTTCTTTAATTGAAGAAAATAACCTCGAAAATTTTATGGCGACCGTGAAATATGATTCACTTCACACCGGAATTTGCAACAAGTCTCATCCGCAAGAGACAGTTACAAGATCATTACCACATTTCATGCCCATTTGAGTTGATAAAGATAATAAAATCCAATTAAAAAGTAAATAGATGCAATAACCGAGTAGAATGTAACATTTAACGCACTCTATCGTTCAATCGGCAAAAGAGGTTAGGTTATTTATTACCGGTTAGGAGGACATCTAGCTACCGTCGCGATCTAAGAGGAAGAAATTGAGTTTTGAAACTTCAGCGAGCAGAGTTTATTACTGTTTTAATATAACAGTACTTGCATGTTTTATGTGTGAAAGAAATGATAATTATTTAAGTGTTATTGTGAATTATTGTGGCAGGATTTCTACTTACTTTTTATTAACTTAAACCACGTTTCCTTTTAAACATAAAAGTGTAATTCAGTAAATACTCTAGTTTATATACAAGAGGGAGCAACTGGAACAAAACGTTTTTTTACATATGTTTTCTTCCGCATCCATACATTTATTGCAATAACGAGATCTCTTCAAAAAAATATCTGTAACTCAAAATAATCATTAATATGGCGTTTCAAGTTATCATTAAAAGAAAATATTCTCCCTGTATTTGTTTTTTCAACACAGAAAAAAGACTTCTAAACTACATTTCTCGAATTTTTGAGCCGTGTATAGTCTGCAATTTTCGTGCGACGGTATGTTTTTCTCGGCAAAATTTGAAGGCTTTGTTCTAATGGTAGCTGTAAGATTTCTTTATAAACATCACCGGTAATTGTAATTATCTTTTTAATGTATTTAATCAACAGGATGCCTGCGCCTCCTCAGAAAAAATTGCCATCAATTTTTCCGTTACTTTTTGTTTTGGTAACAAAGATCGTATATGTATATGGCCACTGCATTGAGTCTTGTTTCATTGGAAGGCCCTAGTGATATACTCAAGTTCGCCACACAATAATAATTTTCGAAAAAAGGTCGGTCTTGCTTCAACGCATCAAAATTTTCCTAGCAAATTTCTCATTTGACAAAATTTTTTTCTAGTGTGAGGAGCCAGGGAATCCACCTTACTGAAACGTGCTCATCTCTAAATCTTCAAAGCTGCTGTCTCCGATAACTGAACTTTTATAACCCAAATTCTAGTTTCATAATCTGCCAATACCAAATCTTCTTTATGGTTTTTGTGGTTTTGCTTCAAGAAGCGTATCAGATACTTGATTTATCTATTCGCAACAATATGTACTTCGTGGCAAAAAACAAATCAGCCAATGAAAATACGTAATGGGTGGTTTTTAAGCTGCATGAGAACTATTGATATCGATAACTATGGTTTGACAGCTGATAATGTCAAACTGTGCTGACATTTCTGTTCAGTAAGGTTTGGCAAGTCATCATGAATCGTTTAACGCCAGAACAACGCTTCCAAATTGTGGATATTTACTTTGAAAAAAATAAATCTGTTCGCGAAGTTCATAGAGCACTTCGTCCACTTTTTACAGCAAAGCAAGCAATTCGTGCAGTTATTGATCGTTTTAATCTTCTCGATTCAAAACCATCAACAAGACAAAGAAACGTGCGTACCGAAGAGAATATTGTTGCTGTAGCGTTCGTCATCGTTCTCAACTTGTTGGCCTTTGTCCTTCGACTACGTGGAAAATTTTACCTAAGGATCTTGGTTTACGTGCCTATAAAATACAGCTCGGGTAAGAATTGAAGCCAAACGACCATCATTTGCGTCGCATTTTTGCCGATTGGGTTGATTCGAAACTGGCCGAAGATGAGCATTTTTATCAAAGAATTGTATTTAGTGATGAACCTCACTTCTGGTTAAATGGCTACGTCAATAAGCAAAATTGCCGTACTTGGGGCGAAGACAAGCCTCAAGCCGTTAACGAATCACCATTACAACCATTAAAATTGACTGTTTGGTGCGGTTTACACGCAGGCGGTATCATTGGTCCTTATTTCTTTTGAAATGAGGAAGGAGCTGCCGCTACGGTGAATGGCGAGCGCTATCGAGCCATGCTGACTGAATTTTTGTTTCCAAAAATTAATCAGTTAAACATCGACGACATTTGGTTCCAACAAGGCAGCGCAAGTTGCCATACAGCGCGCTTAACAATCGATTTATCGCAAAATCGATTTGGTGACAACTTTATTTGCGGAAGTGGTCCTGTTCACTGGCCCCTAGTTTGTGCGATTTAACGCCTCTGGATTACTTTTTATAGGGCTATGTTAAGTCATTGGTTTATGCCGGCAAACCAGCAACTCTTGAAGCATTGGAAGCCAATATTCAAGGCACCATTGACGCCATACGGCCAGATTTATTGGAAAAAGTAGTCAAAAATTGGTCTGATCGAATGAACCATGTAACTTGAAGCCGCGGCGGACATATGCCGGAAATCATATTTAAAAAATAAATGCCATGAAATTATCTACCAGATTATAATAAAAAAAATTTCATTCCAACAATATTTCTAACTTGTATTATCATTTAAAGTTCTCAAGCTCTTAAAAAAATACCCGTTATTTTTAAACCGAATTTTGCACAAACGATTATTGTGACGAGAATAATAAATGAAAAAAAAAAGTTGAGAGGAAGCATTAAACTCTTAACCACAAAAAATCATTGTTCTTTTTTTATTTTGGATAAGTTTAATTTGTTTATTAGATTGCAGCAGTCTTAGCTGCGAATTACTGTATTAAAATGCCAAGAGTACAAAAATGGCCAAATTATAGCCAGCTAAACTATTTTCGAAAGGAATTGTATCGGGTATTGCATTTGGTAAAATCGCTAGGCGGATGTAAAGAAATATTGCTATAATTATTCGTTATTTTAGATATTGGTCCTAAGAAGGTAGGAAACAATGTAGAAGAGGTTCTAGCTGATCTTGAAAAACCATCGAACGGGATAGGAGGCTAAGATTATTTATCCTTAGAGATGGGCACACTGTCGGAAGTGTTCTTTTGGTAGAGATAGGCCATAGAATAACTTGTGTTAACTTGTCTAAGACTAATACTGTTTCTCAATAGTTAGCACCGTGTTTTTAAATTAGAATGGCGTAATGTATGGGCAGATTGGGATGAAGAGTGGAACAATATTGTTTTGTCCAGACGAATTTTGTTTTTATTCGTGGGCCCATGATGATCGTATACAAGTTCGATGTTGAAGAGGAGAAAGGCAGTTTTAATATTTTCTGTAGACCATGAGACCGCACTCACCAAAGGATTGATCTTTTGGAGCGGAATTAGCATAGGAACTATTTAAATGTTCATTTACAAAGTTCTGAATCCACTAGCTCTACCTTATGTCCAAGGTCTAAATAATGCCACATTTCTTCTCTCTTTTGCTATTTCTTTCTAGTTTCCAATTTAACCCTACCTTATATCCTTATACACAGTATTATTTCACCTACTTATCCCCTCCATAAAGTTAAAAGTGTTCCGAAATTGCTCATCTTTCCCAACCATGTTTTGTATTTTTTCTTATTTAATATATTTTTCTTTTAGATTTTCATTTGCTGTTTGTTTTTTGCACCATCTAATATCCTTAAATTATAGTTGGCTGTAGTACTGACTTGTAAAATCCTAATTTAATTTTCTGTTGCTTTTAAAATTGTGTGTGAATTTCCTCCACAATTGTTACCTTTTGCTCTTCGTAAGTCTATTTCTCTCTTTTCCTCAACTCTGTTGCTGAAACAGTTTTCCACTCCTTATTGCCATGCCTCGATGTTCAGCTGATAAATTTTGAAATTTATTTGCTTGCCAATTCCTATTTTGCTTTTTAGTTCCATAAATTTCGTTCTTTCTGTATTAATTGGAGTCTCAGCTATTTATTATTATAGTTGTTTTATCACTTCACTCTGTTCTCTGCAATAGGACATCGTTAGCATAGGCAGGGCATTAATAACTTCTACTTAATAATATTTCTTCTCTATTTATCTATTTATCTATTTATCTACTTCTCCTTATTATTTCGTCCATTACTAGTGTATGGCATGTTTGTATAAGTATGTAGTACTTTTAGTGTTATACGTTTAATGGATATTAATAAGATTTTGTCTTTCTTTATTCTTCAGTCACATATTTATATTAAGATAATTTTGAGTGACAAAGAGACGTCATAAAAGGATTTATAATATATGCCCATCCTGTATAAATTACGTTTGTATTTCAGTTAGTTAACGAACTCTGTTCACAAACATTTTGCACTGGGTTTGTTGTCTTCCTCCGTGCTATTCAGCTACCAATTGTGAAATGTATAAATGGAGCATAAAATAAAAATTTTAATTACAGAAACAATTAGATAGACGGATAATTACATTTCCAGGAAAACCTAATAATCCGTAACAATTGTCTGAAGTTTATAGTAGACTTTTGCGGAAGATGAAATTCCGTCGGCAGTTGTTTCATTATAAGACAGAAGTATAGAGGAGTGTTTCCTTATCATTTCCAATAACAATATAGAATAATTGTGTTTTACCTTTGAAGAAGTGGGTTAATAGATTTCCTCCTAAAAATATGTACGTTATTCTTTAACATAAATATACCAGATAAATTATGAAGATTTTTTAATCTAGAAAATAAAATACGTATCCGGTATAGAATACACCTCTCTACCCAAAGTATCCTTTCAAGAAAATTCTGTTAATTTTTTTCATTTACCCACGTCCACTATCCTAAATATAACAGGATTGGCGAAAAATAAATTAAAAATTTTGAAAATTAGTTTATTTATTCGAAATTTTCAACTTTGACAGGCTTGCACGTTCAAGAATTGCATCAAATGATTTAATTGCGGATTGCAATGATGTTGCAATTTTTCGTCGCTATTTATCAAATGCCTTCAATCACCGAGTGTAATTTAAAGAATAAAAAATAATTGCATGGAGCTAAATCAGTTGAATGTAGAAAATGAAGAGCCAAAAAAAAATCGATTTTTGGCCCAAACCAGTGACAATAGATAATCGATGAGAATGTGCATTATCGTGGAACAATAGTCAAGAGAAGCTCTTCATAAGTCTTTGCAAAATTAACAATCACAATTAAAATCAAGACACTTGGTATAGTTTCCCAAAATATTTTTTTAAAATGAACTTTCTTACGTACATTTCGCTATACGACATCGTCAGGTGTGTGGTGAAGTAAAACTAAATGTTACAATTATATCTTATGCATTTGTTAGAAATTCTTAGTGATGAAAGAAACCGTCTCCGGCAGTCAGGGCGTTATAATTCGAGGGTTAGTTAACGGCGTTTTAATAAGGTTCATTTGAACATTAAACAAGGCTTGACTATTATTTCCTGTTTTCGTTTTCGATTTAAATTGATCTGGTTACGACACCGTTAATTAACACTCAAATTATAACACCTACTTATCCGATTTACCAGGCATGGTTCCCTTCATTACTATTAGTTCTAAGAGTTATGTGGAAAGATATTTATAAGATTTCATTGACACATTGTTTAGTTTTACTTTTGTATGCTCCTAACGATGCCACAAGACGAAATTTAGAAAAGTATATTTAAAAAGTACATTTTGTGAAACTATACTAACTGTAACTTTAATTATATTTATTAATTAAAACGTTTCACTAAGTCGACAGTTAAATCAATTAATATATTTGCAAGATTCTTCGATCTGCTGCTGTAAATAGTTTCCAAAAGGTTTCAGGAAGAGTGTCTGCAATTTGAAACTCCATATCCTTTTTATTTACGTGTTTGCAAAGAAAGAACTCTAGGGGTGTCAAATGTGATGATTTTAGAAGTTATAGTACACAATTATGTTTTGTATCGTCTATTATTGAATTGGCAGCTTAAACGGACTTTAACTTTTTGGAAATTACGTAATGGCGCACCATCCTGTTGAAATTAGACATTGACATTTCCGATACTTTTGCAATAATTAACACTTTCTCACGATTATCAATTATTACCTTTCTCTTTTATTGGCCATTTACTTACTTACTATTTCTTGGTTTACTGTTTCTGGATGTTCCGGTCCTCATATTTTCTAGTTAATCGTTAAGAAATAATAAATAAGAACACTTTCTTTACGAAGTCATGAAACAAGTGTATATGAAAGAGTTTGAGCCTACGTACGCATCGATAAAAGTAAAAAAAAGTGTTGCATAATTTTAAGCATTTGGGAATGTAGTAAACATACTATGAAACATAAAAAGCAGTGTTTTTATATATTATCCCTTAATGGTGAATTAAGAAATAAGAACACCAAAATTAGTAAATTATGAACTAATCAATTATTATTACAAAACATTATACGCTTTTCATGTACTCTTCTTATTTTCAAAAATTTGCTTTATTTCAATTTTTCGCATCCAAATTTTTCTTGAAAAGAAAACTATATTCCTCACACAACTATTATTTTTATATAGTAATTTTTTAGTTGCTGGCGTTTTTAGATATAAACTTTACGCTTCCTGTATTCATTTTAAGTCCGTTATTTTTGGAGCTTTAGCACAATATAAAGCTCATAAATATCAAACGACTCGGAATAACATTTGACGTTTTAAAGTAATATGTAGACCTGCTATGGCGCAAAAGCTTCTAGTAATTGACACGGAAGAAATAATAACATCTTTCGGGAGAATGAAATATAATATGTTCTAGGTGGCTAATTTAAGATTGACAATTGAAGAGAGTCATTGTAAAATTGTAATTTTAAATTAAATTGATTATAAAATAGCATCCGTTGAGGGCAATTACAAATTGCAATCGGGTCTCGAATACATTGAAGCATGGTGTAATACTTATCGTCTGAGATTAAATGTGAATGAATGTTGCGTAGTATCATACACAAGAAAGAGTGCACAGTTAAACTACAAAATAGGTGATAGGGTTCTTACCAGGCAGTTTCAAATTAAAAAGACCTGGGCGTTACTTTTGACCACCAACTGACGTTTAGACGTCTGGCAACTTGTGCACCTGCATGTAAATCTTTAGGATTTTTAATGCGTGTTTCTAAGTATTTTGGAGACATGGGAGTATTAAAATCTCTTTATTACGCTCTTGTTATTAGCAAGCTGGAATATGCTCATATTGTATGGTATCCTACTTTTGCTTCCTACTGCTTACTACTGGATCTGGAACCAGTCAAGTGGAATTGCTCTGCAGACATGGAATTCTATCTCTTGCGGAAGGAGAAATCAATATTGTGCGAAGCTTATGTGGAATTTATTGCATGGCAAGATTGACTGTGAGTTTCTTTTATCGCGAGGGTCTAAGATTTCTGCCAGGCATGAGAGCATATTCCACCTTACGGTAACAAGGACCAATGTGCTGCAAAGAGGGACTATAACATTAATGTGTCGCATTACTGATAAACTTGTTTCGGATACTTTTTGGTATCTTGCATTGTTGATATGTAGCTGTTTAGTTGCTTTGTTTAGAATTTGAATGATTTTTTTTTCTCCTGCCTTACGTTTTACATTTACGATCATTTTATTTGTTTATATTGGTTTTAATGTTATTGTCCTATAATTGGGAAATCCTGTTGGACAATAAAGATTTATTTATTACTATTATTAAACGATATTATAAATAAAATAATAACTACAGGGATGGTGCGATAACAACTTGGTCTAAAAAAGAAAATACAAGTGTTTTGGACAAAAACCACTTTATTTTCCAGTATAATTTGTTGCCCTCTCAACACAATCATTCAAACAGTACTCCCAATTAGTAATGCAGTTACGAGAGAGCGTTCTTATATTCGCGGAATGAGCGGGTTGTAGAGGGGTGAGTAGGCGCATTGGGGGCGTGGCCTGTGCAGCGACTCATGATTAGTATAAATACGAAGTTTCATTATTATTAGACAGTTAGTCTTTGAGCTATCGTCAACCAAGTAACATAATCAGGAGTGAAAAGTGAAATATGGAAAAAATCGAATATCGTGCCGTTATAAAGTTCCTTACCAGGCAAGGAAAATCAGTCGTGACCATAATGAATGAGATGTCATTGGTTTACGGCGACTCTTGTCCAGGAAAAACCATGGTGTACAAGTGGCATAGTTTATTTAAACAAGGAAGGGAATCCCTTGAAGACGACCCGAGGCCGGGCAGGAGCATTGAGGTGACCACGCCAGCACTTATCCAAAAAGTTGAACAAATTGTACTCGAAGATGCTCGACTAAAGAAGAAACAACTCGCAGAAATGGTTGGAGTATCCGATACAACAATTTTTAAAATCCTACACGATCATCTCGGCATGTCTAGGGTCAGCGCAAGATGGGTGCCGAGAATGCTCACGCCGCCGCAAAAACAACAGCGCGTAGAGTGTTCGCGTGCATTTTTGGACCTCTGTAATGAAGACAAGGATGGTGTATTGAGTGGAATTGTTACTGGAGACGAAACTTGGGTTCATCATTATGAACCTGAGTCCAAACAAGACTCCATGCAGTGGCATAAAAAGGGCACAGCACCTCCCAAGAAATTTAAAGTGTCACAATCAGCTGGGAAACTCATGGCAACGGTATTTTGGGACTCGGAAGGAATATTGTTGATTGATTATAAAGATAAAGGTGTTTCTATAACCGGAGAATATTACGCTTCAATATTAGAGCCACTAAGAGAAGCCATTAAAGAGAAAAGACGGGGAAAATTGACAAAAGGTGTTCTGCTTTTGCACGACAACGCGCCCGTCCACAAGAGCCGCGTTGCGTTAGCTGCCCTGCATAAGGTGGGCTTCGAAATTGTGAATCGCCCACCCTACAGCCCAGACCTGGCCCCGAGTGATTATTACCTGTTTCCGAAAATGAAAAAAGAGCTGCGGGGTAAAAAATTTACTGCCGATGATGAAGTCAAGGAGGCAGTTTCGGCGTATTTTGCAGATAAAGAGAAATCATTTTTTTATGAGGGTATAAATAAATTAATTGAAAGATGTGAAAAATGTATAAGTCTTGCAGGTGAATATATTGAAAAAGAAAAATAATTTGGTTTTTTTATTTCCACCCCTTGTCCCCCATTCCGCGAATATAAAAACGCTCCCTCGTACTGTAGATTCAAATAGCGGAAACAGTTATTTACAGCAGCGAATACCTTGGAATTAGGCGAACTTCTCTTTCGCCTAACTTTCAATTTTGGAAATAGAAAATAATCGTGAGCCCAGTCTGGGGAATAGGCAGAATAAAGCATTAATTCAAATCCCAATTCATGAATTTTGGTCATGGCGATCGCAGATTTCTGGGTAGGTGTGTTAGCTTGATGAAGAAGCACCTTCTCTCTTGCCAGATGAGATCGTGTCTCTTTGATTTTGTCGTCGCTAAGTTGTTGAAACAAATTCTGAGTGGCCAACGAAGATACTTTCATGGGAATTCTAAAACGTAACCATAATCTTTCCCGCTGACAGAACTGTTTTTGCCAAGTTTAAATTCGGAAATCCAGTCGACTTCAACTTTGGATGATTTAGGTTGGTGTTAAGTCTTTCAAATAAAAGTACTTTATCACTACTCACAACTCAATCTTTTTCATTGTTTACAAAATCACCCGAGACGTGCACTTCGGCCCACCGTCAAACGGACCAGTTGACAGATCGCTCTGTCTAGCAATCTGTCAATTAAACTGTTATATTTAATCTAATAAAGGATGGTTCTACAGAATAGCAAAGAAGATTCCGCCAAATTCGCGTCGTCTTTGTATTTACGCAACGTAGTTATCGACCCATCCTCGTATTTTAAATAGAGTTAAAAGAATTTATTGTAAATAACTTCAATTTTTTATTCAATATGATCTTCATCTGATTAAAATCTTTGGACCTTTATTTCAAGTAATTTCACTTTTAATCACTATCAATTATTCCTGTTGTTATTACTAGTTATAATTTCAACTTTACATGACCTAAATTTCTATTTTATTAATTTGTCGGCAACGAAAATTATTAACTACTTAACATTTTCATATCTTCCAAAAAATTAAAAGTTTCTGGAATGTTATTTGGGTAAATAGGAAGTCAATTTTAAATTTATTACCTGAAACGTGCCTGCGATGCACCCTGTGTTTCTGGCCGAACAAGCTTTAGTCGAATTAGTCTTCCAGATGCAGTCGCATATACCATCTATGCATTTTGACGACGGATCTGCAGATCTGCACTGCATATCAGTTACGCAAGGCAATCCCAAACTTACAGCGGCATATGTATCTTCGATTCTTCTGCGAATTTCTTGGGTTGATGAAGAAACTGAAATAAATAATGATACATAAACATACTTGAAGTATCATATAACAGAATCATGCTCCAATTGATTTCTTATAATAATAATAATAATAATAATATTTATTAAGTTACCCAACAGAGATTATTACTCCAAAAGGGGTAACAAACAAAGAAATACAAAAAAAAATTAAACAATAGTTACATTGTGAAAATGAAATGTGTATCTTAAAACAAATATATTTTTACAAATAGTGGTCATAGCAAATCGTACTGCAGATTGTTGAAATTCACCGCCGAATGAACCAAAGGGGTCTTCAGCAAAATATTGGTCCTTGCCGTAGGGACATAAATCAGTTGAGTCGCCCTTGATCTCAGGCGTGGAACAATGAAATAAACACGCGACAATAAATCCGGCGTATCAACCCTCCCAGTAACGACACTCTGCATAAATAAAGCGCTAAGAGTTTTTCTCCTATTAGACAGCGATACGATGTCATGTCGCTCCAACACTCGTTGTAATTCACTCCACGGACAGGATATCGACCATCACATTTAAATGAGAGGTATTTCAAAAATTTGCGTTGTATCTGTTCCAGGAGGCTAGTTTGAGATTTGTAGATGGGGTACCAGACTATAGATGCATATTCCAGTTTGGAAACGACATGAGCAAAGAAAAGGGTCTTCAAAGTTTCCATATTATGAAAGTATCGGCATGTGCGAATTATAAAACCGAGAGATCTGGAAGCCGCAGCCGTCACACCAAGAACATGATCGGAGAAAGTAAATTTCTCGTCAAATATTACCTCAAGATCTCTGATCGAGGACTTACGAGAAATCGTAACGTCGCCAACTGAGTAACAGGATTCTATTCTAGAAATCCTTCTAGAGTAAGACACCAGGAAACACTTCTCAATGTTTAAACTTAAGCGGTTACACAAGGACCAGTTATAGATTTTGCTGACATTGGCCTGCAACAAATCAACGTCGGACAGCGAGTCAATTCGATGAAAGATTTTAATATCATCGGCATAAGCCAAGACCGGGCAGTCGATAGACCTAATCAAGTCATCCACAAAAATATTAAACAAAAGTGGTCCAAGGTTAGACCCCTGTGGAACACCGGAGAAAGAATGAAAAAACCGAGACTTAAACCCATTGTAATAAACATAATTCATTCTATTGCTCAAATACGATTGGAACAGCTTCAACAGCGATCCACCGATACCAAAGGAACTCAGTCTACACAACAGAAGTCGATGATTAATTAAGTCAAACGCACGGGAAAAGTCCGTATAAATGACGTCCAATTGACTATCAGCATCGAGAGATTGAGCGATCTCCTGGGATATAATGGCCAAGTTAGTTCTTATATAAGTATAATAAAGCACACTTATCCTTAAGAGATTGGGAAACTGCCTGCAAGATCTAATACATTATACACAACAATCTAATTACTTTAGTCGATAATAAGGTTACTAAATCACAATGATAAACTAATTAAATACCTAGATCTTGAGATTTGTTTATTCTAGGAATTCGACTTTCCTTCAATGGGTGGGTAGAAGAATAGAATTAGATTCGTAATTCTGGCACACATGTGTCGATGTTTAATGTGAGATTATACTATTCAGCCCGTTGGCATTGTGTAATAATTCCATGCAATCGTTTAATGAAGAAGCTTTAGCGAAGATGTTAAGATCATTTTTGTAGGTAAGTCCTTATAAACCTAAAGCATTATGAGAAAGTCAATAAAAATATTACATTGTAAAACTCAGTGAGGAACACTCAATGATGAATTACGTCTACTGGCATATTAGATTACTTCAGTAATATTTGTACTGGAGGATCTAAGTACAAGAAAGTTCTCTTGCTGTAATGCAAACTTTTAAGAAATTTGTTGATTTAGAAAACATTCCAAGGGCTTTGTAAAATTACTACTAAAGTTAATTATGAAAAAATAAAAACGTGAAATCTAATTTCTTTTTTTGAAAATAAGAATGTCTGCTAATTTTTCACAAACCAGAAAAGAAGGACATCTTAGTCATTAAACTAAAAACTCCATTAAAGACTCACATAACATTGCTGTTCAATTCTTTGCGCAAATATTCTATGTTCGCCATCATTAATTGTTATACAATCTAATACTTTGGAGATGTACTTATTTTCTACACATTTTCAAAACGCGATTACGATTTTAGCATCTACAAACTGAGGGTGTAGATAATTAACGACCTACATAATATAATAAATTCAGAACGAGGAAATTTCGATATATGTATATAGTTGCCTTGCATTTTCTGAGACAGTTTTATTTTGAGCAAAAGTAATTCGATTATTGATGAGATCACGCTCTAGATGTGTTTTGTATATTAACTACTCATCAGTGATCCGTGATCTCATCAACGAATTGTTCTCCTGTACATAATCGCATCATGACGATATATCGAAAGTTCTTAAAATGTAATATCTCACGAATAGAAATGAATTAATCAGAGAGAAGGAAACGTATAGTAGTCTTCATTTTCTTTTAGATAGCTTCACTTCTATTCGTGAGACGGAGGTGTAATTGCTTCACTGGTTTTATTTTTTTAATTAATTATATTGATGTACATCTCAGTTTACTGGGCGATTGATCGAATATGGAATATAATCTATCGTAAAATTGTTATTAAACTAAAAACATACCTGTTGTCGATAATACAGACTTTTTAGTGGTAGTTGGTCTTTGACTTGTAGTTGAGGAACTTAAAACAGAGGTCGCGTCAGTAATAGGAGTTGCCGTTGTTGTAGTAGTATAAGCCGTCGTACTAGTTGAAAATAGAATCGAATTTGCAACCGGTGAGGATTTTGGCTCCATAACAGTTGTTCTTCTAGAAATTGCTGCTCTGGTGGAGAAATCTAACGGCCTACCTGTCGTTCTAGTCTTGTACTTCGGTAATTGAGTTGTCGAAAAGGGTCTTTTTCTTTTCTTATTTCCTTGACTCGGTTTCGTATACGTCTTTTTGGGCAGCGATGTTGTCGAGTATTCAGTAACATAATTAGATTTGGAGTCTGACATAATCGCGTTCGAAGTCGGTGCAGAAATTGTCGTCGTTGTTATTGTAGACGACGAGGATGACGAAGCAGACGGAGAAACTTCTTGCGTGAATATGTTTGAGGATATTTCCTGGAAAGCAGAACGTACGCAAGAATCTCCCACTTGGCGGAATGGCGAGTTGCACGAGCACCGACCGAATAGATTTGGTATCAAGAAATCGCAGTGGCTGTCCGCGGTCCACAGACGACAGTGTGCGTTGCTGTAGCAGACATTGCCAGGACGGGCAGCTAAAATTGAAAAGAAACTATGTGTAAAATAAATAATAAAGGTTTCATGTTGAAAATTATCAAACGGTTCAGCTATCTGGATACAAAACATATTAACGTGAAGGCTAAATTTAATATATACTGAACGTAATTGTGATGGAGCCTATGGCTGATTAACTTAATCACTGAAGGTTGATATATAATCCCTTTTCACATTAATTTTCGTATTCTGTATACCTATTTCGTCAAATAAGTTGTCATCATCAGTAAATAATTAAACAGTGTTGCGCCTGAAAAACTACGGCAAAATACCCGTATGAAACAAATTCCGCACACGATCTGTACCGTTGAAAGACAAAACGCGCACTGTATCACAGTGTGCGTATCTGTACCGTTGAAAGCTTTGGCTTTGGCTTCCAACGGTACAGATCGTGTGGGAATTTATTTCGTTGGGTATTTTGCCATAATTTTCCAGGTGCGACACTGTTTAATTATCTGTTGATGATGACAACTTGGTTGTCGAAATACATATACAGAATACGAAAATTAATGTGGAAAGTGGTTATATATCCACCTTCAGTGATTAATATATACTGTGTGATAAAAAACAAATGCCACAATATAAGTGTAAATTTTTATATCTAATTTTACACAAATCTTTATAAAGTTTAATAATGAATTGCCGCTCTATGTAAACGAATATATTCTGCTATTGCTTTTTATAATAATTTACAGTTGTGAATTAGTATATAAAAATGCCAAAAGTTCCTAAACAACCAAATTATCACCAGCTAAGTAATTTCGAAATGAGTGGTATCGTTAGACAACATTAAACAAGTATTGCTTTTCACGAAATCGATACATGGATGCAAAGAAATATTGTAATAGTTATTCATTGTTAGAGAGATGAATAAGGTAGTATTCATCGGATCCGTCTACGATCATTATGGTCCATAAACATAAAACAGGATTCGCTTGAAAAAAAAACGATGTTGTTCCACTCTTCATCCCAATCTGCCTGAATTACAAGCAGACTGAGAGACATTATTAGTCTTGAACGAGAGGAAAGCAACCTAAAAGAACGAATACAGTGATATATTGAACACATTGTTGTCCTATGGCCTATTCCTGCCAAAAAAACATTTCCTGCAGTGTCACGGTCTATGGGAAATGCTTTTTTATTTTAGTTCAGTAACTGTAATAATGTCCCTCACGGTGTCCCTTATAAGAATTGTTGAAAGTTTGATAAATGAAGAAAAGGTCAAGGTCTTGGTTCCGACACGACAATCGAGAAAAAGCTATCTACTACGAGAACGGACATAGGATTATAGAATTGTAGATTATAGGATTGTAATAGTTGAATATCCAATCGCGAAGTTATGCTACACCGAAGAAACGTAAGACTTTGTCTACGATAAGATAAAACAGTAGATGGAGCTCTTATAGACATTACAAGATTATGTTTGAATAACTAAGTTTATAAGTTTCGATATTAGTTACATATTCATTCTTAAATAATGAACATACACTACCGGTCATATTTATTTGCCCACCCTTAGTTTTAACCAAAATTATTAAACTATCAAATGTGTACTGAAAATTTATTTATTGTACCAATACAATAGTGTAAAATAAACATAAAATAGTTACATTTTTCTTATATAAAAACTTTATCATTAATTATTATTAAATTTTGCTCTCATCAATGTGCCCACCTTTATTTTTGATAACTGCGGCATATAACCGCGGCATCCTTTCAATTAATTTTTGCAGTGTATCTTCTGTAATTTGTGCCCAGGCTTCTTGAAGTTGTTCCCACAGTACAGTGGTGGATGATAGAGCACCTTCCGGTCCAATTCTTCCCAAAGAAGCTCTATTGGGTTCAGATCAGGACTTTGAGCTGGCTATACCATTATAGAGATTTGCCCTTGCTCTTCTAGTTGACGCAAGTAATCGCCACACAATCTAGAAGTGTGTTTTGGATCGTTATCCTGTTGAAATACAAAGTTTTCGCCAAGAATCCTTAGTCCTGAAGGAACAGCGTTATTTTGTAAAATTTCCTTGTAGCCTTCTTTTCTTAGGATTCCCTCAATATTGACGAGATCGCCTACAGATCTTCCACCAAAACACCTCCAAATCATTACTGAACCTCCTCCATGTTTTACGGTAGGCGCAATATATTCTGGCAGTACTCTTTCTCCTGCGGATCTTCTTACGAATATTCGTCTTTTACTACCGAAAAGTTCAAACTTCGATTCGTCTGTCCACAACACATTATTCCACTGATCAATCGTTCAATTCTTATGTTCTTTAGCCCAATTTAGTCGTTTTATCTTGTTTTGCTTTCGTAGTAGAGGTTTTCGCAGAGCAATTCTTCCGTATAAACCCGCTTGCCTTAACCTTCTCTGTACCGTGGACACACTAATTGGTTTAGCACGCGCTCTATTCATTTCAGCAGCAATTTCTGGTGCTGCTTTTCGTCTATCGCGTCTACTTATCTGTATTAGATGCCGGTTATCTGCAGATGTCGTTGCTTTGCGTCGTCCAGATCTTCTTTTGTTGAAAAATGTACTACTTTCTTCAAATTTTTAACGTTATAATCAACGGTTCTGCGATTTAATCGTAATTCTTTTGCAATTTCGCGATTACTTTTACCCGTACGATGATAAGCAATTATCATAGCATTATCATAGCACTTCAACAGATAATACCTTCGTCTTCGGCATTGCATTAAAATATTCACAATAACTCTCTATTTCACTGTTTTCGCAAGAAAAGATGAACGATGACTGACATAAAATTTATTTTCCTTTTTGAATAACACATCCTAATATTGTAATTAGTTAGTACAATAACACAATATTGGTAATACCTTTCGGAAATGCAGGTAAAACTGTTAATATTGTAGGAATTAGCCTATATAATATTTATGGTATTTTTCCAATTTATGACACCTTTACGATATATCATAAACAATTTAAGATTTTCGTAGAAATTCATATGGAATTACTTCCACTAATAATATTGTTGAATAATTATAATACAGATTTTTCGAAAGATAATCCGTATTTCAGGAAACACATAAAATTGGGGTGGGCAAATAAATATGACCGGTAGTGTATGCGAAAAAAATTATTATAGACAATCCCTGATTTTATAATAATTTATCATTGCAGCAGGACATTGTTTTTAAAACTCTTAATATTGTAAAGTTGCACGGAATATACTTTTGGGTATATTTTTGTAAAACTATTAATAGTCTATTGGATAATAATAAATTCTTTATCATTTAATTCTTAAATATTTTAAAGTATTTTTCGTGAAGCGGATGTATGTATATCTCAAATTAATTTTGATGGTTTTAACACTTACATGTATTTGTTTTAATTTATTTATTCAGTCGTTGAAATTTTATTTTGCATTATTCGGAATTACTGTAAATCATTTCTTATTTTAATAACATTTTTGCTTGTTTTTTTTGTCGTAATCGTCCAAAACAGACACAAAATGGAAACTAGATTTTCGAATCAAGTGAAGCAATAGGCAACGACATACTGAGAGTTCACTAGTAACTTAATTAAAATATCCTTGAATTTTCTAACAAAAACGACCACTAGTTGCAGGAAAGGATTCTGAATAGTAGATACTATAAAAGAATCTACTTAGATATGTTAGGAACAACTAATTGTGCGTTTATTAGTAGTTAGAAAGCTTAAATAGTGACAATATTTTTCTATTTATGTGTCAAATTGGATTTCAGTTCGTTCACTAGTTTGTGATTAATAAAGTTTCTCGATATAAATCAGTTACGTGAAATTAGAACATGACAGTGTCATCAAATGTTTGATAAAGTATCAGAATTCTCTTGAAATTAACTAAAGAATGAGGACGAAGCTTTGTCATATTTTAAAGTGAAATATAATATTAAAAACAGGTTCGATGGGGCCATAAATCTATTGCAGAAGAAGAAGACGGATCCAGTCCTGATGTATGCATAAAAGTTGAAACGATGGTTTTAGAAGATTGTTGCTTCAAAGTTTCTACCATTGCTAAAGCACTGAGGGTTGAACGATAAACTAGGTGTGAGTAAAGTTCTAGAAAGGTGGGTTCCAAGATTGTCGAGTCCCGAAAAAAAACTGCTTGACCAACAAATATTTCAAAACAATTTGGAATTTGATTTTAGAGACTTGTGTATATTAGTAGGATTCAACTACAAAATTAAAGTCCATGCAACGAGTCCATAAACATTTTGTCGCCTCCAAAAAGGGCCTGCATACGGTCTTTAGTTAGAAAGCTTATGACAATCATTTTTGAGACCAAGCAGAAGGTATTTTTGTAGAATACATGCCAAAATGGACTGCAATAACAGTAATTACATACGCACTATTATTTATTAATAATTATTATTAAATAACTTTTTCAAGCTGAACTATCTACAAAATAGTTCAGATTTAGCTCCATCCGAATTTGTTTTACCTAGAAATTTGAAAAATTTAGAAATTTCAAAACCACAAAAAAAATAATTCTTTCCTAATGGAATAAAGTCGTGACAGCACATGTAGCGCAAGTGCAGTTTTGGTTATGCCGAAGCTTAAAATTATCAAAAAAAAGAAGGTCTTTTGTTTCATTATTAGGTAGAAAACTTTTCTAGTTATCCTCGTACTTCTGCAAACGTTGCTGGCGATTTCTATTATGCCTCATTTGTATTTCTCATAAAACTTTAGCTTTTTTGTCTCGTAGACGATAATCAATCCAAGTAAGAGATTGATGCTTATTTTAAAAACCAAAAAAATAATTCTTTCCTAATGGAATAAAGTCATGACAGCACATGTAGCGCAAGTGCAGTTTTGATTATGCCGAAGCTTAAAAGTATCAATAAAAACGTAGGTCTTTTGTTTCATTATTAGGTAGAAAACTTTTCTAGTTACCCTCGTACTTCTGCAAACGTTGCTGGCGATTTCTATTATGCCTCATTTTTATTTGTCATAAAACTTTAGCTTTTTTGTCTCGTAGACGATAATCAATCCAAGTAAGAGATTGATGCTTATTTTAAAAACCAAAAAAATAATTCTTTCCTAATGGAATAAAGTCGTGACAGCACATGTAGCGCAAGTGCAGTTTTGATTATGCCGAAGCTTAAAAGTATCAAAAAAAACGTAGGTCTTTTGTTTCATTATTAGGTAGAAAACTTTTCTAGTTACCCTTGTACTTCTGCAAACGTTGCTGGCGATTTCTATTATGCCTCATTTTTATTTGTCATAAAGCTTTAGCTTTTTTGTCTTATATAATAGCATACTAATTGATCATCTTGTACGTCTTACATATGTACTGAAACTTGCGTTGTAGTAGTCTTGTTATAGATTTTTATTTTATTCCAATACCGTAACTTCTTTTTATTATAAACTTTACATTTGAGGGTCATCAACCGCGCACCTCCATAAAAATCGACGAATGTGACCGAGGTAAATCAACAGAAAAAGATAAGAAAATATTCTACCATGAAAATAACGTTAAATTCCCCACGATTTCCTTTTTTTCCCGGTTGGTTTATCGAGCATAAAAGAAAACCGAAACATTCAAGCGGTAACCGTAATACAGCGGAAATCAAAAATCGAAGTTCAGAATAAATAAGATAGGACGATCTGCTCTTGAAAGAAGACCGGAGGAGAACCCCTAGCGGCGTGGCCTTTAAACTCGAACGATTTCGGTACGAGAAGGCTTTCGAAAAGCTTATCTTTCGTACCAGATATAATATATCACCATTCGGTTACTGAAATTTCACATTATATTACGCGCGAATAAAGCGAATACAATGCCTAAATCACTCATTCTCTCTCTCTCTCTCGCTCTAATGGAGATGAAGTATATGTGTCTTACAAAATTAACAAATAATGTCTGCGGGTTTAGCAGCCCACGACATGACAAAATACACTTTGTCATCTATAAAACACTTCCTAATTCTGAATAAATAATAGTATATTAACCATAATGTGCATGTTATATATTATTATGGTATTATAACATTTTAGCGCTTCATATTTACAAGATTATTACTTTTTAAAAACATCGGTTGCTGTATAATATTTTCGTTTATTCGTTTAATAATGAAAAATTTTGAATTTACGTTGATTTTATTTTTAATACTTTAATAACCCCGTTTTCTAAATTTTGTGTTTTTAAGCATATGTTCACAAGCTTTTTGACAGAAAATTACTTTTTCTTTCAACGTATTCTCTCTGCAGCTCATTACGTTTAGACCGCCAATGTTGAAATTTTTTCATTCCTTCCAAAAAGTAGGCTTTAAAATGTTCGAATTATGTATTAGTGTGATTACCTTCGTATTCGGCCCAAGTCTCCCCAAGCCAAGTTGCCAGGATGGGGAAAAAGAAAAAGTGTGATTGGACTAAGTCTGACGAACACTTTGAATACGGAAGCAGATTAGAATGTACATATGTACTTCATGGATTACTGCGATCGAAACAGACGAAGTCTGACCACGTACATTATTCTGAAGGAAAAGCATCGTTTCTTCTTTAGGTAGGGTTTTTTGCGTTGCATTGCATCTAAAGGAGACGCATAACATTCTCCTGTTTTCGTTTAACCTTTTTGAAGAGAATCGATGAGAAGAATTTCACTATAGTTCCCAAAAACAGTTGCTATAATCTTTCCGACCGAGTGTATAGTACTGCCTTCTTTGGAGCATTTGTGCTCTCCTCCATTGTTTCTATCGTTGCTTTATTTCGGGTGTATAATAATGTATCCAAATTCAATCAACCATTATTTTTCACCACCAAAATCCTTCAGATAATTTCTGAACTTGGTCAAATTGAGGGCTGGTCCACAGTAAAAAATGCGGCACCTATCTTGCACGTAATTTTTTTTATTTTTAATTCATTATGTAAAATAGACACCATTGATCCATATGAAATATGTAGAGCCTGTGCTACTTTTCGCAATTTTTTGGGCGGTCATCTCTCACATATTTTTTTAATTTCTTTCACTCACATGCTTTGTTGCGTTGTTGCAGATATCCATCATTTTATGAAGGGAATCGATGAAGGCTGAATTCCGTAAAAAAACTCCAGCGCAACTTTGATTTCATCGTTTGTTTTATTCTTTAATAATAAGAACTTATTTATTGATCGATACTCCACTTTTACCATGTTTCAAAACAAGCTAAAAATACCAATAATTCTTTTCCTATTCAAATAACAAGTGTCTTTACGATCTAAAACAGCGCAAATTTTGATAGTTATGTATGTTTCGAAGGAGAGCCAAGTTTGCAAAGAAATAAGATTTTTTTCTTATTTCTACCTCTTTCGACAGGCTCACTAATAACTAACCTGCCGTCGTAGTATATGAACAAATGAAAGGAAAGAAAAATTCTTCATTTTGATTAAGAGAATGCATTTATTAGTGTTTAATTTTAATTTAGCTACATTAATAAGTTAACTGTTTTACGATTGACACGATTATTATACTTTACCATTAACCGGTCTTAAAAACATCGGCTGTTACCACTTATATCCATTTATGCATAACGTTGAATTATTGGGTTTTCATTCGTTCTTTTTATTACTTTTGTCATTATGTCTTCAAAATTTCTAGAATTATGCCGATGTTTCTTTTTTAAATTATTATACAAAGAAACAAAAGAAAATCGCTTCTTTAGCTGTCTGTTCAAGGTTAGTTAATAAGCTCTGCTTTTAATAATAATGATATACAGAGGTTTACCCTGACTACATGTTTTCAACTTAATAATTATTCCGTTCTTAGATACATAAATATGTAAATTAGTGTCTAGAGCAATTTGCTCATCGAGTCATAGAGTGTAAAATTCTTTAATCGTCGCATTTCTTCACAATGCACAAATAATTACTTTGCTAGTGTATTCAAACGAACTGACACAATCACCTGCTTGACCTTGACGTGAAGTACTAACAAGAGAAGTTTCCCAAACGCAAAACTTAAAATAAATTGAAACTTTGTGGGTGAGTAGTCTAACCTAGGATATACTTGTGCCAGAAAACGTTTAAATTTAACGGAAATGCCTTACAAAATTCGAACCATGAAAAATAGATAAAATATTAATTTTATATAATACTATTTGATTTTCTACACGCTGTAAGAGTGGCTTGTGTACATACAAATACATGGATTCATTGGCTTTCATTCGCCATTTTTAATAACTTACTGTGAATATTGTGTGTGAATTGTTGTCTCTATATTTTTTTTAATGCGATCCAGAAATCAAGCGTCATAGTGCTAAATGATTAGTTTGGGACAGCCGAAACACAAAACAATGCTCATTATTGAACAAAGTTGGTAGACATAATGGAGAGCTTAATTGCAGATTGTCTAATAAGATTTTAGAAACAGTCAACTATATCTGCAATAATGTGACATTAAATCACAAGAGATAAGCAATCTATGAGCAATCTAAGGTAGATGCCAGAATATATAGCTACCAACCTACTCTGGATTTTTACAAATTAGCGCATGGGCAGAAGTACTTGGATTGAGTGTAGTAAGTTTATTGGGGGAATGAATAATAAGCCAAAAGGAATTCATTTCAAATTGTACAACGATTAATACTATTACCTTGGTGTCTCGATGTGTTCAATAACTTGTATTCTGAATATCGCGATTGTTGCATAATAATGCATCTCCTTAAAATTTTTTCTGCATCCATTTGAGTGGCTCCGTATGCATAATGTTTACTTCCTAAGTTGCGTATTGCGATGAAACTAAGCCATTTTATATCAACTGAAAACGTTGCAAATTTGCAAGATTAAAATGTCTCAAACTTGAAAATCGTTGTATTTCCATTAAAGGAGAGTACTTTTAATAAATAAAGTGGTTTTGATCAAGATTCTTTAGCTACCTTTGGGATAGACGGTGTAATTTGAGAACGCAATACAAAGATCAACTCGACGCAGAGCTAATCGGTTTGGTCAAAAATCCAAATAGATTACGATTACATTTAAGTTAATCCAGTTTAGAATATATATTGTCACTTAATTGCCTAAAGGTAAAAATTACAGATCGCAAATAAATTGAAATACTTTACCAAATGTAGATAAATGGTATATAAACGTCATACGTCCCAACTTTTTAACAATGCCTATTGAAACTTGTGAAGATAATAATAATAATGTCATTATATGGAAAATAGGCACGACATACAATGAAATCATATCTTAAAATCTTTCTCATGCAAATGACTTGAAGATGAAAAATCTTTTCCGTAAACGGAAAGATTTCTCCTAGCTGTACAAGATCGGTTCATAGCCAACCGAAACTACCAAAAATATATTTTGAAAGACATGAACACGTATACTAATACATACAGAAAATGCCATTAGCAGAAGGAAATTATAGACCATACCTCATACACCATATCCTTGCAGATACAGAATACACCGAAAGTTACAACGTGGCAGAAAAGGTCATTCATCAAGCACATGCGAATATATACAATCTCGTCACAGACTAAACACCATATTATAAATACACCTCAATAGTTCTGAACAACGACGATTACAAATTATACTGGGACATAGAAATCCATAGAGATAATAAGATAATGCACAATAGACCTGACATTATCTTCCAAAACTAAAAGAAACAAGTCACCGACTTCATATACATCTCCACACCCAATTGCCCCCAACATCTAAATTAAATACAATAAATAATAACTAAATATACCAATCTTGTCATAGAAATCGAGATACTCTGGTAACAAGAAAAGGTAGAAATAATATCAGTTGACATGTAAAGTACAGATCTCAGTCCACACACTATCAACACACAAAACTCTATCTTTAACCAAGCACCTATGCAAACGTGTAAAAACCTCTCATCCTAAAAACTTACAATATACTCCAATCAATCATCAATTTAAACAATAGACTTTAAGAAAAATTTTTTTCGCTCGTCATCTTAAAGTAAATCACTATTTCAAGGTGAGAAAATCTCTTGTTGAGAAATAGTGCATAAATTAGTCGAAATGGAGCGGTCATGAATAAAACCTTGTTAGTATTGAGGTAAGAGTGGGTTTACATTACCATAAATTCTAAAAAACAGAAAAATTGTAAGTTTAACCGCTTTTTACATCGTTTGTGTAATGCAGAAGTTTTTGTAAAAATTTCTAATTTACGCCCGGAACTCGGACCCACGATTTCATTCTCTTCGAGAATGGAATACTGAGTTGAGATTTTCGCAAAGTTAGGAAGAATGTAACTTGGTCTATACTTCGGCAGCAGTGATTTATGTCTTTCCTTATGAAGAGGACAGACAATAGCGCGTTCCATAAATTCAGGAAAATATGCGTTTCAATAGAGAGGTTATGATTGTATATAAGGAAGACGAATACTAATCTATAGTCACATACCAAAAAGCTTGGCAAAAAGCTATTACCAGCGGTACATTTGTTGGTAAGACTGGGTATATCGACAGGGTCTTTCATTAAGCGCTTCCTATCTTTAAATTTAAATAACACAAAGTGTGCGCGATATCATCGAAATCTTTTATTCGTTTGAAAGGCCTATCGATGCCATTATGTATGGAGTATAACGTCGTGCAAATGGCCGTCGCGACCTCCCTGGGCGGCGCGCATCTGAACTGTCAAATTTTCCATGACTCTGGCGCATAAATCAGACCGAATTTGATGGATGGCATGGATTATGTTGGCTTTGAAGGCCGACGTGGTTTGTGGCTTATTCGCGTAGACTTGCGACTTAAGAAAACCCCACAAGAAAAAGTCTAATGGGGTCAAATTGCACTATCTCGATGGCCAGTTTCTGATTCAGTTGAATTTTATCGGAGTGCAGGCCCAAGTCACGACGCAAAATTGGCTAAGTTTTTGTCTGCGAAAGGCCGAGTTCTTGTGAGTGACACTTTCACGGACAGTGGCGATGTTTTCGGCAGATCTTGCTTTTCGTCATCGTACGGGTATTGGTTCACTGTTTACTGAACCAGTGGAATTTATCCACCACACTGCGAATAGTCCTTTCGGTAGTACGAGTATGGCGACCGTAAAATGGGCGAAGCGCGCGGAACTTTGCCCGACCAGAACACCCATTTTGATAAAACAATTTTATCATTTGCCCGTGCTGTTGAACGTTATATCCATCCATGGTGATTTGGCAAAACGGACTGAATAAATGACAGCCAATTCGACAGATGGATTCGAAAGACCCGTTATATCTAACCAATTTGTCTTCAGATACTGAGGGTAAAATGGAAAACAATACAATGCAGTAAGTAAAAGATTGTACTACATCTTGCTATGAACATTGGAAAGAGTATTAGCAAAGGCATGCAGAATATCTGAAAGGTTTACGAATCTTGTGTGGCCTCCAACAGAATCACTAATTTTAGTGGATTTCGTTTGTTATTGAGAAATGTACATAAATCTCTGGGATTTGATTTGATTATTTGTTCTATGCCAATTCGACAGATGGATTCGAAAGACCCGTTATATCTAACCAATTTGTCTTCAGATACTGAGGGTAAAATGGAAAACAATACAATGCAGTAAGTAAAAGATTGTACTACATCTTGCTATGAACATTGGAAAGAGTATTAGCAAAGGCATGCAGAATATCTGAAAGGTTTACGAATCTTGTGTGGCCTCCAACAGAATCACTAATTTTAGTGGATTTCGTTTGTTATTGAGAAATGTACATAAATCTCTGGGATTTGATTTGATTATTTGTTCTATGAAAACTTTATTTGCCTGGAAAATTAAAACTACTTGCGGCGAAAATGGTTCTTGCTTTATAAGTTTATTTTAATTTGAGATATGAACCAAACAGTGTAGTAAGATTTGAATTTAGTTCTTTTGGGGACATGTTTATCCAAAATTAAATAAAATTCATCGTACAAATTCATCAATGCAGCACTAACATTGTCGTGATATTCAAGAAATGACTACTGAAGTAGAGCAATGTCATTATACAATGAGACGTAATGAACTTTATTGAAATCATAATGAACGTTCGTGAAAGGAATCGCTCAGGTGATAGCATAAAGGAATATTTAAATGTAATTAAGGTGGTGAGATCTTATAAAACCAGTGCTAGAGGATGCTGAACTGAGATATCACAATTAAGGTGTGAAAGAACGAGATCCAAACACATATCATTTGCATTTTTTATCGTATTATATTGTTGCAATTATCCAAAAATTTTGGTTTTATAGACTTACGATCTATGAGCATTATAAACATTTCGAAGATTAAAATCATCAAATAAGATAAATCTTTTATGTAAATAATAATAAATAAACTTTACCAATATACTATAATAATTTATTTCAATGTCATAAAATAAGATGTTTAAATAAAGACACTTTAAAAAAACTTCTCGATATCCTTCATTTTCAAGGGTCCAATTTTGAATTACACCCTAAAAAGGACCTTCCAGATAAGATTCAATGTGATAATGTACTTTGATGGAAAATTATGTGCGTACGTTTTATCCGGTGGGATCTATGCCTGCAGTAATATAGGAATATTTGATATAGTGGGTACCGTGAAAATGGAACGAGAGGGAGGAAGTTGTCCTATCTACCGTGAAAAGGGTCGAGGTTTTAGGGGGAAAATATATTACATCTGAGAGCTCCATGGAGCATTTTTATATCGTATTACGTGAACCTGTCGGATTTAGAGTTGATTTGAAAATACGATGATTTAACCCCTTCCGTTGTCATAAATCACGATATGACGAGTAAATCTTCGAAAGATTCTTTTATGGGTAGTTATTTAATACTGTTCAACGAAATTGTTTCATTATGAGAAATGAAATATAGGAGGAAGGGGCATTCTCTTAATGCAGAGATTAGCCAATAAGTGGTGGTTTATTGGTATAAATATTATTACGTATTTTCATTTTCAAGCTTCACAAACAGAAATAATATTGTGGCGTTATGAAATTATACATATTTTGTCCCAAAAATCACTAGAGCTGCTTTATTTTTGGAAAAAAATTAGTGGCAATTGATGAACAATAAGAAGGCGCATTATTGTGAAATAATAACCAACTCTTCGATTTTTTTTATTCAGAATAGACAAATAAGAGCGGTCACATTTGTCCGCACACCAGGTTTGTAATTAGTATATACCGAATATTTATAGTGACTCGTCGTAGGTCGATTGCTATGCTCAGTTATATGTTTGTCGGTACATACTTATTTATACACTTACTACATTGGATCTTATCTTGTCGCGCTGATAAAAATTTATCGCTCTAGACATGATGAAGGAGCCTTACGAAACCCTTTGATGCACTTATTTAAAATACAACATTAACTGTTCTATAGCTTGAGACAAACTTTTTGTGAATATTCACATTGTATAAACAGTGACGAGTACTGTTTTAATTGTTGACACCTTTCGACAAGATCTTTTTGGATTTTCATCTCAATCACGTATGATTTCTAGCTCAAATCGAAAATACCCGCCTTATCGTTAGTTGTAATTGTTTTTAAAAAACATTCGTTTTTTCGAGTTTCTTTAATAATGTCTTCACAAAGCCCATATTGATATAATTCTTGTTCGTCAATCAATCAATATAAATGGAAATTAGAATTTAGTTTGTTAAGATCAAGGTTTTCATTTAAAATACGTTAAATTATTGTTCATTATACGAGGGAGCGTTTTTATATTCGCGGAATGGGGGACAAGGGGTGGAAATAAAAAAACCAAATTATTTTTCTTTTTCAATATATTCACCTGCAAGACGGATACATTTTTCACATCTTTCAATTAATTTATTTATACCCTCATAAAAAAATGATTTCTCTTTATCTGCAAAATACGCCGAAACTGCCTCCTTGACTTCATCATCGGCAGTAAATGTTTTACCCCGCAGCTCTTTTTTCATTTTCGGAAACAGGTAATAATCACTCGCGGTCAGGTCTGGGCTGTAGGGTGGGTGATTCACAATTTCGAAGCCCACCTTATGCAGGGCAGCTAACGCAACGCGGCTCTTGTGGACGGGCGCGTTGTCGTGCAAAAGCAGAACACCTTTTGTCAATTTTCCCCGTCTTTTCTCTTTAATAGCTTCTTTTAGTCGCTCTAGTATTGAAGCGTAATATTCTCCGGTTATAGAAACACCTTTATCTTTATAATCAATCAACAATATTCCTTCCGAGTCCCAAAATACCGTTGCCATGAGTTTCCCAGCTGATTGTGACACTTTAAATTTCTTGGGAGGTGCTGTGCCCTTGTTATGCCACTGCATGGAGTCTTGTTTGGACTCAGGTTCATAATGATGAACCCAAGTTTCGTCTCCAGTAACAATTCCACTCAATACACCATCCTTGTCTTCATTATAGAGGTCCAAAAATGCACGCGAACACTCTACGCGCTGTTGTTTTTGCGGCGGCGGGAGCATTCTCGGCACCCATCTTGCGCTGACCTTAGACATGCCGAGATGATCGTGTAGGATTTTAAAAATTGTTGTATCGGATACTCCAACCATTTCTGCGAGATGTTTCTTCTTTAGTCGAGCATCTTCGAGTACAATTTGTTCAACTTTTTGGATAAGTGCTGGCGTGGTCACCTCAATGCTCCTGCCCGACCTCGGGTCGTCTTCAAGGGATTCCCTTCCTTGTTTAAATAAACTATGCCACTTGTACACCATGGTTTTTCCTGGACAAGAGTCGCCGTAAACCAATGACATCTCATTCATTATCGTCGCGACTGATTTTCCTTGCCTGGTAAGGAACTTTATAACGGCACGATATTCGATTTTTTCCATATTTCACTTTTCACTCCTGATTATGTTACTTGGTTGACGATAGCTCAAAGACTAACTGTCTAATAACAATGAAACTTCGTATTTATACTAATCATGAGTCGCTGCACAGGCCACGCCCCCAATGCGCCTACTCACCCCTCTACAACCCGCTCATTCCGCGAATATAAAAACGCTCACTCGTATATTTATTCTCTACTATTACAGTCCAAAAAGGACTTTGACTTTGAAATTTTTTGAATATTTGTTCCCTGATACGACACTGGCTCGCGTCTAAACCCCTTGAAAGTTATGCAAGGGGGTTATGAAGTTTATATTTTTATTTAGTCGTGATTGATATAGAAGGGTAGGCTGAAAAGTCTGTGGAATTAAGACTGTTTTTGTAGTGTCCCGGCAAGTTGTCACCCTAGCAAAGTCCACTATCAAGTTTCAGATCGCTACACCTATTTGTTTCGTTGTGACAATTATTTAATTAATGCCATCGCGGAATGTTTGGATAAGATATGAAGTGTTGAAATTCATGCTACCGTTATGTACTTCTTGAAAAGTGTATCAGTAACAAATCATCACAGTACGATGACGGATAGTCTGTAGAGCTCGATTTCTTCACTTTCCACTGTCGTTAAATATGTTCGTGAGTTTAAATGTGGCTCTACAACTGTTAAAGATGCACCACGTAGATGACGTCTGGAATCTGAACATATATTTTGAATGAAGATTTGGTTACGAAAAAACTGCTCACGAGGTGAGTGCCGCGACTGTTTAATGTTAATTAAAAATTGGTGCAATGCAAATTTCTCCTAAGTATTAGGAGCGTTTTCGAAAAAACAAGGTGGGTTTATCGTCACAGATGAGACTTGAGTTCATCATTACGCGCCTGAAATAAAACAACAATTTTAACAGTTATTCCATTTACAAGAAAGATGTCTATCATTTTCAGGATGCCAAAGGTTAATTGCCTCCCAACAGGCCAAGCCATCACAGGCGCATACTACACGAGTCTGTTTAACAAATTAAAGTAAAAATTACTGAAAAGCATCCTGGTTTAGCCAAGAAAAAAAAATCATTTTGCGCGGTCCCAAGTATTGGGTCTATGGTAAGAATGAACAAATTAGGCTTCGATTTGTTATAATCTTATTCCACGCCTAATACCTTACATGTGAAAATTTTCAAGAGACGTTGTTAAAAAAGCTGTATTCGACTATTTTGACGAACTTGCGAGTTCTGAATTTTATCAAAACTAAACACTATGGATCATTGCTAGTCCAAAAGTAACGAAGTGGCAGGGAATTATGTTGAGAAGTAAATGCAATTTCAAACTACAAAATCCTTTGCTTTATTCTCATTCCATGAATTTTCAGCTCACCCTTGTATTATGCAAAGGTCATTTATCTTCAAACTACTTTTTTACATCTCGCGATCTTTCGCTTTATCTTTTCACCTCATCAAACCCACAGCACTTAAGTTCTTCATAACTTTTTTCACTCAATTTAGTTTAGTGTATTTTTTTCTCCCTCTTTGATGATTAGTACATTACACGCGCCCAGCCATAGCCCCCATAACTTTTTCTTAATTTGAAATTTGTTAATTTCATCTACATTTCACTTCCATTCGTTAGCACATATATCCTTCTTAATACTTTCGTTCCCACGTATCCAATATCCTGTCACTTTTGGACATACACCAATTCAACTTTTAATAAACTTACAAAAGATTAAGTGAAAATACCTCAACGATTTCAATAAATCATTGTCTTCTGTTTAGGTTGACTTAATATTAAGAAAATGGGTTTCCCATTCTAACGAATACTACATACTGGTGTAACCAATTGTTGTAGGCTATGGCAAGTTTAGTATAGGTTGTGGCCTGTCCAAGTATACAGTATAGTCGGATGCTCGGTCTCTCTGTGTGGTAGTATAATGGGCTCCCTATGCAATCTTGGTCGATGGTATAAGAAGTTCCGGAGAGGAAATTTCGGTTTGAAAAATGTTTCAAGGTCAGGCTTTCCAATCTTGCCCGTTACGATTGATGTTAAACGTCTTCCAGTGAGGAAAGCTTATTTCCTTTTGATATCCTATGCTTTAAGCAATGAGTAGATGGCATGACGTGTTTCAAGATGTCGGTAGATGCTGAAAAAGTTTGAAAGTGAAATATCTTATTATGTTAACCTGATTTAAGAAAAAATGGAGACCGTTGCGAGAGAGTTACAAAGCGCGTGGTGTTAGAAACAAGTACACCCCTCCATGTACATTTCGCTCTTCGATGATACCGCAAGGCGAAATGTAATTACATAGAGAAGTGTATTTAAAAATATATTTTGTGAAATTGAGTGTTTTAATTTTAATTATATTTATTATGAAAAGAATTATTACATTTTAGTACGCGATAGCAATAGACTAGAATTTTTTCCTAAATTTTGTGGGAAAAATTTTTAAATATTAAAAAAATTTTCTATTATCTCTTTCGTATAATTTTTAAAAATTTATATCAAAGATTATAGTACTTTTCTATTGTTTGAAATACATATTTATCAAATACGAATTAAGAAACAGTCTTCTTGTAATCAACAAAATTAACAACGACCAAACCTATTTCACGACTTCATAAATTATGCATTCATTAAAATTAACGCTGCACGAAAACAAGCCATACACATAATTCCATTAATCGTGTTCTTTTACAATTTTCGCAGCACGGAAAAACTGGCATAAGCGCGTACAATTAAGATGCCAATCTCATCTAGAACGTTATTCCCATATCGACTCCAGTAGTAATAAAATTCATTCATGATCGTTTTGATTTTAATTAGTGCTCGTTAATGACCGATAACTTCGGGGACGTTCATGCATACCTTCCGGCTGGCCGGTAGCCGAGCTTTTGTGTTTTACGCGCGGAGCGAATTATATGGTCCCGGAGTCATTCAGCGCGCAATATTGTCTCGACGTTGATTGTGAGAAGGCGAAATTTGCATTTTTACGGAGCTCGTGGATCGAAATAGATTGTTGCATGTTCTTTTTGCATTGGATAATTAATTTAATGCAGTTAAGTGTTCTTTGAATCTAAAACTGAGTTATTTTATTAATACATGCAATATGATAAAACATTCTTTTTGAAATTTACAACGGTTTTATTATCCTTTATTATATTAAAAAAAAAATTATATAACGGGTGATTCATTTCGAGTACCTTTTTCTAAAAGAAAAAAATAGTAAAAACTTCAATTAAATAATTTTAAAAAAAATAAGTGTCAAGGATAGTTCTTTTGACACTTATTTCTTAAAAGATATTTCCTTCAAATTTTGGCCGTAACTGTGCCTAGCATGGTCCATTCTGAACTTCCAATTTTTGATGACGTATTCGAGTATTTAAAGTAGTATTTGACGAATAATGCGTATAATGTTGGCTTTCAATTGCTCAATCGTAGCTGGTTTACCCATGTAGACTTTAAACTTTACGTAGCCCCAAAGTAAAAAATTTAAAGGTGTGATATCACATGATCTACGCGGCTATTGCACAGGTGCATTTCTTGATACTAAATGTTCACCAAATTGTTCTCGCAATAAAACCATGCTATCACGGGCTATGTGGCAAGTAGCGCCGTCTTGTTACAAACAAATGCCGTCGAGATCACGGGCTTCAATTTCAGGCAGCAAATAGTCTGTTATCATGGCACGATAACGGGCGTCATTCACAATTACGTTGCGGCAGCCTTCATTTTTTAAGAAATATGCACCGATGATTCTACTTGCCCATAAACCACACCAAACCCTGGTTTCGTCTGGATGTAATGGCAGTTCTTGAACCTCTTCGGGTTGCTCCTCACTCCAAATATGGGTGTCATCGTTGAACAAAATTTTGGTCGAAAACAGTGGATTCTCTTTAAGCTTTTCAAGAGTCTAAAGACTGAAACAGCGACGATTCGAAAGGTCGACCGTTTACAATTCTTAAACGAGTTGAATTTTGTATGTTTTGAAGTTTTAAATTGTGGCATACGACAAGTTAAGCTGTTGAGATCTACGTCGTATCAATTCTTCACGATTTTCGCCTACACTCTCAGCCACCGTCGCTATATTTTCTTCACTACGTGCTGGATGCGATCTATTTTATCGCGTAAATATTTCGATGGTATAGTGAATCGTGAATCCGGTGGGCCGATTACGTAGACCATAAGATAGACCAAGAAACATATTTCTCGTGGAACACTGATTTTCCTAATACAGCTGAATAATGTGTAGACGCTGTGCCGGGTTGAGTCTTTCTATAATAAAATATCGCACAATACTTAACTAAAATGAAAGTTTGACACAGCTCAGGCTTTATCTGTCAGAATACCGCTATTGAAAAAAGTATATCCTAATGAATCACCCATTATAAGTATTTAAATATGTAAATATACTGATAGAGCTACTTAAGTAACTCTTAAGTAACTGAATGAATATATTATTATTGTACGTAATTTATCAACAAGTTTATAAGACACTAAAGATGCGAATTTTACCAAAAAAGGAAATCTAATCCAATTAGAGTCCGAGATAAATTTCCACAGCAAGTTTTAAATCCGATCGGCTTAGCATTTTAAACTGTATAAAAACTATTTTTATACATAACTCATAGTAATAGCTTTAAACTTGCTTAAATCTTCACCAAATTGTGAACAGTCAGGACAAGACCAAGACAATCACGAGCGTCTACATTGGAAATATCAACACAGTCAATTTTAAAGAATTTCTTACAAATACTGCAAGTGACAATTTTGTGAGGTTGATCTGCTTTACCGTAACAGCTGCACTTTAATGGATTCAAGGCAAATAATTACCAATAAACTAAAGGTTAGGAGGAACAAACAGAGATACACACTTCACTATGCTCTGCCAATTGCAGGGGCTTTTAGAAAGACAAGCAAAGTAGGCAATGGTTAAAAACAATATGTAGAGGATAGAATTAGGGATTTCTTTACATCATCACAAAATCAAAATTAAATAAGATATCGAAATGAAACAAAAATGACCAAAAAGACAACTTACAGCACTTATTTAATTTAAAATAATTAACTCGTAAAATTATTAAGATATTTAGAGAAAAAGACAGAGCAAACGATTTGCATCTAGGATGCATACACTACATACTCTATTATATGGTATATTGGTTTGGCAACTAAGTACTTTCGGTTTTGTAGTATAAAATAAAACACTTTTTTTTAAACAAAGAATAGTTTTTAATCAATTATATATTTTCCATTTTGCTCAATGACCTTTTGCCATCTTTGTTTCAGCTGCATGATTCCGCGCTCATAAAATTTCTGGTCATTATCAGCAAAAAACTAAACCAGGTGCGAGTGAAGGTCATCGTTATTTGTGAAAGTTTTACCATTCAAAGAATTCTGCAAACTTCGAAATAAATGGTAATCAGATGGTGCTAGATCAGAGCTGTATGGGGGATGTGGCATCACTTCCCAGCCAACCTCCAATAGTTTCCCACGAGTTGTCAAAGATGTGTGAGGCCTTGCATTATCTTGGTGGAAAACTACACCTTTCCGATTTGACAATTCTGGCCGTTTTCTTTGATCGCTTCATTCAGTTTTATTAATTGTTGACAGTAAACATCAGAATTGATCGTTTGGTTCCTTGGAAGCAGCTCAAAAGTTGATTCTTTGTGTTAAATGAATTTCTTTCAATTCGTGAGGTACCCAAATATCAAGCTTCTTAACTAGGCCAAGACATTTTAAATGTTTTTCAATTGTTGTGTGCGATACATGTAGCCTCTCCACAACCTCTCGAACAGTTATATGACGATCCTCTTCAATTATGACTTTGATTTGGTCATCATCAACTTCAGTAGGCCGACCAGAACGTTGCTCATCTTTGAGGGAAAAATCTCCAGAACGGAATTTTTTATACCAATTCTGACACGTGCGCTCTGTTAAGCAATTAGCACCGTAAACTTCACATATCCTTTTGTGAGCCGTAGCAGCTTTCTTTCCTTTACGGAAATAAAATAGTAAAATATGTCGAAAATGTTCGTTTCTGCACTCCATTTAAAATTAACCCACAACTAATAGCTTTAATAAAAATCACGCACTACTTGCTTCTGAAGTTACGTCAATGTGACTAGTACAGCACTAACATACGTTATACAAAAAATAAAGCAACGCTCTCTATCAGTAAAAACCGGAAGTACTTAGTTGCCAACCCAATAGTAATGGACGAGATGGAGCGTTCTCACTTTCAAGCATCTTCCAAGCCGAAATTCCCACCCTGGAACTTCTTGCACTACCTTAATACTGTCGTATAATATGAACAATCATCTTTCAACTCAGGAGCCACTTCCTCCAAATACTAATCAAATTTAATCCACAGACAAAATCGTAGTGTTAAATGGCCCGGTACTTGTATTTCTTTTCAAACTCAGATGGCATAGCGGCACCATAATTCGAGAGCAGTTGCGAACCGCCGACTCCAGTCTAAGTTTGAACAGTTCTTAATTTGCAGCGAATTTGTCACTGCGTGCAATAACTGGTTACATGGTGTTGCAAAACTTTTTGTAGTGATCTTTGTATTGTTTAACAGTTTTCTATATTATCCTTATTTTTGAGTAGACAATATATATATATATATATATATATATATATATATATATATATATATATATATATACAAACATGCTCAAATGTATTAGACACCTTACGAATTTATGTACAAAGTGTTATTTAGTAATATAGTACAATTTATCAATATTTTGTCGCTCCGCCCTTGGCCTTAATGACAGCTCGCACTCGTCGAGGCATACTTGCTACTAAATTGTAAAACTCTGCCGGTGGTATTGCAGCCCATATTTCGTGAATTTTTGTTGATAATTCTGCTTTTGACAGGCATTTATGTTCCGTGATCTTAGTTTTTAAGATACGCCACAAATTTTCAATGGGCGACAAATCGGGACTTTGTGGCGGCTAATCCAATACCTCCACTGTGTTTTCCTAGAACCAACGCATTACAGCTCCCGAATTGTGGCAGGGCGCATTATCTTGCTGAAAAATGTATTGTGGAATATCCTGGTCGAATAGTTTTAGCACAGACGGTTCTAATACTTCCTCCAACATGGCTAAATAGCGTTGGCTATTCATCCGTCCATCGCACAGGTACATTTCTCCAACACCGTATGCAGACATACAACCCCAAACCATGATACTACCACCTCCAAATTCTCTGTGGGAATGATACATTGCGGTTCATAAGCTTCCCCTTGCCTACGCCGAACGTATAGCGTCCCAGGTAGTCCCCAAAGCTGCCAGGCAAAAGAAGAAAGTTAGCACTTAGACAGGATTAATTTTGTTTAATGTTACATGTAGACTGAATTGCATACAACGATAAGAATATTAGTCATGAAGATGTACTTACATACCTCGATATTCGATTCATCAGACCAAAGAATCTTCGACCACTTCTCGATTGTCCAATTTTCATGTTGTTTGGCCCATAAATACCGCTTCTTTTTATAAGCGTCAGTTAAAAGCGGTTTACGTCGCGCTTTACACCCTCGTAAACCAGCACGCTGAAGATGCCTTCTCACTGTTTGCGCAGAAACTGTTACGCGATAACGCTGTTTCAGCTCACTGGCGAGCTTTTTCGATTATTTTTTCCTATCACTGAGAGCCAGTCTTTGTAAAATTCTGTCTTCTCTAATCGAGGTACAGGGTTTTCTGCCACTTTTTGGTCTGTTAACAAACGACCCACTCTCCTGATAGCGACTAATGGTTGTACGGACTGCACATCGCGAACATTTTTTTTTGCAATTGCAGCTCTTGATAACTTCTGGGAATGCAGTAGCACTATTTGGGCGCGTTCCCCTACCGACAACTCGCGTGTTTTAGGCATTTTTCTTCAACAAATAACTGACACAACGTGAAAAAATAGGATAATCTAATTGATCTCCACCACAAACTCACACACGCACGTTGCTCACACACTGCTAGAATGACACTAAATTTCTAAAATCCACAATTTCCCCTTTCCACCTATTCTTTTCAATAGGGGATTAACTAGGGTATTCAAAAACGCATTTCTGTAAATACCATTAACAATTTTTACGGTTAATTTCCGTCATACTTGGATAATACCGAGAATAAGGGTTTTTACCTGGGGTGTCTAATACATCTGAACATGGTTGTATATACAGACTTGTTCATTCTAGAATTAGATATGCGCTGTCCACAAGTGGAAAGAGTGCAGTTAGGTTAAAGCGCGCGAGAAAGGAGGATAGAATATCTCTCACTGGCAGTTTCGTTTTCTCCCACTTTTGTATTGCAAACAACTTCCCCTACTTTCTCGCGTGAACCTTCTTATTCTAGTAAACAAATATCTGAAGTAGTTGACGTAAAACCTCTAACAGTTCGTCGTATTCTACACTAGGATTTTTAAAAGTGTCTTTTAATTTTTTCATTGTTTGAAAATCTTTTTAATTTTTAGAATTTTCTATTTCATTTATTTCAAGAATATTTTATTAGTTTCACGCCAAACGGCAAAACATTTCAAGAAAATAGCCATGTTTGAAAATCTTTTTAATTTTTAGAATTTTCTATTTCATTTATTTCAAGAATATTTTATTAGTTTCGCGCCAAACGGCAAAACATTTCAAGAAAATAGCCATGTTGCATTTTATTAAAAGATTCAAATAAAATGCATCAAATAATTTATACAATTCAAAAATGTAGGTACGTATTGTCAATGCATAATGATTTACAGCCCCGACCTACACACATCATGTCGCTGGTGAAGACTGATTTCAGACATTCTCACGCGTAACACGCGAGAAAGTAGGGGAAGTTGTTTGCAATACAAAAGTGGGAGAAAACGAAACTGCCAGTGAGAGATATTCTATCCTCCTTTCTCGCGCGCTTTAACCTAACTGCACTCTTTCCACTTGTGGACAGCGCATATCTAATTCTAGAATGAACAAGTCTGTATATAACATTGGCAGCATATTTTCCTCGTAAATGGAATGTCGCACGGAGAATGTAATCATAAAAATGGAGGTATATTCGAAACTAATAAGAAAATAGGAAAAAATAAATAAACATAAATAAACTAAACTAAAATTATTATTAATTTAATATTTGCTTCCTTAATGAAATTACTTTATTTAATATCACATTTATAATACCGGAAGAAGCACCCATATTTTACAACTTATTGTACATCAAAAAATTAATTCTTTCTTCAAAATAATATGTTTAAGTACTTACATTCTTGATTAAATGCATACCAATCTACTTGTTAACAGTAACCCACAAACAACATTATTAAATTTCTGGTGCATTTAATTTACCGTCTTGGCATTTTTCATTTATTAATTATGAGTCAACGGACAGACAAAGGAAGTTTTATTATAAAAATACATCATCCTGGTGAGACTTCCTGTGCATTTACGGATGTTGAAATTAGTAATTATGCAAAACAGTTCTAAGGAAGAAAATTAAAAAGTCAACAGGCTGTAAATAATAATTTTAATATTTAGTGCTTGTGGGTATATATTATCTATCAAAAATCTTTACGTGAGATTTCAAATTAAAAAATCACTAAATTTGAAATTCAACGAATACTTAAGACTTAACTCTATAATAAATATAATAAAATTAATATAAATACTGTCGCAGAGTTCTATGCAAAAATATCGAAACCATTTTTAGGTTATATTAGTAAAATTATGAGGTTATTAAATAATGCGATTAAGTACGAATGATATTAGAATTTTGTTAAAAAAGCTACATAAGCAATCTGTACATTTAATGTATAATACATACGTATATCGGGACCGTGTTTTCTGTATTACTCAATGGAACGATTGTTTTGAACGTTTTATACGAGGATCATGAGACTTGCCCTATCTTTCGAAAAACTAAACTAAATATTACATTCTAATATAAAAGGAGCAATTTTGTTACATACCTTCTGACACTTGATTTAACAATAATTTAAAATATTCATCAAAATAATTAAATTTCTTGTGCAAAAATAAGCGATTTTTTTATGATACGCATATAATTAACCATTAAATTAGTATAATTATTGAAAATTATAAATAAAACTAGCTTGTACATACAGAATGGTTAATAATAAAATATCGCTTTCTTGTTTCTTAAACGTTAAGAACATTAGTAGTGATTAATATTGTAATATAGGCATTTCTTTAAATTTAATAAACGTTTCCTTTGTAAATTTGATATAATATTATTTTATAAGGGGTACCTTATCGAAACTGAATGTTGATTCTCGGTAAAGATGCGCTCTCAGGTGTGGGACTTTCCAGCCGTCAAAAATTGGAATATTTGTTCAACGCATGGTATAAACAGGAATATGATCTCCTTCTGGAGAAGAGGTATAGTTTTCTTCCACTTATTCCAGAAATACAATTCGTACAATAATATGTATATTGATTTTTCAAGTTGTATAATATCAGGACCATATAAAAATTATTTATAACTTAAAAGGTATGTTTATTCCGTACTCACAATAATTTTTTAATATTGATTGATTAAATTTTTATTAATTTAATTTAAAATTTTTGTGTGAGACTAAATTTTTCGATATTTTCAATTAAATGTCCTTCTTCTTCTTCTTTGTTTCTCAAATATTCTCAATCCTTTTAAAATTATTGTTCCATTTGATATTTTCTTATTTTTATCTGACAAATTAATATACACAGTCTGTCGCAAAGGAAACCGGCCTTTTTTAAAACAGTAATTCTTAGTGACGCCATCTACTAAAACAAGTATGCGCTGATAAGGTAGATTTTTCATCAATGTTCTGTCAAAATATCACGACATTTGCATCATTAGAAGCAGAGAAATTGCGCATAAAGTAACAGTGTGTATTTGGCATTGGTTGAAAAATGAATTTTGAACAAAGAGCAAATATCAAGTTTTGTTTTAAACTCAGTAAATCGTTTACTGAAACGTTTAATTGGATGAAACAACCGTATGGTGATGCATGTTTATTACGTACGAGTGAATATGACTGGTATAGACGATTTCAAGACGGTCGGACATAAATGACGACGAACATCCTGGTGCAAAAAAATCTATTGTTACGGAGAGTAACATCGAACTTGTGCGTGAATTTATGAAAAATGAGCCGAAATCCTCATTGCGATAAGTGGAAATGGAATTCAATATTGCCAAAAATTCAATTCATCACATTTTGACACAGCATTTGGGACTGAGAAAGATTTGTGCAAGGTATGTACTACACAAGCTAACTGAATTCAACACTGTACAGACTTGATTAAAGACTCGAAAAAGCACGAAAACTTTAGGTATTCTATTGCAACTGGTGATGAGACCTGGTGTTTTCAATATGATCCAGAGACCAAACGTCAAATCTTTGAATGGAAGCATCCAAGCGAAGAAAGACCGAAAAAAGCCGTTTGGAGAAGTCAAAAGTAAAAATAATGTAGATTTGTTTTTATGATTCATAGTGTACAAAGAATTTGTACCAACTAGTTAAACAGTGGTGTTATGAAGCGTCTTTTGGCGCGTATTCGTCGTGTGCGCCCACAGTATCGCGAAAATTGTAGCTGGTATTTGTTACATGATAATGCACCATCTCATCGCTCCACGCTTATCATTGATTTTCTAATGGCATTTTAACCATCAGCAATTCACCGTATTCACCGGATTCGGCCTCCTGTGATGTGTATCTATTCTCCAAACTATATTTGCCGATGAAAGGACAGCGTTATGCCGACATCGATGCCATCAAAAAGGCGTCGACAGCGATCTTGAAGGATATCTCTAAAGATGAACTTAAAAATTCATTCGACATGTTTATTGACCATGCAAAACGTTGTATTGGAGCCGAAGGCGACTATTTTGAATAAAATAAATGAATTTTACTAAAATAGTACTTGTTACTTATTCTAATTTCATTACAGCGTTTGTCTGATTATAATATATACATATTTGTCCTGTTATTAGAATATATAATTCTGTGCGACAATAATTAAATAAACAAATAAAAATTAAATAAATAAATAATATTTTTATGTCCTATCTCATCTTTATTGTTTCTTTTGTTACGTTTCATATTATAAAATGCAAATATTTAGAAAACAAAACTACAAAGAGTGTGTGTTTTATGTAGCAGTTGCTGTTGCATACTATTCTTTTTCATGCGTTCTGTTTAATGTTACCATGTTTTCCTGAACAGTTTTTATTTTTAATATACACTTTTCCTCATTTTTTCGAAAAATTTACGTTTGCTTTATTTTTCACAAAATTTAAACTAAAAAAAAATTAATTTATGTACTTGCGTAAATTGGATTATAGGGTACTATAGAAGAGAACCACAGTGACATTTCTTAATTTTTTAAGATCATGTCTTACAGTATTACATATATGAAAATATTCATATATACTTCCGTCAAATCAAACTATTTTCTGCAATATTTTTTTAATAAAAAGCATTAAATATTTCTAAACATCTTTTGTACTCGTTTTCATCATACCTTGAGCTTTTATTTTCGCAGCCCATACTCGTATTTGCGAGAAGGCCTTAATTATAGATTTCATTTACTCCATTCATTTCTATGAATGAATAAAAATACTGCATAAAATTAATAGCCTTGAATCTAAAAGCAATTTTCTGAAAATTATTAATTAATAACATTCCACTGCATGTATGTTTTACATCCTCGCTCATATGTAGATATAGCACAGCCAAAGCATCTCGCGTAAATTAACAACGTCCATAAACAGACACACGTAAGCACTCAAGAACCTGCCGCTTCATCTCCCACATGATTATTTCCTGCTTGTACATATGTATGTATGTGTATATAATACCTAAAGTTCTTTTTCGCTACGGACATACACACATATGTGTATATAGGTACATATATGTGTATACACACATACACACACACACACATACATATATATACGAGCAATCCGTTCCGTTATGTGAATGAATATGCGTTGCTTTTTTATTCTTTTTGTTTACCAGCAGACAACATCCTTCCTTTTGCGTACTGTTAAATCACTCTTGATGTTAGCGCATGAGTTGACCACACTATAGCAGGAGAAGGTATTTAAAACAAAGTAATATGGCTTTTTTGGAATAGAAATTTTGTTCCTTCCGATTTCTTATGGAAATTAACCGTAATTTGATGTTTAAATTCTTTATGAAAATACTTTCAAAGCTCGTTGAAATTTAACCCGAAATATTGTATTCTGACCCGAGAAAATTGGCCAAAAATCTAATAAAATTTTCACACGAATGAATAGACTACCTAGAAACCTTGCCTGCGTTAATATCGATGCAATTGTTTTTGTTTAGTACTTACACGATGATAAAATATACAGCGGTGTATTGAGTTATTTTCAAATTTTTTCTATTAGACATACCAATCCAGTTAATTTCGGCTTCTATTGAGTAGGGACAGAAAGTATGATTACGGCTCTACAGGAACAGGGAATTACAAGCTCAATAAATACATGATAATATGATTGCCAAAAAAAAACACGTGTGGATTCTACTAAATAGAAGAAGAAACCGCGATTCACTTAACTATGACTGTGTCAGGGTTTGACAAGAATACGTTTTCTATAAATGAGGAGGAATATCTTGAAATAGAATTTTATGTACAAAAGCCGCTTGCGAAGCTTCTGAATATAATTAAAATAATTAAGAGAGAGAACGTGCTTTAATAAGAGATGGACACCGCATTAAATCTTATCGTGGATTAAGCTCTGTCATCACGTAAATTCGTTAAAAATGCAAATGATGCATACGGTTATATAGTTTAGAAGTTAGCTATTATCAGACATCTTTGCTAATCTGTTTGCTATGAGTTCAGCCAATTTGTAAAAGGGAATTTTATTTAGAAGTACTTGCATGAACCCCAAAATTTCCTTTTTTTATAGATTTCATCATAATAATTTATGTAAACCATAATTTAATTGATAATTTTAAAAATTAAAAAATGTACCTACATAACCAAAACTACGTCATTTGTGTTGTAGAATAACAAACTAATGGCTGTATTTCAGGCAGAAATGTGAAAGAAATTAATAGAAGGACTTATTCCCTCAAGCGGATCCGCATTCTTACTGACAGCCAAGCTGCATTAAGTACATTAACGAACTCCAAGATTGCCTCAAGGGTATGATATAAATGTCGTGAAGAACTCAAAAAACGGGCGCGGCGTAATGTAGTATAGCTGCTATGTATGTACGTTGGGACACTGGTGAATTATACGAAACAGGAAGGCTGATAAGTTTGTCAGATTTATTTGGCCAGAGCCTGTACTCCAAGAATACCGGTCAACACAGAATGTACTAGCAGAAAATACCCAAGCATGAACATGGCAAAAGCTTTGCTGGCGAGTCAAAACACAAAAAGGCCGGGAAATTGCTTTTTTTAAGAACAACAATAGGATATCTCACAGGCTATGCATCTTTTAGACAATTTCTGAACAAAATCCGCAAATATAGTAAAGTTCCAGAAACGATCAAACACATTTCGCAAGATGGGAGGCATTGAATCACAAGAGATAAACTATCTATGGGCAATCTAAGGTAAACCCGATAATATATGGCAGCTGACCTGTCATGATCTGTACAGATTAATACAAAAAAACGGGAGTACTTGTTTAGGTGCAGTAGTTATATTTGGGGAATTCACAGTAAGCCGAAAAAGACCACAGTACTTTGGAAACTGTCACAGTTATACGATCTTCAATTCAAAAAAGGGATTGGTTTGAAGATAATAACAAAAGTGACGTATAGGAATTGATCAATTGTTGCTAGACGAGAAAACATCCGACGTGCAAAAGAAAAAGTGATAAAAATATAGGATTTTTTTTTTGTAATACTTGTCTAATAAACAATTTTTTCTCCGGCTAGATGGTTAATTAAATATGTATTAATATTAGAATATTGAATGAAAGTAATTAAGGCGGTCAGACCTTTTCTATCGGCTGTTGGAGGAAGATTCGACTGCTACATCTCTCCAAGGGTTACGAGAAAATAGTCCCTTCCTTTGGTAGTAAATATCTTTAATTAACACCAAAAAAGCACCTAATAGCCAGCAAAAGAAACTGGTCGGAACAACCGTCGACAATTGATTTTTCACAACGGAGTAAGAAATGAACTGCTTAATCGGAAAATTTCACTTAATTATTCCTCTAATTGAGTCAGGACTAATCACAATAAAATATAACAAATAATGCTTCTGAATACAGTCATGTACGCCAAGATCTTTCTCTAACGTTCAGCGAAGGGAAAGAAAAAGAAAGAAAAAATTTAATATAAAAGAAAAAAAGACGTGCGAATATTTCCCCATGTCATTTGCCATTCTTCCACATTCTAAATCTTTGGCTTCTTCTGTTTGTGGTATTAGTATGCTACAGAATGTTACTGTGGGACAAGAGTCTTTTCATAAAATGAATCTCACCTGTTCAGATTTTGCTTCATTGATTTTTACCATTCATTTCTGAATTTTAATCCCCTATGAAATTCTAAAAGTAGATATTAGAATTTGTTGGAAGCAAATATAGCTGTACTATAATGGTGATTGGAGACCTGTTATATACAATAAGTATAAAACGATTTAAAAGACGTTTCCCTGGAAAGCTCCAGAACTTACGATATATAGATCTCTGTGATTGTTTTAGTATATGTACATGAGCAAATGTTTGTTATTTTGTAAAGACTTCGTGATTTAATAAATGTGCGAATGATGTAATAGGCTAGTTTTTTTCAGTCTTTGGATTTGATAAATGTGTGAATGATGCGAAAGGCTTGTTTTATGGTTATAATATATGTACTTCAAAATTATAGTTCACCATACTAGGCTTTGTCAGATGCTCGACTTCATTTTTCGCTTTTCAATTAACTATATACTGAATTCCTGACCCTATGCAACTATTGGGTTGGCAACTAAGTACTTTCGGTTTTTACTGATAGAGAGCGTTGCTTTATTTTTTGTATAACGTATGTTAGTGCTGTACTTTACCGTTTGTCGCGTGTACTAGTCACATTGATGTAACTTCAGAAGCAAGTAGTGCGTGATTTTTATTAAAGCTATTAGTTGTGGGTTAATTTTAAATGGAGTGCAGAAACGAACATTTTCGACATATTTTACTATTTTATTTCCGCAAAGGAAAGAAAGCTGCTGCGGCTCACAAAAAGATATGTGAAGTTTATGGTGCTAATTACTTAACAGAGCGCACTTGTCAGAATTGGTATAAAAAATTCCGTTCTGGAGATTTTTCCCTCAAAGATGAGCAACGTTCTGGTCAGCCTACTGCAGTTGATGATGACCAAATCAAAGTCATAATTGAAGAGGATCGTCATATAACTGTTCGAGAGGTTGCGGAGAGGCTACATGTATCTCACACAACAATTGAAAAACATTTAAAATGTCTTGGGCTAGTTAAGAAGCTTGATATTTGGGTATCTCACGAATTGGAAGAAATTCATTTAACACAAAGAATCAACTTTTTCGATATGCACCTTAGACGAAATGAAACCGACCCTTTCTTAAAAAGAATCATCACTGGTGATGAAAAATGGGTCCTGTACAGTAACATAGTTCGAAAACGATCATGGAGCAAACACGATAAACCAGCTCAAACCACATCGAAAGCTGAATTGCATCCAAAAAAGATCATGCTGTCAGTTTGGTGGGATTACAAAGGTGTTGTGTTTTTTGAGCTGCTTCCAAGGAACCAAACGATCAATTCTGATGTCTACTGTCAACAGTTAATAAAACTGGATGAAGCAATCAAAGAAAAACGGCCAGAATTGTCAAATCGGAAAGGTGTAGTTTTCCACCAAGATAATGCAAGGCCTCACACATCTTTGGCAACTCGTGGGAAACTATTGGAGCTTGACTGGGAAGTGATGCCACATCCCCCATACAGCCCTGATCTAGCACCATCTGTTTACCATTTATTTCGAAGTTTGCAGAATTCTTTGAATGGTAAAACTTTCACAAATGACGATGACCTTCACTCGCACTTGGTTCAGTTTTTTGCTGATAAGGACCAGAAATTTTATGAGCGCAGAATCATGCAGCTGAAAGAAAGATGGCAAAAGGTCATTGAGCAAAATGGAAAATATATAATTGATGAAAAACTATTCTTTGTTTTTTAAAAAAAAGTGTTTTACTTTATACTACAAAACCAAAAGTACTTAGTTGCCAACCCAATACATTCTCTGTTTACTCCTTAACCAAAGTTGATGTTTTGAATCATATTTATTGATCGATTAGCTTACAAAATTGAATAAAGGTTATGACTGAAATTAGTTTGCTTTTTGAATTAAGAAAAGTTGGATATTTTGTAGGGAGCCAATAATTTGAGTGAAGAATTTATTAATTAAATTAGAGAAAAGTCACTTTAATTATTCACATCTATTGATATTAGAAGGTAAATCCATTTAGTTAGGGAAAGAAAACAATATTTCGATATATTATTTGTATTATTTTGAAATTTCTATCTCAGAATTTGGTTTTAAATTGTTTAACATTTATGATTTTTATATAAATTATGTAGTTGTAAAAATGAGTGGTTTCAAACTTCGAACTATATCCGAAAATAGACTAATACAAAATAAACACATTTATGAGAAAAAAACTTCCTCCTTTTCTCCTAATTGATATGTAACTGTGAACAATTCAAATGAAGACCTAATTCCATGTGATAAAAATGTAAAAGCCCCTTAGAAATGAAGCTACTTCTTATGTGAAAAGAAAATTGGTTTATTCTAAAATTCACTTCTTCCATAGCTATATAATTTTATTAATCTAAAACTTACGTGCTAGGCAAGTGTGCTTTCTAAATTGCAGGAAACCATCTACACATCTGCAAACTCCATCTAGGCAACTGCTGTTGGCAACTTTCATCGAACATTGTTCGGCCACCATACAATCATATCCAAGTAGTGTAGCTACAAAATATTTATTTTAGCCCGATTTTAGTTTTGGACCGATGTGGAGTAACTTACATTGAATGCAGAAAGTATTGTTAACTCTGGCGTAATAGGACTGACACGAGCATCTGTTGTTTAAGCAAACGGAACCGGTGATATCTTCCTTGCAATCCCATTCGGTCTTGCATTGTGATCCCAACTCTCGCGCATAATTCCCATAGATGAACACCTGTAACAAATTAGAAAATAACGTATAAGGCTACACACCTACTTGCTAATACAATATTTTTAATATTAACGTAGTTTTAACTTTGTTTTGCATAATAATAACATTTGCTCAAACGTCGAAATATTTTTAAATACTCAATAATTTCATCTGCATCTTCTTATAGACACACAAAGAATCATAAAGCTTGTATTAATTTACCGATTTATGAAGACTAATCATATTTCAGTGTAAGCCGCGTATTGAAATCTATAGATGTGTGGATTGAATGGTGTCATTAGGCTGAGGAAATGCATAAAATCTGTAGCAAAATAATAAAAATAACAATAAGAATGATCCATGCCTTAATATCTCTCAATAGCTTAAAACCAATTACAGGAGGTATCGACAGATAAGTTATTATTACGCCTACTTGTTGTACGCTTTAAAATTTTAATTTGCCAATCAGCATTTATTTAAACGAGAAGGGAAACCACGAAACCTTCCCACACTGCAGGCCGTAGGTTTCAATCCCGAAAATCTAGACAGGATAAGCAAGTAATTTACTATTGAGTTATCAGCCGATTTTTAATTATTTAATACTGACAGAAAATATAAGGAAAAACAAGAAAATTCTTTAAAAGAAAGATACATACGAAAAAAAACTTAAGAGACATTAAGATTATAATGAATCTAGATGAAAAGAATTTAAGACTGCAATACAGTCGGACCTCGATTATCCGTGATGTTCGGGACCAGAAGCATTACGGATAATCGATTTTCACGGTTAATCGAATAACAATTTTGATTATACAGTTTTTTTAATATTTTTATTATTCAACAAGTGCACATTGGTGTACATACATATTTACATCAATATTTAAAACGTTTCTTTGTCTTTTTACCACTGGTAACGATGCCATACTAAATATATTTAGATCAAACCACCCGCACTTCTCAAATTTCAAAATTTAACTAATCACTTGTAAATGCTTCCGACTTATCGTATGCAAACAAGGGAATTCCCCGTTTTCATGTTTATTATATGTATTGTATGTATGAATTTGAAGTTAATAAAAAAATTCTGCCATAACGGATAATAGAGGTAATCACGGTTAATCGAAGTAAACAATTTGAAAACATTGCACACAAAAAACAGAGGCCATCACCGTTAATCGGGGTTACCGGTTAACCGGATCACGGATAATCGAGGCCCGACAATATAAACAGCGAAAGATATCTAGGGTCTGAGTGATTGAAACTAAAAAAAAGTGCAGTAGAAAACAGTAGAAAAGAAAAAGGATTGTAAATTATGTCTAAATTAGATAAATTCAATAGATTCTAAGAGATATATAGAAAAGTAAATGAATTTAGTCAAAGTGAAATAGTTGAAGACAACAAAGAAAAAATTAGACAAACTGAAAATAAACAATAAAAATTGAAAGTTACAATATTTCAAAAAAAAATGACAATTGAAAAGTTAGAGAAGAAAAGCATAAGAGTACAAAAGTAGTAACGACGAATGCAACAACTAATTGACTATATGAACTTGAAATTACCAAGAATCCTCCATCATAATGTTGTCATGGTGTGAGGTTGTTTGCTCGGGTCTCCGATAGAGTAATTGGGCCGGTACGTAAAATAAGTCGACGTTTGGTATATACTATATACTATATATACCAATATATACCTGGTTATTCAATAAGTTTTGTCGTTCGAAAAGAGATGACGCTATTAAAAATTTAAACGTGGTCGTACAAGTCTCGAAGATGATCCACGTGAAGAACGTCCAAAAAGTGCATGAACACCAGAAATCGTAGCAAAAATATAGGATATAGTTTTGGAAGATCGTTGATTAGCCGAGAGAAATTTAGTAGAAGCCCTAGGCATCTCATTAGGTAGTGTGGACAATATTTTGCTGAAGTTGTTGCCATATTCGTTAAGAATCGAACAAAAACACATTCGAATGCGACTTTTCAGCAACCTTTGAAGCGTTTTAGAAAGAATAAAAACGATTTCGTGCCTTGTTTATTTTGTTTGTGGACTATCTCCAAACTGGTAAAACAATAAACTTAGATTATTATTGTAACCTTTTGGACCAGCTAGATTTAAAATTCGAGAGAAAATTGTGGAAAACGATTTTCATCGAATGAAGAGGTAATAGTAACCCCGGAAGTGTACTTCGACAGTCTTGTGAATTCTCACTTCAAGGATGGAATCCATAAATTAGAAGATTACTGGAACAAGTGTATTGAAGTTAAGCGAGATTATATTGAATAATAAAATGTATTTAAAACGATAGAATGGTGTTTTTCTTATCGAACAACAAAATCTTTTTGCACATTTTTGTGAACCATTTCAGGTAAATTTTTAAAAATTACCCTTTGATCCCTTGCAAAACTAGTTATGAAGGTTATTTCCGTTGAACACCAAAAAATTTTATCCATTATCTTATCCGTCGATATTAATATCTTGTCTTTTTTAGGAAAGAGTTACCAAGAAGTGTCCATTCTTAAGACAGACGTTTCAATTCGAGAATATAGTGGAGAAGCCAGGTTTTACCAATCACAACACATCTTTGTAAAAAATCAACTTGGTTTTTGTTAAACAGTTTCAAATTTCCGTTTAATAGTCGCATTCTTTCACGTTTTTATCAAGATTCAAGAATTGCGGGGTCCACTTTTTAATACCTTTGATATGTCGAAGTTAATGCCAGTTCTTTGACAGTTCAAAGTAATATCATTAATTCTATTGATTGATCATTTTTAGAATTGACGAAGTGTTGTTTTTGGTCGCACGCTCATTCAAGGCTCATACCACCAGGCTTAAATTGCGTAACCCAGGGAAAAATTATTGCTTCTTAAGGAGAACTGTTAGCCAAATTTTATTGTATGTCTGCCCAAATTTCTAATGTATTTAGCCTTTTACATATATAGTAGAAGAGGAAACAGGATAGGCATATATGTATGTATGTCACCAAATTTAAATTGCGACAAATACTGAATTTCTAAGAAGTTTGTTAAAATTTCAAGTGTGTTTAGTCCTTTAGAAAACAAATATTGGATTGAGCCACCCATTACGAGTCTATGCATTTTATGATTCTTCATTTAGACACTTCACATAGATGTCACTTTCAAATTAAAAACGAACCCAAATAACCGAAGTAGAATACAATGCTTAGTATTTCCAGAAGTTGGTGCTAATAGTTGAAACTAACTTCCTACTAAATCGCTTTCGCAAATTGTATTGTATGTTAGTAAAGATTGATATGTTACCGATAATCACTGTGTGTCGGTTTTTGTTCAAAAGATTTCTGAAATTCTTTAATAATTGTCAAAGAGAGTGGTCTAATAAGCAGTGCCAGTGTAATGATGCAGTAAAAATATTTTCAAAAGTGAATGTTATTAAGATAACAATAATTTTTCAAGCTTTCGAAATGCACTTGGTACGTACACATGCTACTTTCCAGTAAAACCTAGCTAACTGTACACATGTTGTAATTCAAATAAATACATTTTGTTTATCTTTCGGCATCGGAACATGTTATCGAAGAAGGTAATCGTTACGAAGACATTTTATTGTACGAAGATTTCCAGATCTTTGTACACATACAGGTTCTTCGCCGATGCAGACTTGTATGTGGAAGACTATGCGTGCGGTAGATTCTATCTTTGTGGATAATTGATGTCGACGATAAGCAAATAATAATTGAAGGGAATCGATACTAAAAACAGTAGTTTATGATTATTGGCGTAGTGGAATGAGATGTTACGAATGGTAAAAAGACCACGCGGAAATCCCCACGTCAAATTGCATATCCAGGTATTTTTTTTTCGAGATAAGTGATCTTGTGCTTCTTATGGTTTCCTCTTAATGTCGAGACTCTGTTGAGAAAACATTTGTTATACAGTGTGTACAAAGCTCGAGAAATTTTTTTGTGTAAGAAAGGAGTTTCTGTAATATATACATACATACGTCAAATCTTGAAATATAATGTCTGCGATTGAAGATCTGTTTACATAATGAGATTTATGGCGTAGTTAATGAATCGGATCTCAATCTTTGTTAGTTCAATCGTAGAACACCCGCCCAGTAAGCGAACGACTGGAGTGTGATTCCTTACTGAACGGCATGATTTTTACATTTATTTCTGCCTAAATCTATAACGATGTAATAAGCAGTAAATTACTTTCTTTTCATTAATTTACATCGTGGAATGCATGTAATTGTGTATATACACGTAGGTATTGGGTTGGCAACTATGTAAGTACTTTCGGTTTTTACTGTTAGAGAGCGTTGCTTTATTTTTTGTATAACGTATGTTAGTGCTGTACTTTACCGTTTGTCGCGTAATACTAGTCACATTGACGTAACTTCAGAAGCAAATAGTGCGTGATTTTTATTAAAGCTATTAGTTGTGGGTTAATTTTAAATGGAGTGCAGAAACGAATATTTTCGACATATTTTACTATTTTATTTCCGTAAAGGAAAGAAAGCTGCTGCGGCTCACAAAAAGATATGTGAAGTTTATGGTGCTAATTGCTTAACAGAACGCACGTGTCAGAATTGGTATAAAAAATTCCGTTCTGGAGATTTTTCCCTCAAAGATGAGCAACGTTCTGGTCGGCCTACTGAAGTTGATGATGACCAAATCAAAGTCATAATTGAAGAGGATCGTCATATAACTGTTCGAGAGGTTACGGAGCGGCTACATGTATCGCACACAACAATTGAAAAACATTTAAAATGTCTTGGGCTAGTTAAGAAGCTTGATATTTGGGTGCCTCACGAATTGAAAGAAATTCATTTAACACAAAGAATCAACTTTTGCGATATGCACCTTAGATGAAATGAAACCGACCCTTTCTTAAAAAGAATCATCACTGGTGATGAAAAATGGGTCCTGTAGAGTAACGTAGTTCGAAAACGATCATGGAGCAAACACGATAAACCTGCTCAGACCACATGGAAAGCTGAATTGCATCCAAAAAAGATCATGCTGTCAGTTTGGTGGGATTACAAAGGTGTGTTCTTTGAGCTGCTTCCAAGGAACCAAACGATCAATTCTGATGTCTACTGTCAACAGTTAATAAAACTGGATGAAGCAATCAAAGAAAAACGGCCAGAATTGTCAAATCGGAAAGGTGTAGTTTTCCACCAAGATAATGCAAGGCCTCACACATCTTTGGCAACTCGTGGGAAACTATTGGAGCTTGACTGGGAAGTGATGCCACATCCCCCATACAGCCCTGATCTAGCACCATCTGTTTACCATTTATTTCGAAGTTTGCAGAATTCTTTGAATGGTAAAACTTTCACAAATGACGATGACCTTCACTCGCACTTGGTTCAGTTTTTTGCTGATAAGGACCAGAAATTTTATGAGCGCAGAATCATGCAGCTGAAAGAAAGATGGCAAAAGGTCATTGAGCAAAATGGAAAATATATAATTGATTAAAAACTATTCTTTGTTTAAAAAAAGTGTTTTATTTTATACTACAAAACCGAAAGTACTTAGTTGCCAACCCAATATATCGTACATGCAATTGCATATATATTTAATAATATATACTACTTTGGATTTTGATTTCTCACTGTGAAGGGCGTGATTTTTTGATTAATTTCTATTTTAATTATAACAATATAATAAACAGAAAATTACGAGTCTTTATAATGTCTGCAGTTATGATATAAATAGAAGAATTATAGTAGAACATATCTCTGATATATTTTGTTTTTTTTTAGAATCTTATGATTTATTTGTTAAAGATCTATATAGAAAAATTAAGAGGGAAGTCTAAATGAACGTGTTTATTATAATTCATCTTTCTCCTGGGATAATATTTAAAATAAATTTGTATAGATAAAAATATTAAATTCTGCACATTAAATTTTTGTTGAAGAAGACAACAAAATATACGATCGAATATATTCCTAGGTCTTTTCTTATCTGAGGTTGGCCTGGCCTCCAACAATCGTTGGATGGAATGTCAAAAATGAGGAAAAGGCGTTAACCGCTCTAATTCTTTCCATACACGACGAGTAAGAAGGAAGTATACACATCAGTTGCACAGCCCATCATAATTAGGTTTCTCACTCGTCAAAGTCACCGTTAATTTGAAAGAGAGTTCAGGAACGTTACCTCGATATTGAATTGTGCGAAAGTCGGTGTAGACACTTCAAGGAGAGCCGTAGCCATGTTGAATATGAGGGTCATTCTCGTCGTTATCAAATCAGCAAAATCCCTGGGAATATCATCAGCTTTGCTAGCGTACAGAAAATTATTAAAAACGATTTTGAATTCAAACAAAAAGTATAGCATATGGGTCCCACGCCTGCTAAGTGAAAAACAAAAAGTTGAGTGAGGTCGCATTTCAGAGATTGAGACCTCTTTTAGAACAATATTGTTACGTGCGATGAAACATGAGTCCATCACTGTATCCTTTCGTCAAAACGAAGTAGCATGAAGTAACGAAGAAAGGCAGGCCTAACGCCAAGACAAACCATAACTCGTTTATCAGCAAAGAAAGTTATGGCCATAATTTTTTTTGGATTAGAGAGGAGTATTTTTCTTTATTTTTTGCGTAATTGTCATACCATCAATGTCGAGTACTATTACAACCTTTTTGATTATGTCAAACTGGTACACAGTCGAAATAGACGTGGCTGCTCCAATCGAGAAGTTTTGATTCTCCATGGCAACGCCAGACTCTATATAGCTGCTTTAGTGAGGAAAAACTTGAAGAATTGATGTTCGCATTTCCAGGACTTTCAAAATGGCATTAGGAGGCAAATAATTCACCACTAACGACAACGTCGGAGCCTTTGCTCGTATACTCCTGTTTCGTTCGTTGAAAATGGTATCCAAAACTATCACTTCGTTGGTGAAAGTCTATAAATCGAGAGATTATAGAAAAATAGTGTAAATGTTAATTATCATTGTATCTGGGAAGATATCTTTTTTAATAAAAGGTGTGTTTATATTTGATTGACCCTTGTATATCACCAAAACCATTGTAAATGCGTTTGCAACATCTTCTTTCTTTGCATTGATTACAATACGATATGTAGCTTGATCATGAAATCACAAGGTTTGCATAACAATCACATCGCACCTTTTATATACTTCATTTCATTAACTTCCCTTACCTTACATAAAATTGCATTGATTGCATTGTTTTTTGCAGCACATGTATAGTCTCCATCTGATCTCTGTTATATAAAGCCTTACTCACAAATTGATAATTACGTTGAATTTAACGCATTAAATTTACGGGTGAAAGTAAGAAGTAATATTACAACAGCTAATTTCAGAGAAGAAGCACAACTGTTGCACTAGCACAAAAAATTTAAAGAGATCTATATGTCCTGGCGGTTGGGTATTATTGCTCTAATATTACGTTATGTTTTCAGACAACAATTTACTTATAGTTTCTGTAAGGTGTACTACTATAAATGTACTTAACGTATGATTTAATCAGTAATTACATCACATCATTTTCAAAATATAAATTTGTAAAGTGGTTTTCACTAATCTTGTACGTAGACTTCCGCGGTCGTGGTCCATACTATCTTCTTCTGGGCTTCCGGACTGGAACCGCGTCACTGGTATAACTACCGACGTTTCGTACCCACTCGTATGGGACATCAGTTTCAGTACGACAGATAGTAGCAGTGCCCTGAAGATGTCCTATACGAATGGTACGAAACGTCGGCAGTTATACCAGTGACGCGGTTCCAGTCCCGGAAGCCCAGAAGAAGATAGTATGGTTTTCACTACATCGGGGATTCATTTATCCTACTAAATTCAAATCGTTTATAAATAATAATTTTAAGATATTTATGTGTGGAATTATCCAGAAATGATGATTATTAAACGTTGTTTTTTCTTTTTTCTTGTGGCGAGTGCTCAGTTGGGTAGCAACTAGAGTTGGCGTTGCAAACGTTCGGTAAGTATCCCCCGCGTTGAAGAAGTGCAAGGGGTTTAACAGGTAATAAATGTAAATATACACTTACCCTTTAAAGGAACGTTTCCACTATGTAGATACACGAAGTGGATAAGATCCATTAAATATTTGTAATATTATATTACTATCAGTGCATCATCTTGTTAATTAATTATAATACGTTTTAGAAAATCCGGAAGAGTGTAATATGTATATCACAGATTAATATCAGTCATATATGAACAAAAAGCATAGAAAGATATTATTAAAACGTTTATACAATATTGAAAATACTTAAAACGTAAGTGTTTATTTACATTTATTATCTGTTAAATCCCTTACACTTTTTCAAAGAACGTTCGTCGTGTCTTTTCAACCTGTCACGACCACGCGAACGAAAGTGTGTATTTGGTATGTGTAAAGTGTTCCAAGGCGTTGTTATTAATCTCTACTCACCGTAAAAACTGTTGATTATTTCTCCTAAACCCTGAAGGGTACTAACAGAAGTGTCGACCAGCTCCGGCACAAGAAGTGATTTAAAAATCGCACCGCCCGAAAGTAGTTCAAATCGGCGACTTCTCTCGATAACTATCTCGAAGTCAAACGCTCTTACCACTGCGCTATCCCTATGTTTGATATTATTAATGCTGTTTTAGAGGTTTGTGAAAATTTGTAATTATACTGGTGCTTTCCGAACATGAAGTTTTGTTTTCGATAACATTAAAATTTTTGTTTTCATTTACTATGACGTTTTTACATTCTTTTTGCTGTTTTTGAAATTTAAAATTCTGAAATAGTTAAAAGCTTGATAGTTTTCTTGACTATGATAACTACATAGTGATTTCTCCAACTTATTTCACGAATCACGTAAGACCCGTGTCAGTTACATTATGATATTAACCACGTACCAATAGAAATTCTTTTATACAATGGAGACGCATCATTTATGTATTTTACACGACAGATCCGTTAGAAGTATTGACTGGCTGTGTTAGGTATACGAACATTCCTAACTTGCGGTCTCGCAAAGCGTCGCAAGTGTCAGATTCCCCGGCCGTCTTGGATATATTTATTGAAGCGTACTTACGCGTCACGTCTACAAATTATGCCCCTGTCGTAATTTAGATTCTGCAGTCCGTTAGGCGTAAATTCATTCGGCGTATTCGGTGTTTTACGAAAAACCGTTGAATTTAAACGATTTAAATTGTTTTCTCGATATAACCGCGTTTATGCGTTCGTAAATTGAATCGAATCGAGATACGCGCTAGAGGAATGTAAAAGTATTGTTTATGAGACGGTGAAATTATATTTACGTGACGATTAACCTCTGGATTAGGTGGAGTTCGCGGCGAAGGAGATTCGATTTCGTAATTTTCATAATCACAAATTGGCAATAACTCGCACAAAGTGTATGACAAAATAATTGATATTTTCAGTATACATTTGCATCTAGAAACGTTTAATTAGATTCGAGCAGATATTCTAAGGAAAGTTCTTGTAGCATATGTAAAACGCAAAATTTGAATAGAATAAAAATAGGAAATGTATTACCACAATGTTGTAACTTGTTGAAATTGAAGAGAGGAAGCCTTGCTTAGTCTCTTATCATAGTGCAAGAAATGCTTGTATCTTTAATTTTTTTTATTTATAATACACATTCTAGCCATAAATACTGTCGGTATTTTAATGGCGTATAAAAAATAACTCATCATTTAAAACCCATCACTGAAGATTGTATATTTCCCCTTTCCACATTAATTTTCGTATTCAGTATACGTATTTCGACAACTAAGTCGTCATCATCAGCAGACAATTAAACAGTGTCACACCTGAAAAACTACGGCAAAATACTAGTACGAAAAGAAATTCCGTACACGATCTGTACCGTTGAAAGCCAAAAGGCACACTGCATATTCGTTTCACAAAATTTTTAAAAGATAGTGTTCTAGTCTTAAACTAAGATAAAAGACAAAAGAAAAAGGAAAAAGACAAATACCTTTAATTCTACATCTTTTAAAAATTATGTGAAGCAATATACAGTGTGCGTTTTGGCTTTCAACTGTACGGATCGTGTGTGGAATTTGTTTCGTACGGGTATTTTGCCATAGTTTTCCAGGTGTTTAATTATCTGTTGATGATGACAACTTAGTTGTCTGAAATTCTGTATACACAGAATACGAAAATTAATGTGGAAAGGGGTTATATATATATATCAACCTTCAATGATTAAGTTAATCAACCACAGGCTCCATCAAAATTACCATATAAAACTAAAATACATATATTCGAAAAGAAAAAAAAGAATATATGTAAAGTCTTCGCCACCTGCATCCACATTAAGTTGGAAACGAATCAACGTTACAAAAATGGATTTACGGACTGACGATATTTTTACTGTAGTTTCAAAAATATTTCATTTCAAAAATTCTAAATGTTAGATGACGTTTCTAGCAAGCCATGTCTTTCAAAATACTCCGTAATAGATAGTCGAAATAATTGAGGCTTGATTTACCAGTTGACTAATCAGGAACCTTAATAAAAATTATTATCTTCCTTAGATCGTTTTCCCTATGTGAAAGCATTCCTTTGGGAAGCACTCAATTGCTCCCTTTAAACACGGAGTCTCTCAGAGGTTTTATCATAACTACTCGATACACTGGGGCGATGTTTTCAGTGCACTCTCGCAAAAAGAATAGGAGAAATATATCCGTAGGAGATGTCTGACGAAACTATTTCCGAGGCCGGATGCTAACTGGATCCATGTCACGAGCTTCCCAGCTTCTAGGGAACGTCGAGCATCCTATCATTCAGTCACTCAAATCTTTTCTTCATAATAAAGATTTTTTTATCCGACAATAACATTATGCGATACCCATTTTTGCTGTAATGACTTAACATCTTTCGCACTCTTTAGGTTTTTATGGCATTAAAAGGTTTGCTTCTTCTGTAAGCCTTATCTAACTAAATCTTCTCCAATAATGCAAAGGATTGTTGTGGGTGTAATATTCATTTCATGGAACAAGGTTATTCGCTTTCGCATGATCAGCTGTCATATTGTTTGATGGGCAAAAGGCATGGAGGCGATCAACTATATCACAAGTATCTCGAAAATGAGCAGTGATACGATATAGTAAATAGTCGTTAATATTAAGCAGCGAAAGAAGAATTAAAATGTGTCGCGTACTTTTTGCTATTTCGTATAATACAATTCGTAGCGTAAATTGTGTTTACTGAGCGGCTACCAAACATATACTGACTATTACATACCTCCAACGGTACATTTACGCTGTTATGAAATTTTTTGACTTATAATTTCATACATTTGTACAATTGAAAGTTCTTAATGTGCAATAATTTATCACATGCTAAACATTTTTCGCGCAATCGTTTTCATGTCAGTCACTAATAAACTCTTTTATTTTGTCGATGAATGGTCACTTTTTAGATCTTCTGTGTTCGACATAATTGTTATTATACTACCAAGTGTGAATGTATTTGATAGCATGCATTCGCTCGTATCGATTGTAGGCGGCTTATTGCCAGACAATATACATATGAACATACATACATACGCATTGGCGATTTCCCTCGCTATACAACGATTTGCTCTTGTCTTGTGGACATGACTATCCAGTATTAGTCATAGGTGTGATATAATATCAAAGACGTATGAAGTATAGGTAGCTTCCTGTACTTCTACTGCGTATCTTTTTTTTAATTGTGTTGAGGAGCACAAGTTTGCCAAAACAATTATTCTAGCGATAGCATTTGTTCTACAATATTTTCTATAAGAAATATTTATTTAGATATATACACGCTCTGGAATTTATTCGAATAAAATAAAACTGTTTTACTAATGGCACTGCAAAAGTTCTGTAATATGGAGCAACCAATTGCTACACGCTGTGACAAGTTCAATGTATATTGAAACCACAAGAAAACGAATACAAAGATTTTTCTAGACATATTTATGCATGTGACGAAGAGATAGTAGCTGGAATAAACCAGAGCCCCTATCAACACCCTCCTGGGTCAGTATACAAAAGTTCACTTTAGTGATTAACAGTGAAGATTTGCAATTTTGAGTATAGTCCGAAAGCATCGCATTTGAAGTGAACCAAAACGTAATTTATAGACTTTGTAATTGCAAGACAAGGGCAAGACCGGCCAACATCAACAATGCGAAATCGTTTGCATACGTGGGGCATATATGCCCTAGACTGTTGGTTTTTATTCCTCTTACTGCAGGGTATAAGAGAATGATCATATCAATTGAGGTCATAATGAATGAGGTGAGTACTATTCAGTAACAAATCCAGATTTACATTACGGCCAAATGGGTGTATTCTGATTTGCTGTGAACACAGCACACATAGTAAGCTACAATTTGTCTTGGAAAGGGGTCAAAATAAGGATGGTGGCGAAATGGTATGGAGTGGGATAAGTACTAGAGGGCACATCTACCTTTATTTTATGGAAACTAAACTAACATTAACTGGAGATATCTAGATGAAGGTCTGCGATATTTGCTTTTTTTTTCGTATACACCAGCAGTGTTAGAAAAAAATCTCCAAAGACGATAATGCTCGTCCTTACTGAGGAAAAATCATGAGCAATTAGATTGCTGAAGTTGGTATAGAGAGAACTATATGGCCAGCTAATTCCTCATTCCGATAGAATTTGCTTGAAATGTTGTAGGAAGGAGTATTGCTGCACGAAATGTACCATCAATATTTCTTCGGGCACTACGAATTGCTGCCAGAGAGGAATGGGATATAATTTTCCAAGAAATGCTAATCCAATCTATGCCATTAAGATGCCAAACGTTGACATTTATTTAAAATGTTCGTCGATATTCATATATATTATCAATCTTCTTTAAAACTTCTGTAAAACTGAATATTTTTATATTTTCCTCTCCCAACAAGATCATATTAAAGCTTGTCCAAACGAATTAAAATACTACAATATATTCAGATATTTGTTCATGAATATATTGAAACAAAAAAATGATTTAAAATTTATTAGCATTTTTTTTATATTTGTAAAATGTTTTAGGCAGTGTATAATAGGCAGGATTATCCATGTTAGATTATAAATTTGTCATCACTGAGAAGAATAGGCCTTACTGTGAAAGAAAAAAGTAAATAAGAGTTGGAAATGATCAGTACATCCTAATATTATTATTTATATATGGGATGAATTCGTGACGTGTAATTTTTAACGATGGATTGTAATTCGTGTTGTTGTGTGGACTGTTTCCATCATTTATGGAATTTAAGTACGAGGGAGCGTTTTTATATTCGCGGAATGAGCGGGTTGTAGAGGGGTGAGTAGGCGCATTGGGGGCGTGGCCTGTGCAGCGACTCATGATTAGTATAAATACGAAGTTTCATTGTTATTAGACAGTTAGTCTTTGAGCTATCGTCAACCAAGTAACATAATCAGGAGTGAAAAGTGAAATATGGAAAATATCGAATATCGTGCCGTTATAAAGTTCCTTACCAGGCAAGGAAAATCAGTCGCGACCATAATGAATGAGATGTTATTGGTTTACGGCGGCTCTTGTCCAGGAAAAACCATGGTTTACAAGTGGCATAGTTTATTTAAACAGGGAAGGGAATCCCTTGAAGACGACCCGAGACCGGGCAGGAGCATTGAGGTGACCACGCCAGCACTTATCCAAAAAGTTGAACAAATTGTACTCGAAGATGCTCGACTAAAGAAGAAACAACTCGCAGAAATGGTTGGAGTATCCGATACAACAATTTTTAAAATCCTACACGATCATCTCGGCATGTCTAAGGTCAGCGCAAGATGGGTGCCGAGAATGCTCACGCCGCCGCAAAAACAACAGCGCGTAGAGTGTTCGCGTGCATATTTGGACCTCTGTAATGAAGACAAGGATGGTGTATTGAGTAGAATTGTTACTGGAGACGAAACTTGGGTTCATCATTATGAACCTGAGTCCAAACAAGACTCCATGCAGTGGCATAAAAAGGCCACAGCACCTCCCAATAAATTTAATGTGTCACAATCAGCTGGGAAACTCATGGCAACGGTATTTTAGGACTCGGAAAGAATATTGTTGATTGATTATAAAGATAAAGGTGTTTCTATAACCGGAGAATATTGCGCTTCAATATTAGAGCGACTAAAAGAAGCCATTAAAGAGAAAAGACGGGGAAAATTGACAAAAGGTGTTCTGCTTTTGCACGACAACGCGCCCGTCAACAAGAGCCGCGTTGCGTTAGCTGCCCTGCATAAGGTGGGCTTCGAAATTGTGAATCACCCACCCTATAGCCCAGACCTGGCCCCGAGTGATTATTACCTGTTTCCGAAAATGAAAAAAGAGCTGCGGGGTAAAAAATTTACTGCCGATGATGAAGTCAAGGAGGCAGTTTCGGCGTATTTTGCAGATAAAGAGAAATCATTTTTTTATGAGGGTATAAATAAATTAATTGAAAGATGTGAAAAATGTATCCGTCTTGCAGGTGAATATATTGAAAAAGAAAAATAATTTGGTTTGTTTATTTCCACCCCTTGTCCCCCATTCCGCGAATACAAAAACGCTCCCTCGTATTTTGACGTTTCAACAGTTTTGCCAGACCAATTACCAGCTATAGTAATGACTTTAGTAAAAAATAGTGCTTATTATTACTAGCGTGAAGACGACAACAGAGTAACTACCAAAATGTCGGAATGCTTAAATTCCACAAGCTGGTACATTGTAGTATTTAGAAAGCTGCTTTCCTCAAAGATACATAAATAGTGAGAGATTTCATCTTAGATCATCAGATCTAACTCCGTTGGATTTTCATTATTTGGAGTGGAAAACTTTGACGGTGACAGTGAATTAATAAAAAATTTCCATGTCCAAAGAAGGCGTTAAGTCCATTGATGAAATTAAAACAAATTTGTCACAGGTATTGAAGGACACCTCTCAAAGTAATAAAATAATAAGAAATACCGTTGGGAAAAGTGTGTGTTAAAACGAAGGGCATAAGGGTCAATAATCTGTAAGATTAATAATAAAAGTTAAAAGAATTAAGTTCGTTTATTTTCTGGCAGTGGTTGGCCAAATGAGGTAAGGACTTCAGAAATGGTGAAGAAAATCTACAAAGCGGTACTGGATGATCGTCGACTGAAAGTGCGCGAGCTAGCAGACCTAGTAGGCATTTAAAAAAGTGCAGTACATCATATATTATCTGAAAATTGGGACATGAGAAAGCTGTGTGCAAGATGGGTGTCGCGTTTGCTCAGACTCGAGCAAAAACAATGTCATGAAGATGTTTCAATTGAGTGTTTAGCGAAGTTTCACAGCAACAAAGCAGAATTTTTGCACCATTTCATAACCATGAGTGAAACATGGGTCCATCAGTTCACATTCGAGACAAAACAACAATCAAAACAATGGACTCAAAAGAGAGAACCGGCTCCAAAGATGGCGAAGACCATTTCATCTGCAGGCAAGGTCATGGCATCTTTTTATTGGGATGCGCGTGGAATAATTTTCATTGACTATCTTGAAAAAGGAAAAACTATCAACGGCGAGTATTATACGAATTTATTGCAACGTTTGAACAAAGAAATTAAACAAAAACGGCCGCATTTGGCTAAGAAGAAAGTGTTGTTTCATCAAGACAATGCACCAGCTCACGAATCCATTACTGCAAAAGCCAAAATTAATGAATTAAAGTTAGAATTGCTATCTCATGGACCCTATTCGCCAAATTTAGCCCCCTCGGATGATTTTCTGTTCCTAAACTTGAAAAAATGGCTCATTGGTCAAAGATTTTGCAACGATGAAGAAGTGATGTCGGCAGTTAATGGCTATTTTGAGGAGCAAGACAGTTCTTATTATAAAAAAAAGCGTATCGAACTTATTGAACATCGCTGGAAAAAGTGTATAGAGCTGAAAGGAGATTATGTTGAAAAATAAATATATTTCTTTCCAAAATGTTTGTTTTCTTTGTTGGGTCGGGTACTTTTGGGACCACCCTCGTACATCTTAATTTTTAATTCATGCATTTAAATTTGGCATTTTGTAATTTAAGTTTTATTCTTATACATATTTCTTTTTAAATTTTTTATTTCTTATCAGAGACCTTTAATTAATTATTCGAATACTTTTTAATATAGTATTCTACATAATTTATTTATTTTACTTTTACAGACGCATTTCTAAACGACCTTCGTGGCCACAGTCACCTTTAACAATAGTATCCGCTGAAAGGTAAGCACAGTTTTGAACACCTTATGTCTGCATGTTTGCACTAAACACAGGACTGTTTACAACAAGAAAACATCTCTCTTTATTGAATGAAATGGCAGGTCGACGACATCTGACCCTGGACTATATAATACAATGACGGCACTTGAGACTCTTGTCATTAATATTACAACTATTATAATGGTGGCTTACGCACGTCGACTTATTTTGTTCACAATGTAACTGAAACACCTCACGCAATTGCCGGATATTTGTCTGGGAATTTTGAATAAAAGTTTATTTTAGTTTTCCGTGCAGAAATATTCCGCTTTAAATGTTTAGTTCCGTATAATGTTTCTATAATTGTCATTATTGTATTTATTAATTGTGGGATATGCCATATAAGTTGTGTCATTTTTGCGACAATTAAACAATAAAGAAATACGAATGAGGCAATTAACCAACAAGAAATACAGTAGTTGGCAAATTGCAAGAAAGTCTCAGAAAGTAGCCATCCTGATCAAATACCAAAGCAATAAAATTATGTCAAAGTGTCAATACACAATTAATTCCAACAGTAGGACATAGTCCATCCATTTTAGTAGAAAAGATTGGTAATTAGTGAGTCTAACGGAAGGAGGCAGCACTAATAAGAACATCTTATTTGAACTTTGCAATTTTTTAAAAGCTTCAAAAGTTATCGCAAGGGACGCTTTATATTTGAATAGAAAATTAATTGTTTTTGGTCTGTTTTGAAATATGGAAGAAGTGTAGTACTGATCAGTGATTAAGTTATTTTTGGAGAACAAAACAAACGGTGAAATCAAAACGAAAATGAAATTAGCTTGTGGGAACCAATCTCCATTGATTGTAACTATGAAACGATGAACATCTGAGTTTAAACGTGTCCAGACCAATATACTTGATGAATAACACAGTGAACGCCCAAAAGACGTTTGTATTCCAGACATTACTAAAAAAGTACATGATATGTTGCTGGATGATCGTCGAGTAAAATTACGCGAAGTAGCAGAAGCTCTACACATTTCATATGGATCAGTAGTCTCGTTTTTGTATAACGAATTGAATACGAGAAAATTATTTGCAAAATAAATAACATTCAACGCGAACGAGAATGTATTTCAGCCTTTACTTTAGCGAAAACTTAATTCGAAAGACTTTCAGCGCTGACAAATACCGATGGATGGCACCTGGATACATTATTATATACTATAAATGCAGCAACAATCAAAACAATGTACCACCCTCAACGCAACTACTCCGAAGAAGGTACACCGCACTTTCGACCGGAAATGTAATGGCTATTATCTTTTGGGATTGTAGTGGTTTTTTTCTTATCTATTATCTTCAAAAAGGTAGAACGATAACAGGCGAATACTATGCATTTCTTTTATGTCAATTGTACAATGCAATACAGCATAAACGGCCTCGTTTAATGAAGAAACGAGTGCTTTTTCTACAGGATAATATACATGTTCACGCTTCGACGAATTTGGGTCATATATCCCTTCTTCGGCTAGTTAGTTCGCTGGTTATTACGTTAGATGTCACGGCAATGGTGTTCATCACCATCAATAAGACCGATTAAGTTTGTATATGTTCGACAAAGCCGGGTAAACTGGTGAGTACTAGTATTATATGAAACACGTATTTACCATTGTTTTTGTTGATATACACTTGATTGGTATTAAATAGAATGTAAAACCAAAATATATAAAATGGGTGTAGAATTTGACGTGAGGCAGAGACAACGGACACAACAACGACAAAACGATTCTTACGTACTACAAAAATGGCAGCCTTAGCAGCAATCATCGAGCAACCATTACTGGATCGAAGATGAAGCTCTGACTTTAGAAATCAGTGCAAGACTGAGGATATGTTACACAGGCGATAGAATGCAAAAGAGAGTGAAGTAAATAAGTAGATCGGATGAAAGAAGATAGAATGGCAGAGAAATGGAAGGTCATACGAAAGTAGACCGTATAAGAGATGGTGTAATAATTGGCTTCTTAGGAGCAAAAACAATGTGGTTCCGAAAATTAACAAGTATTACGTTTAAACAAAAAAGAAAGTTCTACTATTAACGTTTGATTTTAGTATCGTCAAAGAATTATCCTGCCAAATGCGTAACAATATATATATTAAATAATATAAGAGCAAAAACTTTTTTTGCACAATTTTAGAAAGCTTTTCAACGATTTTTTTTCCTTATGAAAACAAGAATATACTGCACAGTAAAAGCTTTTGAAATATATTGTTATCCTTCTAATATATAAGAAAACGGATAAAATTTTTCCCAAGAGCGTGTAAATTGCAATCAAATCTGACACCGGAGATAAGTCTCGTTCATTTTCAATGTAATTTTGGCACCAAATTGGAGAAGACTTACTCTTTCGTACTTATCGTAATTAAATACCACAACCCTGTTTATTCACACCAAAACCGGATGGTCACCAAGAAACTCTGGAGAAAATATAAGAAAGTACGTAGACTTCCGCGGTCGTGGTCCATGTTATCTGCTTCTGGGCTTCCGGGCTGGAACCGCGTCACTTGTATATCTGCCGACGTTTCGTAGCCATTTGTATGGGACATCTTCAGGGCTCAACTACTGCACTGAAAATACAAATGGGTACGAAACGTCGGGAGATATACAAGTGACGCGGTTCCAGCCGGGAAGCCCAGAAGCAGATAGTTAAGAAAGTGTTAGAATTAACTCCAAATTTGTGTGTGTATACAATTTCAAAATAGTGTTATTTCAATGGACTAATAGTTGAAATGATGTCTTTTGTAATATTGCTTAATGCTGTTTCTCCAGCGCTGCATCGATATTTTTATAAGTTAGGTTAGCACGTCATTATTTAGATTAATCAAAACGTTTAACCTTGTCCTCATCTGTTTAAAACTATGTATGTATTACCGCTAAGTTTTACCGGTTTTGTTAATGTTTAAAAACGCTAGTGTTATTTTAAATTAAATTTGAATTAAATTCTGCTGGTGTTATAAATAGAAAAAAGCTCTTTTAATTTTCACTTTGCCATCATGGGCGGGTTATAACAGTTAAAATTCATAAGCAAAAAAAACGAAATTCTCTTTCAGAAATTCCTAGTACACTAGTGAGTTAAAAGTTAACGGTCAAACAGCTAATAAGGTATTCAAAGACAGAATAGATTACTTATTAAAGAGTCGTACGTTATGCACGCACCTCAAGGCATACAAATTAACAGATTCCAATATGGGTACATAGATAATGTTGAAAATGCAGTTAAACGTATAAGCATGGACTTTATGTGAGTTTGTGCCTTTTGAATTATTCAAAATTTCACTTACACAAACACACACATAACACTAGCATATTCATAATTATTTCCTGGTGTCGCATATACATATATTTACCAAAAACGATCTGTAACGGTTAAACTGAAATGATAAAATGTAATGATATTATACAATCCGCTTTGAACGTTTCCTAATTTATTGGCCTTAACTGAGTGTATATCACGCCGTAATTCATAACTATTCGAGGATATTGTTTCATAAATTTAGGGAACGCATGAAGCGTTGGATGCGTTTTGGGCAGATACACGCAATCTGTTGTATAATTTATTGTCATAATTTTAATCCGATATAAATTTGAATTTGTAATTGTGTACCACTGAATTAGAGGACTGACTAAGTAAGGAATTTATCTGGGTTTTTCTAATGAAATAAAATATATTTTGTAAATAACCATAAATGCTCGAAATTATAATATATAATAATAATAATAATAATAATACAGTATTTATTACCAATTACATGAATAAAAATAATTACAACTGTACATAGGAATGCCAAAAAGTCTAGATCGCCGTCTACATGGGTGGATACATTTAGCTTTCTACCTTTAGCCTTTTAGACTAAAAAAATAAAAAGGAAATAAATATATATATGCATATACATATATATATATATATATATATATATATATATATATATATATATAAATGAATATAAATTATATATATACATATATAAATAATATACATATAAAAATGAATATAATCAAAATTGTTAATTAAATTATTACATTATTACGTACTAATAAATCAAAAGACACGATGTGTCACAAATCTTATTATTGATCCAAACAAGGGTCCAAGTCTCGATTATCCATAGAATTTGTCAGTCTTTATTGTTATGTCGTTCTGTGAAAAATACATTTTTAATGTTGCACGATTCACTTATTGGTAGAAATATAATCACTGGAAATTTCCGAGTTTATAACATCATACTTCCGCGTCGACCGCCTGATAAGAGGATTAAAGTAATAAATTTTATTGCACCACAATGCTCTGCAATAAAACTTCAAGGGAGAATTATTTATCTATACAGGGTATCTGCAAAATGCTTGGACATGGCTTAACCATAAACTCCTTGCATCAAAATAAGATGATTTAACCAAACTTACCTATATTCAAAATCGCATCGTTACGCCGGTATTCAGCTTTAAAGTTTTTCGAAAAAAACAAAAAAATTCTTATTAAAACATAACACTTTGATCGATTTTAATTATTTTTGGTACAACATTTCAAGTAAGTGTAAGTCATGTTTTGAGATGATTTGGGTCTTTATAAGTAGACCGCAAGTGTATGAAACATCGATGACGTGGCACATTTCTGCCTGTAACTTTTTGATATGAAGGTTAAGAGCTTTAATTTTTTTTACCCAAGAAGATACATTTGTTAGTGACATTTTTTGTATCTTTGTAATTTTTGATATCTGTTACAGTTTAGTCACAAAAAATAATATCCGACTCGAACGTAATCTGCTTTCCTGGCAACACGCTTAATCTGGTTGGCTTATTATTTAGTAAAATAAGTGGCGAATAAAAATTTTTTTGCAAAAATTTATTAACGGCAAATAAACAAAAACTAAATTACTACAAATGTTCGATATGTCCGCCATTTTGTTGAATACAGAGAGCGATTCTGCGCAAGTAATTGAATTGCACTCTTTGCAAACTTTCTTCATTATTTCTAATTAATTGAGTGGCGTTTTGTATCCTAGCCCAAAGCTCATTCTCCGTGTTTATAGCAGTAGAATACACGATGCTCTTGAGTGTTCCCCATAAAAACGAATCACAGATATTCAAATCTGGCGAGCGAGGAGGCCATTTTACAGGTGCGTCGTTTCCTCGGCCGATCCATTTATTAGCAAACTGTGCATGAAGATGATTCCTAACATTCAACGTAAAATGATGTGGTGCTCCATCATGTAGAAACCACATGTCACGTCTTAGATCTAGTGGTAAGTCCTCCAATAAGCCTGGCAAAGTATTTTGTAAGAAATCTAAGTAATTCACTCCATTTAGTCGATTAGGTAAAACGACAGGACCTATGATGTTATTGCCGATTATACCTGCCCATACATTAATTCGGAACTCCTGCTGAAAGCGGCCTTGTTTAAAAGCATGTGGATTTTGATCTGCATACACGTGTTCGTTGTGTAAATTTGTAACACCTCTCCTTGTGAAGCATGCTTCGTCGGTGAAGAGAATTTTGTTGTGAAAATAAATATCTCTAGCCCTTTTTCTGTGAATAAATCGGCAAAATGTGAGACGCGCATCGGGGTCTGCTGGTAAAAGTTCTTGTACTACTTGCAAATGATATGGATACAGGAGTTGCTCTTTAAAAATTTTATGAACAACATCTTTTGAGACTCCTAATTCACGAGACAAGCCACGAGTACTTTTTTGTGGATGAGCTCCTATTCTGTCTAGAACTTCTTCTTCCAAGTCAGGGTTTTGAACTACACGAGGGCGTCCACGATCAGCAGTCATTGGTTGAAATCTCCCAGTTTCCCGAAGACGCCTCTCAATGCTTGCAAATGTTTGTCGATTTGGTATACGACGATTAGGATATTTTTGCTGGTATACTGTCACACTCCTCCGACAATTTCCTTCGCAAAACCCGAGAACCAGCAACATATCAGTTTGTTCAGCGAAAGAGAAAGCCATTATTATCAATCGAAGATACAACCACAATTACACAATCAAAATGACAATAGTCAAAAACACTCAATAAAGAAACCGTAATCAAAGATCACAAAACGCACACTATCATTTCTTTTATGACAGCTGTAGAAAACTAAAGGCAATCGTTTTTACTAAATAATAAGCCAACCAGATTTATGCGTGTTGCCAGGAAAGCAGATTACGTTCGAGTCGGATATTATTTTTTGTGACTAAACTGTAACAGATATCAAAAATTATAAAGATACAAAAAATGTCACTAACAAATGTATCTTCCCGGGGAAAAAGAAATTAAAGCTCTTAACCTTCATATCAAAAAGTTACAGTCAGAAATGTGCCACGTCATCGATGTTTCATACACTTGCGGTCTACTTATAAAGACCCAAATCATCTCAAAACACGACTTACACTTACTTGAAATGTTGTACCAAAAATAATTAAAATCGATCAAAGTGTTATGTTTTAATAAGAATTTTTTTGTGTTTTTCGAAAAACTTTAAAGCTGAATACCGGCGTAACGATGCGATTTTGAATATAGGTAAGTTTGGTTAAATCATCTTATTTTGATGCAAGGAGTTTGTGGTTAAGCCATGTCCAAGCATTTTGCAGATACGCTGTATATAAGATTTTTTTTAATTCAGTGGTAGAAACGATACAGAGCGTTTCCACAATAGAATTTATTTAGCTTCTTAAAAAACGCGCTTACGAGTGAAATTTTCTTTTAAGAGAAAATTGTGAACTGTAAATTGTTTAGTAGATGGAAAATGCCTAGAATGGCATTACTACACAGAAATAATTATTGTTTTACACCAAGAGGGCTATAGTCAAGTGAAAATATCAAAGATAGTGACATGTTCCCGGTATGCCGTGCAACAAACAATAAAAAGAATGACTGAAACGGACAGTGTAAGTGATAGACCAAAGAGCGGACGTCCAAAAAAGCTCAGTAATGCTGATGCACAGTTTTTAAAAGTTAGTTCCTTAAGAAATCCTAAGAAAGTTAGCGCAGAACTAGCTCAAGATCTTGCACGAACATCTGGTACTTTGGTAAATGCTTCAATAGTAAGGCGATACTTGTTCAAATCAGGCTTGAACCCTTACTGTGACGAGGTAATAGAGGGAAACGATTAAAATATGCCAGAGACAACGAAACTTGGGGAAATAATAAGTGGCAACAAGTACTATGGACTGACGAATCTAAATATAAATTATTTGGAACGAACACACGTCAGTATGTTAGACGGTGCCCTGATGAATCGTTATTGGAACCATGTTTACACACTACCATAAAGCATGGAAGAGGCAATATCCAAGTTTGGGGTTGTATTTCGGCAGCAGGTGTGGGTGAAATTGTAAAAATAGAGGGTAAATTAACTGGTGGTAAATACAGAACACTATTAGAAGAACATGCCATACCATCAGGGTAGCGACTTATTGGAAATAATTTCATTCTACAGCAAGATAATGATCCCAAGCATACCTCAAAACTTGTGAAAACTTATTTAACACAGCAGGAAGCAACTTGTGTAAGATTATTATTTATCCTTTTATAATAGTTTCTTGTAAAATTCAAGAAGGTGCTTCGCTCTTTTGCGCAATACTGTACCATATAAAATAGTTCGTTTGAATATTTCTTGCTTATATGCCGGAATAGTGAGTCGATTGCTGCCAGGAAATTTCTATAATGTTTCTGGTATCTGAAACGCAGCTTGCTATACAAATAACCCGGCCCTTCTGTTAAAATTATTTTTCTGTACAGAAAGATATTACATAATATCTTTCTGAGCTTCTGTTAGCCGCGTTAAGACAGCTTGTATTTCTTAGCACCTGTATAACTCCACATCTATCCCTGATACCGTAAATCTAATACACCGCATATCTTGTAGAAGTTTTTTTTTTGATTCCTAATATCGATGTTCGATATTACAAAATTTCGTTTTACTTTAGGATCAAATATTATAAGTTGCATTTTATTAGGACTTAGCTGTAGTTGGTATTGTTTACTGTAATGCACAAATTTAGTAGATCTTCATTGATACAAAGTTCCGCTTGATGTAATCTCAATGGAACTAAAAGCATATACAACTGTGTATTATCGGCATATAGATGATATAAGCAGTATTTCGGTTCTAAGAGTAGTTTAATAGTATAAATACTAATTAATATGGGGTTAAGACTAACTTCTTGAGGAACATCATGTGTCACTGCTAGCGGCCCAGATTACACATCATCAATGATTACTTTTTGCGTTTTCCCCTTAGGATATGATCTGCAGAATTCCACTGCTGGTTCTGACGTACCATCAGACTTAAGTGTTGATAATATTTAACTGTGTTTCACTGTATTAAAAGCTTTGCTAAAATCCAGCAAAATCAAAACAGTAACCTTGCCCTAGTCTGTAGCTCCAATTATTTCATCAATAATGTATGTCAAAGCCAGGGTACAAGCTACTCTCTAATGTAAATTGTTTTCAATTATTTGAAATTTTGTTTACACATAAAATGAATATATACAGTGAGATCAAAAAAGATTGATTAAATTGGTATTTTGGAAGCAGGAAATTTGTAAGTTTGTAATATCGTACTATACGAAATTTTTTATTTTACGATTGGAATTGGTTTTGGTTAAAGTTTTGCGAGTACTTATTCTTGTTCACCTTTTTTTTTTTAATTTCGTTTTATTGTTATCTATATATTATAAATAAGAATGTGCCAGGTAGACCTAAAACTATCACTCCGGCAACGAAAATATACGGAAAGGTAAGTTATAGAATCCAATTAAATCTCTTAGAAGACCAACTGAGCAAATTCTTTTTATTCTTAATTGTCATACACCGGTACGGAAAAACTTTCGCCAACTTAAAGTATGTGTTTCTTCCACGAGATTTTAATGCACGTATAGAATATTGTCAATGATTTCTTAATATCATTAAAATGACAAGACATGAAATAAGACCTTCTTCTCAGGTTAAGCTTGGATTCGCTTCTCTGGATATATAAGCTCGCAAAATCATCGATGTTGTTCCACATACTTTAATTCAAACTAGTTTAGATATTATTAAGATAGATGCATGAGTGGCAGTTTCGAAGACGACTTATTAGTTCAATTCGTTTCAATTATTTATTACGGCTGTAAGGTATAGAGAAGTAATCTCGAATTGCTTTTTAAATGAATTAAATGAAGATAAATTGTTACATGGATACTTTCAGTAAGACATACTGCGAATATAGCTGCTGGTACATTGTAGTATTTAGAAAGCTGCTTTCCTCAAAGATACATAAATAGTGAGAGATTTCATCTTAGATCATCAGATCTAACTCCGTTGGATTTTCATTATTTGGAGTGGAAAACTTTGACGGTGACAGTGAATTAACAAAAAATTTCCATGTCCAAAGAAGGCGTTAAGTCCATTGATGAAATTAAAATAAATTTGTCACAGGTATTGAAGGACACCTCTCAAAGTAATAAAATAATAAGAAATACCGTTGGGAAAAGTGTGTGTTAAAACGAAGGGCATAAGGGTCAATAATCTGTAAGATTAATAATAAAAGTTAAAAGAATTAAGTTCGGTTATTTTCTGGCAGTGGTTGGCCAAATGAGGTGACGACTCCACAAATGGTGAAGAAAATCCACAAAGCCGTACTGGATGATCGTCGACTGAAAGTGCGCGAGCTAGCCGACATAGTAGGCATTTCAAAAAGTTCGGTACATCACATATTATCTGAAAATTTGGACATGAGAAAACCGTGTGTAAGATGGGTGCCGCGTTTGGTCACACTCGAGCAAAAACAGTGTCGTGAAGATGTTTCAATTGAATGTGTACCGAAGTTTCATAGCAACAAAGCAGCATGGATCCATCACTTCACGGTTTTTTGGGATGCGCGTGGAATAATTTTCATTGACTATCTTGAAAAAGGAAAAACTATCAACGGTGAGTACTATGCGAACTTATTGCAACGTTTGAGCGAAGACATCAAGCAAAAACGGCCGCATTTAGCTAAGAAGAATGTGTTGTTTCATCAAGACAATGCACCAGCTCATAAATCCGTTACTGCAATGGCCAAAATTAATGAATTAAAGATTGGATTGCTACTTCATGCACCCTATTCGCCTGATTTAGGCCCCTCGGATTATTTTCTGTTCCCAAACTTGAAAAAATGGCTCAGTGGTCAAAGATTTTGCAACGATAAAGAAGTCATGTCGATAATTAATGGCTATTTTGAGGAGCAAGACAGTTCTTATTATAAAACGGGTATCGAATTTATTGAACATCGCTGGAAAAAGCGTATAGAGCCGAAAGGAGATTATGTTAAAAAATGGATATATTTCTTTTTAAAATTTTTGTTTTTGCTTTGTTGGGTTGGGTACTTCTTGGGCCTCGTAGTATGCAAAAATGTTTAAAATTTATAATGTACAGTCCACATAGTTCACGTTGTTTTGTTTCTAACTATCTAGTAAGTGTACGGAACCCAAGTATATACAATTCTTCCAGAAATTTGCAATTCAATATCGGTCTCTTTTCCGAGACAGCGTCTACATCTGCCCGTATATTTTCTGTATATATTAGAGTTCGAATGTTGTATGTATAAGAACATTTCAGTCACTGCAGTTTGTTTGACCAATGATTAAAATGCAGACACGGCCACCACGAATCACGTCCGTCGATAAATCAGGAACCCTCTTAACAAAAACGAATACTCGTAAAATGCCGTAAGGTCTCAGCCAAAACAAGACGAAAGCAATAAAATAGATTGAATGTTTCTTTTTTGAGTCGAGCACATGACAAAAAGTAATATCATTGTGTTTTCATTTTGTTGTTTTTATTTTTTTTCTTCCATTCGCATTTCGCTGATTTTATAGAAACGTAAAGGATGTTGCAAGGTTGAGTTGAATGGGCAATTGATTACATTATTTCGAAGAAGATTCACGTACATTTTTTATAAGAAAAATAATAGTTATAGCGTTGAAGCTATTGTCATATGATAAATATTTTGACATTGTTTAATAATAATAGGTAGAATTTTAATAAAATTTCGATTGGTTGGGAGCAGATACAATGAGGAACTAAATGTTATTTAATAATTAGAATAGAATTTTAACAGATAATTAATACAACAGCTTGAAATTTAGTAATTTTTTAACAGGCGATCGATCTTGCACTTCTTTGATTCCACGCCTGAGGAAATCCAGTGGTTTGGAAGTGAAGAAGTTGTCAAGTTAATTTTGAAGCATGGCATCGTTACTAAAAGAGGTTTCTCTAAGGTCGTTTGATAGAGGGTGAAAGAGATGGAAATCTGGCAGAGCACGGTCAGCAGAATAAGGTAAATATGGAGTAGACTCTTACCTAGTTCTTAAATAGTGCTTTTGTAATGTTAAGCAGTATGAGAGCGAGCATTATGGTTCTGCGAAAAGTCTTGATATCTTTCCGACCTTTTTTTTTCAGCTTACGTAATAGCCTTCCTGAATGTTGAAAATTGTTTATGTCAAAATAACACTTAACGGATTTGAAATTGGGAAAACCATTTCCATGCTGTACTCTCCCCAGTTACATTTTCTTCGTAAACGGTACAAATGGTACTAACGGCTTTAAATTCTCTATTGAACTCGAGCAAAAACATATATCGTAATTGCTGGTTTTTTTGTACTTGACATTCTATTTTCTTTCATCAGTAAATGAAACAGTCTTTGCACAAATTAAAAAATTAATCGATTAAATGATAATACGACATTAAAATGTACCTAGCAATTTTTTTTTCAAGACACTCATCTAGCAACAAGGAATGCTACGAACTTTTGCATCTACCTGACAATTAAACTGTTAAAACTAAAGCTACAGAAGTTTATTAATTTCTTGTTGACTGAAGTCTGTTGTATTAGTATTATTAAATTTTGTGTGGTAAATCTGTATTAATTTCAATAAGAGATAACAATTACCATTGTTTTTAAATTGAACAGACGTATTGTATTATAAAGAGCTCAAAAAGTACCAGAAAATAAGAACACATTTGTCTAAACGACCTATGAGATATTTTTAACAATTTATTCCCTCCACTGAACTAGTTCGTAACATCATTAGAAAAAGGTGATGTTTGCCTACATTATATCATTTTTTAGACGAACGACAATGACAGTCTTCTTGAAACTCTCTGTAGATATATACAGAGTGTTTAAAAAGGATCGGATATTTTATCCATATATACATAACACTCATCAAAAGAAATAAAAAACTCTTAATGAACATAGATCCGTAAATTAATTGTTTCAAAGGTAGAGATGATTACTTACTGTCATCTTAAATTATTATGAACAAAACTAACATTAAATAACTTAAAGAAAATGTTCTACATGTCTGCTTGTTATTTATACACAGGCTTCACATCTTTGTTGAGAAGAAGCCCTTATTCTTTAGAATATTTTCGAATTTGGTGGAATTGTTTGGTTTTCATTTTCTATTTGCTTCTGGAGCTCATTTAGATTATTAACGGGTCTTGAATAAACATATAGTGTTAAATGTGCCCGCCCAAATGCAGAACTTATGTGTGTTCACATCAATTTACATAGCTGGCTATGGTATTGGATTTTCTCATTCTATCCAGTTGTACGTTGCATTTAAAAAAGTTGGTAGCTATATAGCGAAATGAATTTATAGTGTAAAAATCAATGGTTAACGCCATTAATTAGAAGAATATCTTCCAATTGTGGGAGTAAAGTATTATTTAAAAGGAAAAGATAAAATTCGCCATTTAAATGATTTAGTAAGAACACTGGTCCAATTAAACGATTTTCCAAAACATTCAGCTAAAGGTTTAAAGATAATCAATGTTGACGTTTTATTTCCAGAATAGCATGAGGGTTCTCGTCTGCCTAAACATGATTACTATGAAAAGTAATGATTGCGCTACTTGTAAAAATAGCCTTGTGAATAAAAAATATTTGCAATAAAGTTTAGATTTTGTAGAGGTTTTCCTAGTATGAATTTACAGAAAGCTAGTCTGGAATCATAATCAAAGGCTAAAAGAGATTGTACTTATTGAACATATGTATGTTACACTTATTGTTCTCATAAAATCCATTAGATTAGAGAAGCATTCAAATTTGCTCTTATAACTATTGTTTTGATGTTAATATAGAGATTTTTCTTCTACTGTTCTTAAAACGTGTTCTTCTGTTTCAGGAGATGTTATAGATTCTCGTTATTTGACCAAACATTAAATGAACTATTTCTACATAATCATCGATGTGGTCTCGAAAATAATTTATAGAATGAAAGTGCACGATTAGGAAACGCTTTGGCCGTTAGCATGGTGGAACATAAATTACATATCGGTAATTTCTAAGTTTGTAAAGGATCTTTTATTAAATGCTTCCTACTTTTAAATTTAAATAAAACAAAGTGTGTGTGAGATATCATCGAAATTTTTTATTCGTTTCAAACGCCTAACGATGCCATTATGTATGGAATATATCATCGTGTTCTCGAAATTTTCCATGACTTTGGGGCATAAATCAAGCTGAATTTGACCAATGGCATGGGTTATGTTGGCTTTGAGGGCCACTGTGGTTTGGGGCTTATTCGCATAGACTTGCGACTTAAAAAAACCCCACAAGAAAAAGTCTAACGGGGTCATATCGCATCATCTCAGTAGTCAGTTCTCATCACCTCCACGTGAGATGACCATGCTCTCAAATCGCTCGTGCAGAATGTCCAATGTGGCATGAGCTGTGTGGCACGTATCGCCGTCCTGTTGAAACCACATGTCGTTAGTGTCCATATCATCCAATTCAGGCCAAAAGAAAGGCCGAGTTCTTGTGAGCGATACGAAATCGACTGCCTCGGATTCTCCCGCACACTTTCAAGGACAGCGGCGATGTTTTCAACAGATCTTGCGTTTCGTCGTCGTACGGGTGTTGGTTCATTGTTTACTGAACCAGTGGACTCAAATTTATCCACCATTCTGCGAATAGTCCTCTCGGTAGGACTATTATGGCGACCGTAAAATGAACGAAGGAACGCGGAATGTTGCCCGAACAGAACACCCATTTTGATAAAACAGTTTTATCATTTGCACGTGTTATTGAACACTATATCCGTCCATGGTGATTTGGTAAAACAGACTGAATAAACGACTGTCAATTCGACAAATGTAGTTTCAATAATATGACCGTTATCACTGTCAAAGTTCGGAAGTCCCTAATGGAAGACCCGATATAAGATGACATTTTGGTTAAATACAAAAAAAGATACTGTCATTAATAAAAAATAATCAAAAACTGACAGCACAATAACGAGTTAGTGACCGAAATTTTTTTATAATTCCATGAAAAGCATGATAAGCATCCAGGTATGCTGTTTATTGATGAAAATATAAAATCAACTCTGTCTTTGAAACACATAATATACGGACCTCTGTCTATTAAGACTTTTGTTTCTTTTCATAAGTATTATACATGGAAAAAATTTCCAAGCTTTTTTTAAACACCTTGTATATAACGAAAAACAATTCCACAGCTGTAATAAGATTTCGTCTGCTACATTTCATAATACAAAGGATTCGCGTGATCGGAAAAAACACGATTACAAATAGCTAAAGAAAGAAAAAAACATTCAAAAGACACACGTACCACAATAGGTCCGCTAAAATTCCGCCGCACCGTCTCAACATACCACCAACAACGTTACAATAACGGTTCGATCGTTTTAAGAGACGCGTTATCGGTCTGCATTTTACCTATTCAGTATGCTAGCCTTAGCGAGTTTTCCCACAATTCCCTCGCGAATATACGATATAAACATGTATACATATTCAGTACGTTATGCAATTTACAGTGTCCAGGATTAGTTTGATCCTTTCGCATGCTAGTCGCGTGTGAAAAACGATAATTCCAACATGATTTCGGTAACTATTTTTAAGAATACAACGGGTAATGTTTCAATAAATTTAAATATTTCATTCGTTTAAAAATAGGAATGATAGAATACGTCGTGTTCACCCGAAGTAAATAATAAAATATTGTGACAGGTCCTCAAATAAAGAAAACACTAAGTACTAACTTTGAATCTATGACTTAATTTATTCAAGAATGGTATATACACTCTTTGTTATTTTTGGAATAAAACTGAAGGTATTTGTAGTTACCAACAGCGACATATTCTCTTACCAATATAAATGATGAAGAAGGGAAGGGAAAACTTCGTTCTAATATTAGAAACATAGAAACCATTTACTGGTCAGAGACAATACCGTTGCCTGGCTTTAAACAAAGAAAATACAATCGTTTTTATAAAAAACCTTAGAATCATAGCTCTTATAAAGGGTTTTCCAATAGGGACTTGACAACTTTTAATTCAATTTGTGAACGCACCCTTTCACTAATCATCGAACTGTCACTGTCAATTTATTCAGTAAACTTAACATTTTCATCATGGTAAAGTACACGAACGAACAACGTCTGCAAATTATTGGTTGGTGACCGCTACTTTAAGAGCGTTAACTCCGATTTTCGGTCGTAATTCTCGCCCTAGTAGACAGGCAGTAACAAGTTTAGTGCAAACATTTGAGTCTACATATTCGTTGTGTGATGTTGCCGTGCCAGTGAGACAACGGGTTGGTCGAAGTGTCGAAAATATCGCTGCTGTTGAAACGTCCGTAGCAAATGATCCAAATCAGTCAATTCCACGGCGTTCTCAAGAGTTGGGCATCGCCCAGACCACTTTATGGCGAATTTTGCGTAATGATCTTAGTTTACACCTATACAAGCTCAAGCTGACTCAATAATTGAAGCCTATGGACCATTTGAAGCGACGTACGTTCTCCGATTGGGCTCTGGAAAAGATGCGCCAAGATGATCAATTTCATCGCAAAATCATTTTCAGTGACGAAGCTCATTTTTGCCTCAATGGGTTCGTCAATAAGCAAAATATGCGTTATTGGTCGGGTGAAAATCCACATGTGCTTCATGAAACACCACTTCAATACGCCCTCTCAAATCAGTCAAGTTTTTCATGAAAAATCGTATCAATTAAGATTTCAAATTGCGCCTAACACATCTTATTAACTAGATCTAACCTTAAAGAACTTCCATTTATTCTCCAATCACAAACTTTGCGGGACAGAAATTTTAGTCGAATGAAGAACTTACTTCAACGACGGACCAGTACGAGGAATGGCTATAAAAAACCAGACTAGTGCTATAAATTCTTTCATTAGTTTTCTTTGGCCGCTACATGCGAATTTTCGATTGGTCAAAGAATTATTTACAGCATAATAATGTTGACGGTTTTCGTTGCTATTTCTGTCACAACTTCTACTGTCCGTAATTCGTTTCCTTTCAGCGCTGGCTTGACCTTAGGAACTAGAATGAGCAAGGTCCGATGTAAGTGGTGGATGTTCTAACACAGGGACCTCATGCTTGGCTACAAAGAGAGGGTGCGTGGTCGAAACGTTGTCCTATTGAAGAAACAATAACTTGTTTTACTACAATTCAGGTTGTCTTTTTACTAGTTCAAAAAGGTGATTAGGGTTTCAATGTAGTAGTGTAGGCTCACAATTTGTCCTTCAGGTACCCAATTAACATATACAATCACGTATATATAAAAAACATAATCGCTTTGAATTTTGATTTGTTCATTCGAGCTTACTTTTTCTTGGTGAACTGGAGTTCTTCCAATGTATTGATTGGTGCCTAGATTTGGGATCGTACGTAAAGAAAACAGGATTTATCATAACTTATCACGCTTATTGAGAATTTAGTATTCCTTTGATGATTTGCAAAGTGTCAATACGAAATGTTTATCCACGATTCCTTTTGTTCGAGTGTGAGCTTCTTCGATACCATTTTCTAGCATATTTTCTTCATGTTAAAAATTTTTAGTAAAATCTGTTGAAGATTTTCTTTAGGAATTCTTAGGAATTCATCGACTTTCGATGTTTGCGTTCATTTCAAACGTGCAAAGTCGTCCTGGACGTGGATCATCTACAGTCACTCAAATACTAGAGTGCGTGATAAATACTTATCTCCATATCGTTCTATCAATAAAGCATAGGTTTCTCTGGAGGGTTTTCCGTCTCACAAGGAATTTCACATTGTGGTGTTGTTTTAATTGAATACTTAATATTCTTCTGACTATGAAACATTCGTGAGCGTCGTTTATCTTAAGTTTCAATTTTAAGATCAATGAAACAAATCAAATCGATATCCTTCTTAAATACTACGAATTTATATTTAATTACAGTACATACACGATAACTGAAGCATTGCATGATCGATCGTATAATATACACGTAGTAGTCGGAATAACCAATCTTGCCCGACAAAGAAAGGAATACAAAATATACATGCTAATTATTTACAAACATTCTTTCAAGTTTAAATAATTGAATACTTAGTCCGAAGGACATGTTGTCCTAACATAGTCATAAAATAAACAATGTTTCTTAAAATGACAAATTCTATTAGCATCTACCGCTCTTGGCACGTTTGCATACCGAAAGGAACGGGAAAATAATGACTTTGCAACAAATAAAATTGAAAATGAGGTGAACACGTCATTGCGAGACGTGGGCAGAACCGGGTATACGTTGTTACTGGTACTGGTTCTTTTGAAAACCAGGTTTGCACTTGTTGTAATTTAGCTGCGTATTTACAGTAACCCCAGATTTACATCATCATTTGCATTTTGCTTATTACAATGTTGGCACAGTTTACAATCTAATTATATAATTGCAGTGGATATATTACAAACGTGTACACTTTATACAGAACGAATGGGAATAGCTAATTGTTTTAATTTAAAAATTAGTATTTTTTTTATTTACGAGAAATAAGATATTTCATACTTTCAATTTTTCTCGTTTAGTGATATAAAAGTAGATGGAGGAGTTTCAAAACTACCCAGCTAACAAATTTACTATATTAAAAAACATTCGTTAACTCGTCTTGAAATAACTAACGTCATTTCAAGTTTTAGTAAATAAAGAAAAACAAACGAAAGTACAAGATGACGTATAATTAAGCTTTCAATTTGTTTTTTATATATCACTCATATTTTGAGTTAAAATTTTTATTTCAATATTGAAAATTTGTTTTATTACATGCTGAAAATAACATCAAACACATGACCTCCTACCTCTAGTATTAATACAATAGTAAGCTCTTCTGAGAGCATTCTACATAACTTTTTTAAACGTTTCAAGCTTACAGTGACAATTTTTCCCCGAGTGTTTGTTTTCAGTGTGTCCAAAGTTTCAGACTGATTTACAAAAACGCGATCTTTCAGGTAACCTCATAAAAAGAAGTCTGACACTGATAAATCAAAGGGTCTTAATGGGTGTACCAAAACCCCGTTTTTGGAGATGATGTGTTCAGGAAACATTCTCCTCGAATTATAGAAACATTCTCGTCGAATTACCTTACGAGCTGTATCCGCTGTGGCACAGTCAGTCCTGTTAATATCACATTGTGTGTATTCCTGTGTAAGGACGTAAACTTTGTGAACATTTGGTAAGGGCTTTCTACACACATGTGTTATTTCCTTTCCCTATAGTAAGTGTATCCTAAGCAAAATTTATTAATATAAAGGGTGTTTCAAATTTCGCAGTTTTTTTAAAGGGAAAATAAAACACATAATTTGCATTCACTTTCAAAAGCTTTTTATTGGTAATTGAAGTATCAGTTATGACATTTATATGCGAAAAATAATATCTTCCAAATGGCCACCTCTTGGAGCTCCACAGACCTCCACCCTTTGTTAAAAGTTTCAATGACCATTTTGATATAATTGGGGCTCTATCTCACCAATGACACGAATAATTTCATCTTTCAAAACAGGAACTGATTGTGGATTGTTGTTATAAACCTGATTTTTCACATAACCCCAAAGAAAAAATAAATGTATATATATATATATATATATATATATATATATATATATATATATATGTATATGTGTAATATAAATGTAACGGTGTCAAATCACATGATCATGGTGGCCAATTGACATCACCGTTTCTTGAGATTACACGTCCAGGAAATTTTTCTCTAAATAAATCAATTGATTCGTGTGCAAAGTGAGGTGTAGCGCCATTCTGTTGAAACCACATATCTTCTACATCAATATTCATTAATTCAGGCCACAAAAATTCGGTTATCATCATCGGTTATCGATCACCATTGACAGTTACAGCTTCACCAGCAGCATTTTCAAAGAAGTAAAGTTCAATTACACCATCTGACCATAATGCACACCAAACAGCAACTCGTTTATGATGCATAGGTTTTTCATGAATAATTCATGGATTTCCCTCACGCCAGATATGGCAATTTTGTTTATTAACATAGCCACCAAGTTAAAAATGTGCCTCATCGGAAAACATTATTTTTTTAGAAAAATCAGCATCATCATGGATGAAATCGACAAATGAACTACCTTTTAAATGATCTAATGGCTTCAGTTGCTGTGTTATTTGAACCTTATATGCCTTCAGAGCTAAATCCTTGTGTAAAATACGCCATGTTGTTGATCCACTAAGTCCAAGTTGTTATGAACGTCATCTAATGGACATTTCAGGATCTTCCGCAACACTTTCACGAACCAAACCAATATTTTTTTGTGATTGACCACTATGACTGTATTTTTCGCTTTTTTTATCTTCCACGGAACCGATCTCTTGAAATTTTTTAATAATTTGACCAATAGTGCTTTCAAATGGACGATTATGTAAACCATAAAATTCACATAATTTTCTAAAAACTCTTTTCACAGAACGCTGATTTTCATAAAATAATTCAACAATTTAAGCGCGTTGTTGTACCGTGTACGAAGCCATTTTTATAAATGTCATGCATCACACTATTTAAATGCCCACATACCTAGACAAATTCAGTGCGCCATCTATATTTTATTTATTCTTAAAAAAACCGCGCAATTTGAAACAGCCTTTATATCTACACGGTCCTTTAAAAAATTATACTAGATTTTTGTACAGTACAATGTACATCTTTATACACATGAATGGAATATCTCTTAACAATTGTAAACCTTTTATAAAATAAATTATTGTTATAAGTATATTATATGTGATTTTGGTATCACACGATATAATATGCGTATTTAAACGTCTTAGCACAATGCATGTTTATATTTATATCTGTGTTTAGTGTAAAATACAGAGCAATATGTCAAATAACAAAAGAAATATAACAGCTTTTCATAGGGAACTTGATTATGCGCCACATTGTACTATTCTTCAAACTAACAAGGGTGGAAGTTGGCGGTAGAATTTGAATCAAAACACACGAACTTTTATATGCCATATCGCTATGTATTTTTCCACTGAAAAAATCTGTTCCTTTCTTATATCATTGTCATCACTATTATTAGCACTAACGTCATCAAATTCGCAGGATCAATTAGCTTTTACTACTCTTCCTTGAACATACACTCTATCTTGAGATAATTACATCAATATTCCATTTAATGTCCTTTCAATCCGTATATGATCTACTACAACAGTTTTAGCGCGCACGATGTATATTACTGTTTGATTTTATACATCTTCTATGAAAATTTTACGTACCTACGTATCATTGACAGTTTTTAATAAATAAAGAAGACACAGAGACAATTTAAAATCACGTGTTTTTTCTTCCGCATTCTGACACAAATATGAATACACAAACTGAAAAAATGATGTGGTTTGCTGATCCGTATCGCTCATGAGGGGTCTTGTTGCTGTCTATTTTATTCTGTTTTATCTTAAAAACTAGGTACATTTTCAAGGAAAAGATTTGCATCAATAACAACATTGTAGATCTGCCAAAAAGAGATCCAGTGAAAGTTCCTTTTTGAAATCGTTGTAGTAAGACATGTGAAAAAGAAATATAGTTTCATATAAGTACGTGCTCTAAATAAAATTTCACCAAAAATAAATTAAAAGTAATATCGGCAAATTTTATTTATATATATTTATTTCCTATAACAATAGAACAACAATTTAGACATAAACAATTTAAAATATCCTCCATTTGCTTGCGAAAAAGGTTTCAATAACTTAGAACAATCTCTATCACCGCATGTACTCTATCCAGAGGGAGATCGTTTTCACTATGGCACGCTTCGGACTCTACAAATTTCGATGGGACTTGCAAGCCATGTATTTAAATTCAGACCATAAACAATAGTACAGCGGAATTAAATCTGGACTTCCGAAAGGCCAATCTATTGCTTGAATTAACTCTGGAACATGTCTTAGTCATTGTTGTACCGTTTTCGCTTTGCGAACGGAGTGAACGGTGAGTCTTGTTGGAAGACCCACTTCTTTGAATTGAACATTATGTCATTCAGAGACTTTCAGCAAGGTCAAGAATGTTAATTTGATATGGGTTCGACGTCCTACTTCCAAAAATGAAATTGAGCCACACCTGCATAGGAAACACTTCATCAAACCATCATAAAGATGGGCGGGGTGCTCTCTGAGCTTTGCTTACCATTTCAGCCGCTTCTCGGGAACTGTGAGCATAAACTCGGTGATTTTTCTTGTTATATTTATCTTCTATCCAAATAATCTTTGCGCTCTTGTTCTTTTTCTCTCTCAGCGCCTCTGTAAGCCATTGTGCGATAGGCACCCATTTTTAGATCAGATTTAATTAGTTGTGATATAATACTTTTTGAAATATTTTCTTCATAAGCCATAATATTTTGAATGCGCAGCGAATTTCTTCGAAATCTCTCTCGCACAACCTTTATTGTAGCAGAACTGTTCGCGGACAGGCCATTCGCTTTTAGCTATTTTATTATTTTGTATCTATTTATATTCCTATACAGAAACCGCTATTAAAAATTAATTTTAACGGTTTTAGTAAATTAAAAACTTCACTTGCCGTTTTGTCGCAGTTGTGTAACGCTATTACTACAACACGGTCTTCCTTAATACCCCACTCAACTATTGTCTCATTTTTGCTATTCATTTAACGTAAAGGAAACCACAGGAACTATAAGATTTACCCCTTCTTAATGTATTACGGTATTCCTTAATATTTATGGCACGATTAGGTACAATATAAGTATATACATATCTACATTTATGTCAAAAATAATGTGACAATTTATTAATAATAACAAAAAAATACCAAAGAATTAAATAAGTTGTGTATAAGTAGTAAATGTAGTATCAAAATATATTATCTGCTTCTGGGTTTCCGGGCTGGAACCGCGTCACTATTATATCTGCCGACGTTTCGTACCCATTTGTATGGGACATCTTCAGGGCTAAACTACTGCACTGAAACTGAAACAGTTTCAGTGCAGTAGTTTGGCTAAGAAGAAAATCATTTTCCATCAAGACAGCTCTACATTAATATTATTGCTATGGTAAAAATTAATGAATTAGACTTCGATTTGTCGCCACATCCGTTTTATTCACCGAATTTAATACCGTCGGATTACCACTATTAAGATTTTAAAAACGACGATGTTAAAACTGCTATGGATGTTTTTTAAATAAATTTGACAGTTTTGAATTTTGTCGAAGTCCAAATGTATCGAGGTGGTAGAGGAGTATGTAGAGAAATAAACGAAATTTAAAACCACAAAGTCTTTTCATTCCACAGACTTTTAATTAGTTAATTAATGGGAGTGCAACTTTTTTTGTAAAAAATGCCTTTATTTTATAATCAAAATGAATGAACATATTATTCAAAGTATTGTCCATCGAAATCTACAACTTTTCCCCATCTTTCGGGCAATTGATGGATTCTTTCCCAAAAGAACCGTTCATCCTTTGAGGCTAAGAACGAACCAAGCCAATTTTTGATTCCTTCAACTGAAGTGAAGCGTATTCCAATAACGGCATTCTGCATCGATCGAATTGATCGTTTTTATAGCGTTCAAGTAGCATTTGCAATATGCAAAATCGTCTTTCAACGTCTCTTGTCTTCAATTCGTGCGGTACCCAATTTCCTTGCTTTCGGATGAATCCCAATGCTTTTAAACGTTTTGAAATGGCTCAACATTTTTGCAAGTTCTTCTTTCGTTTGACATGAATCTTCATCCAGTAATGTCTCCAGTTCATCGTCTTCAAACTTTTTTGGTTCACCTGGACGTGGTCTGCCTTCAAAGCTGAAATCACCGCTTTTAAAGCGTCGATACTATTCACAACATGATTTTTTTTGTTGGAGCAGATTCACCATACACTTCTGCCAGCAATCGTTGAGCTTCAGCTGCACTTTTCTTCCAATTAAAGCAGAAAATTAAAATGTTGTTTATTTAATACAAATTCAGACATTTTCAATGAGCTCAAAAATAATGTTGTTGTACAAAATTCAAAACAATGTAACTAAATATGGTCGACGGATGTCAAACCTTTCCAACAAAAAAAACCAGCTGTTATACTCAACTATATATAACAACTAACGACCTCCATTGAAAAGTAACCGAATTAAGTTGCACACCCATTAATAAAGCCTACTTTTCAGCGTCCTTTGTATCGATGTATACAATTTTTTACTTATACGAGGGAGCGTTTTTATATTCGCGGAATGGGGGACAAGGGGTGGAAATAAAAAAACCAAATTATTTTTCTTTTTCAATATATTCACCTGCAAGACGGATACATTTTTCACATCTTTCAATTAATTTATTTATACCCTCATAAAAAAATGATTTCTCTTTATCTGCAAAATACGCCGAAACTGCCTCCTTGACTTCATCATCGGCAGTAAATTTTTTACCCCGCAGCCTTTTTTTCATTTTCGGAAACAGGTAATAATCGCTCGGGGCCAGGTTTGGGCTGTAGGGTGGGTGATTCACAATTTCGAAGCCCACCTTATGCAGGTCAGCTAACGCAACGCGGCTCTTGTGGACGGGCCCGTTGTCGTGCAAAAGCAGAACACCTTTTGTCAATTTTCCCCGACTTTTCTCTTTAATGGCTTCTTTTAGTCGCTCTAATATTGAAGCGTAATATTCTCCGGTTATAGAAACACCTTTATCTTTATAATCAATCAACAATATTCCTTCCGAGTCCCAAAATACCGTTGCCATGAGTTTCCCAGCTGATTGTGACACTTTAAATTTCTTGGGAGGTGCTGTGCCCTTCTTATGCCACTGCAAGGAGTCTTGTTTGGACTCAGGTTCATAATAATAAACCCAAGTTTCGTCTCCAGTAACAATTCCACTCAATACACCATCCTTGTCTTCATTACAGAGGTCCAAAAATGCACGCGAACACTCTACGCGCTGTTGTTTTTGCGGCGGCGTGAGCATTCTCGGCACCCATCTTGCGCTGACCTTAGACATGCCGAGATGATCGTGTAGGATTTTAAAAATTGTTGTATCGGATACTCCAACCACTTCTGCGAGTTGTTTCTTCTTTAGTCGAGCATCTTCGAGTACAATTTGTTCAACTTTTTGGATAAGTGCTGGCGTAGTCACCTCAATGCTCCTGCCCGGCCTCGGGTCGTCTTCAAGGGATTCCCTTCCTTGTTTAAATAAACTATGCCACTTGTACGCCATGGTTTTTCCTGGACAAGAGTCGCCGTAAACCAATGACATCTCATTCATTATGGTCGCGACTGATTTTCCTTGCCTGGTAAGGAACTTTATAACGGCACGATATTCGATTTTTTCCATATTTCACTTTTCACTCCTGATTATGTTACTTGGTTGACGATAGCTCAAAGACTAACTGTCTAATAACAATGAAACTTCGTATTTATACTAATCATGAGTCGCTGCACAGGCCACGCCCCCAATGCGCCTACTCACCCCTCTACAACCCGCTCATTCCGCGAATATAAAAACGCTCCCTCTTAACAAACTGTATAGTATTAATTATTCTATAATATTTAACAAGCTACAGGTAACAGTTGTTCATTTATAGTTCACACGACAGAAAAATTTTTTAAATTATCAATGTCATCTTGTTCAAAATTACCTGGCAATCTTGAGCAGCCAAATTTTACGGTACATATTTATTTAAGTACTGTATATACTAATTCCAAGAGACCATGAAATCGTGCTTATCTTTTAAAGCAAAAAAAAGTTAATATTCGAAGCGTCTGTAAAAGAAGTTTTAAATTTATCGCTAACCTTTTACATAAAATTAAGTAATACGCACGTCATAACGGCACTTTAAAGCGTGTTGAAGAATAATATACGATAAATACAACCTGCAAATCCAATTTAAAATATGCCAGCTTGTAATATTCGACTCTAAACATGACACAAACATATATATTTTTTTAATTTTTATTTTCCAACGGTCCCATACCCAATACATTCGGTACTGTTAGCGTTCCATATTTTCTCCATAAGGATTACTTACGGTAACATTAACGAGATGATGTAATATGAAATACCTACACTATACTTGTATAACCAAACACGCGAAAGTATCATATCGAATATCGACGATTAATTAAACGATATTATATAGGGAATTGGTGAATTTTTGAATTTCATCCGTAACTCGGTGACACTAATCCAACAAAAAACGGTTTACTTTTTTGATTTTGTTGTCTGCGAAATTCTTTCAAACTCTTGAAATATTCACGATTGAACGTGCAAAAATGCGTGCTCCAAACGGAAGAAGGCCATGATTTAACACAATTTTCCACTTAAACAAGCACGTATTAGCGCCTGATTTGTATACAGAAGCTTTATTATTCGAGCGAAAACCTGAAAAGCTCTTAATAAAATTATGTTGTTAATGTTATGGATGAATTAGAATTGTATTGATTATATCCCAGAATGAGAAACGAGATGACGTGATCCGGTTTTAGAACTTAACCGAACACGGTCAGGCAATAAAGTACTGATACAGTTATGAGGCTTTAAATAAATATAATGTAAAATATCTGAGTTATTAAACGCAAGAACTTTTTAATTCTTAAACAGATTAAGTACTGTACTTTTTGTGTTTCGAATAAATCATATGAATTTTACACACATCTTTTAAGGTAAATTTAACAAAGTGTTCAAAAAATTAGAAAAATATTAACTAAGAAATACAGTGAAAGAATACAATATTGGCCCAGTGACTCCTTTTTTTTTAAATTTACGACTAATTTTTAATTAAAACATTCGTAAGCAAGAGTATCTTCAAAAATGTTTGAAAATTTAAAAAAATTAAATAAGTTTTGGTCTTCGTTAAAAAACTTCAACGTTATATGGTATTAGTGGAATTTTGCATATATGGTTCATAAATTACTTGCGCGCGGATTACAAAAATTAAAATTAACAATAAATCCCGAGTCGTAGCAACTACCTCTAGTGTTCTTCAAGGCAGTCATTTGGCATCTCGTTTTTTACTATACGATATATACTCGTATAATGACTTGTACCATAGAATAAGTTTCTGTAAGACGATCTAAGAATTTATTTAATAATAATAACAATGCTATATTTGCTCAACAGACCGATATCCAAAGGGCAAAATAACTAATACAATGTCCGGCAAAATGAACAACTTATTTTAAACGATTTACGACGAATAAAAGTTTATTGACTTGAACAACACAATATATTATTGTTTATATTCTTAGACTGGAAAGATTAAAGTTTCTTATACTATAAATATGGTGCATCCCAAATTACCTCCATTCGTTTCTATATTTTTCTAAGTTCAAATTTTCACATAACATTTTGAAGACCCGTGCCGTGAAATATCAACGATTTGATTTATAGCTTTTATTTTCAGCTCGTCTAGAGCTTCTGGGCTTATTTGCAAGCACTTTTTAATAGTCCTAGGAAAAATAACTTGGTACCAAAAGGTTTAGGGATTTTGCTGGGCACGAAATTATATATTATGTTCCTGGCAATCAATCTATTTGGAAAGAACTAGCCTAAAATATCCATGCTTATTCTCGCTGTTCTGTCTTGTCGAAACTAGTAATAACTAATTTTGTTTTTAATTTGTGAAAAAAGAATGTCTGCAGCATTTTTCACAAAATAAATTCCAATTAATTATCCTAGATGAGGAGACTGGACACATCATCTTTAGGGAAATATAAAAGTAGTTGGTGAATTCAAAGGATTGCTCTGAGCCCAGATATTATAATTTTGGTTATTTGCGTCACTGTTTACTCAAGAAAAGATTATTTTCGATACCTCGATCATCATTATGAATAAGGCGACAAAATACTAGTCTATTAACTTTATTTCGATCATTTATTTCCTGAATTATTGTGATAGGTGAAAATTCATTTCTTTAACATGTTTAATGTATTTCGCTCGGTAAAATTCAAAATATGTTTAACGATCAATTTTAGAGACTAGAGATATAGCAGCTTGCATTTCTTGCCTGTTCTTCGTGAAATGCATTGCAGGGAGCCTTTAATTCTCCTTTTGGCTTTTTGTGTAAAATAGACCTCAGTATTCTCCATTTATGAATCCAAGCTGAAATTGTCTTACGCTGAGGACACTATTGAACATTAAAATGTCGAAAACAGCTTCGAATTGTTGTTATTAAATTAAATTTAATAAATGTCGATAAAGAAATATTCGTTGTTCTATTGGCCAACTCTGATAAATGTCAACAATTATAATAAAATATCCAAAGACTACTGCTTTAACTAAAAATAACACCACTGTGAATAGTTGATTAGTTTTTCTGTTATTACTGAAACGAAATGGGTAATATATTCTTCCGGACTCTGAACATTCAATTATATTTCTTCATCAATGAAAATGATCGTCATGTTATGGTTAATAAAGTTCGCTATCGTGCTATGTTGGAAGACTATTTTTAGCCAGCATTGGATGGACTTTACATGAGTGATATGTGGTTCCAACAAGATGGTGCCACATAACTGGTCAAACAATTGCTCTATTGAAAAAAAGTTCGGTAACCGTGTAATCTCGAAAAATGCCCCGGTCGAGTGGCCATCTCACTCATGCAATTTAAAGCCGTTGGATTTCTTTTTATGGGGTTACGTTAAGTCATTAGTCAACAACGTTAGAGGAGCTCACGGACAATATCGAACGCGAAATTGCTAACATTCTGACCGATATGTGTGAAAGAGTGGTGAAAAATTTGCTCCAAAGAATCGATCTCTGCAAACGTGCTCGCGATGGTGATATGAACGAGATCGAATTCCATAGTTAAATCTAACATACCGTGCTTTCATATTAAAGTGCTACAAACACGGTATCATATTATATTCGGGTCTAGATACCGAATGCCGATCAGAATGTAAAGTGGTGGGGCACGAGTCAGTCGAATCACAACAACGATTGACTACAGATTACAGATTAAGTAGTTGTTCGTGGTACTTGGCGGAAGGTCTATCACTAACTGTCCAAATTGTTTACGTCCAAAAATTAATAAATTATAATTACTTTTAACTGTACAATTAGGTATTTTTATAATAAGCTTCGCATTAAACTAAAAGACGTTTTCTAATAAAACGTTTAAAAATAAAAACAAAACTCTTAAAGAAGCTAAAAAATAAAATAACTTCACGGAACTTAAAAAATACTCTTTATACAGAAAATAAATATAACTTGCCAAAACTTATAAAATACTTTTTAAATACAGAAAATAAATTCAATTAATTAAATTCTCAAATGTCCCTCCTGCTTGCGCTGGACAGTACCCCCAATCTATTATAAAATTAATTTCGAATATTGGCCAGTACAAGAGGATTAATAATTTGGAATTGGTGTTCGATATTAACCCGTAATTCTTCCAAATTATTAGCCCTTTCGTCTTGATGCCCATATAACTTTGATTTTATGTAACCCCATAAAAGAAAGTTATTAGGGGCTAAGTCTGGTGACCTTGGTGGCCAGCGAATTGTACCACTATTAGATATAACTCTTTGGGGGAATATATTATTTAAATATTCATTCATAATTCTAGTTCCATGGGCCCGACAACCATCATGCTGGAACCATACGTTCTCTAAATTGGGATTAATAGTTCTCAAAGCAGGGACAATGTCGTTTCGAAGAAGATTCAAATATATTTCCCCATTTAAATTTCCTTCGATAAAGAATGGACCAATAATGTTATTCCCATAAATACCAGCCCAAACATTCAATTTTTCAGGATACTGTGTCCCCGTATTCAATTGTCGATACTCGTTTTCAATAGACCAATATCGAAGATTCGACGGATTATGTTTACCGTGCAACGGAAACGTGGATTCATCGGCAAACGCGATAGTCTCAATGAAGTGTTCATTCGCATTTACACGTTCTATTACAGTTTCACAAAATTCCATTCTGCGGTGTCAATCAACATGAAAAATTTCCTGATGAGTTTGGTATTTATAGGATGTGTATTTATTTTTCTTTAATATCTTATGAACTTTACCCACACTAATACCTATCTCTTCTGGTATTTTAGATATAGTAATATTGGAATTTTCTTCGACCATTGCGCACACCATGACTTCCTGCATTTATTTATCGTTATTTATTCTCCGTATTTTATGACATTTACATCCCAAAATGCAACCTTCTGATTTAAACTTTTTAACTACTAATGATATTGTTGTTAATGCAGGAAAGGGACGATCTACATACTTTTCAGAGAAAAGGCGCTGGATACGCCGTAAAGAATTACCTTTCAAAGCCCATGTTATCATTTGAATTTTTCTTCCAATGTATACGTTATCAAAGTAATATAATTAAAAAAATATTTAAATTTAAAGGTCTTACCGTAACATACTCTCCCAAATGCAAACCATGAATGACCGTTAATACGATATCGATACGCCTACAGTCAAATTAGTAGTGGGGCTGCAGCTAGTACGATCAGTAGTCAGTTATAGTCGTGATTAAAATGACTCGCGCCCCACCATTTTACATTCTGATCGGTATTCGGCAGCTAAACCCGAATATAATGTGGTACAGTTTTCGTAGCGAGGTAAAATGAATGCACGGTATGTACTACACCTGGAATAAATTTTGGCTCAATATCTCAATTGTCCTGGGATTTATTTAAATACAAAGTTGTCCTTATTGAAAAGCCCAATATATACAAATGGTACTAGGAAAGTTTTGCAATATGACGCAACAATGAATCGTAGGAAGCTGCTTGTTGCTGCATGTTGAAACATCTTTATACGTGCATAGTAGCCGCCACGCCATGTCGGTGGGCCCAGTTATTCAATAGCAGTGACAGTGTAAAATGCTTGCGATGGCATCGTGGCCACGAAATGAGAAAAGGACAGTTTTGCGTTATAATTTCATTCGTGGTTTAAACGAAAAAGTCGAAAAAATTACTCTTGCACTAGGTGATGTTTGTTCACATCGCACTGGTAGCGCAGGTGGTATAGAGAATTCCAAAGGGAAATTTAACTATGGAGAATGTTGAGAGTCCGGGAAGGCCACGAACGTCGGTTACGGAGGAAAACGTTACTACTGTGAGGAAAATACATGGTGAGTGACCTACCAACAGATAGAGGGTACTTCAGGCCCAAATGCACCAGCAATTCGTTCGTTTCCGCATGATCATTTGTACGCGAAGAAACTTTTTTCTCTTTGGGTGCCGCATCGACTGACTGAAGAGCAGATGACACAACGTGTGATTTGATGCCGGTTAGTTGTCAGAAAATCTCTATCTGTAAAGACGCGTTTCACGATTCCACTAAAATCGAGTGAAATTGTGAAACGCGTCGTTTTGGACACACAGAAGACAATCACAGCTAAGTGATATACTCAACATTGCCTGCTTAAAGTCATTGAATCTATGAAGAACCTACGGCCAAAGTCGAGAATGGACACCTAATTCCTCCATCACGATAATGCTCCAGCTCACCGCGCCGAAGCCTGCACCGAATATTTGACCGCGACAGGATTGAAACTTCTTGAGCACCCTCCCTACAGTCCAGATCTTGCTCCCTGCGACTTTGCACTGTTCCTGCATGTGCAAATGAAGCTAAAAGGAAGGAGGTTTTCCAGTGATGAGGACCTTCTGTGGACTTGGGACAACGAGTGTACTTTACCTCTTAGTGAAACTTGGCAGAACTGGTTTAAAAGTTGGTTTCTGAGGATGGAGAGGTGTATTGGGTGTAAGGAAATTAGTTTGGAAAAATTAAATAAACAAAGCTGTATTGTAAAACTTTCCTAGTACCCTTTGTACATATATAGAGCATGTAAAAAATGTGACTACGCGAAGACAATCGCAACACATAAAAACTTAATTTTTAGAGAAGCCGGCTATAGTCCATCTGATTGTGTAATAGGTTATAAAGAAAGAATAGACCTATTTTACTACGTCTACTTTGCAGAGACGTGAAAGAAGAATCTACCAATGGAAATCTTCTATATTTAAATGTCGGGCTTGCTATACCACAAATACTTCAAGAAGACTTAAATTTGTTACTATAATGACGTAATAACTATAAAATATATCTAAACCTCGCTAAGTGTAGAATTATTTCCTTATCAAGAAACGTCTCAACAATAGCACAGCGTTTCTGTCTTGATAATTCTTCACTGGAATGGGTGATAACTGTGAGCGAGTTTTTGATCACATTAATTCTATGATAATTGAACCATGCAGATATGTGGCTTTATTAAGAAAATATATTCCGATTTTTCTAATATTCTATCATCAATTTATTTAACCTATTTATTAAATCAATCACCGAAGTTTGGTCTCCATATGCGGTCACACGTAATAATAGAATGGAATCTGTGCGGACGAAAATTTCAATTAAGTATGGATAAAAACGACTACCTTTATCAAAATAGTTTGCCGTTATTGCAATGGCATATATTGCCCGAATTGGTCTGTTTGTTAACGTTTCGCACACCTTCGTACTATACTCGTCAATTGACCACTTTTTATGCACGATATCATTATACCGAGTATGGTAGGTGCGGCCCCGTTGATAATATTAATTACTGAATTAAATTCAATAATTATTTATGATAATTGAATTCCAGTGTTACTAATTTAAATTAGTTTATTAAACAAGTTAATAGTAAGTCTGAAGAGACATGTTTTTACCTTGCTTTTATAATTTTTTTTGTTTTACATGAATGTATAATTTGGATGTATTCCTAAAGGAAGAACATTAAATTTTAATATCTAGTCGTTTTCTTTTTCTTTCAATAACTTTCTTTAATCAATCTCACACTGAATACATTAAAAAAACTGCACGAATTGAAATATTAAATTTTTTATTTAAAAAGATTCGATTTCATTGTATAATATTTTGTTGATTATATAACCTCATGGGAACAATTTTTCAATAGACAATTTCTGCTGAAACTAAAAACTCGAAATTGCGAAAGAGCAGATAAGTAGATATAAAGTGTTATTTTTTTAATACCTCATTTCAAATCTTCTTTTACAATATTCAAACAAGCAATCTTATTCATTCTCTAATACCACGAGAGGACATCCATTCCCATTCTATTGTAATACGAGGGTAGCCGTTTATATTTCGGGAACTGGCAACACTAACAGTGTTGATCTGATGATTGCATCGTGAAGTTTGTCATTTTTGACAATATATTTACCCTGACAGTTATCTGGTCGCTATTTCTATTGTTGACAGTAACTTGAAAATTTTATATCACACACATTTTTGTTCAATTATTTTTCATAACTTTCGGCGTGGATTATCTCAACAAGAATGCATCGACGAGCTGAATTCTTTATATGGTGATGAAGCACAATCAAAAACTATAGTATATCGTTGGCATGGTGAATTCAAACTTGGACGGTGTTCTTTGGGCGATAAATTTCGTGAAGGTCGTCCCACAAATGTTATTATGTCGGAAAACATTAATGCAGTGTCTGAATTGATAATGCAAGACCGTCATGCGATATACCGTGAGATCGAGGCATCTCTAGGTATTAGTAACATCAGAGTGCATAAGATCCTGCATGAACATTTACCGTTAAGAAGCTATGTTCACGTTAGGTACCACATAATTTGACAACCGCTCAAAAAAGGACTCGCGCCGATTGGTGCCAAGAAATGCACAAAAATACAATGGTGGTGCTTCAAAGAACATTTATAAAGTCGTCACAGGTGATGAATCTTGGATTTATACGAATGAGCCTGATAGCAAAGAGCTGTCGACTGTGTAGGTAGTCCAATATAAGCCAAAACCAACAAAAGTTGTTCGCGCTCGAAGCGCATGAAAACAAATGGTCACCTGTTTGTTCGGAAAAACCGGTCACGTTACAACTGTGCCTTTAGAGACTTGTAGAACGGTCAATTCCGAATGGTACACAACTATTTGTTTGTTTTTGAAGAAATAAGGAAAATAAACCAAAAACGACAGATCATTCTTCACAATGACAATGCGAGCTCTCACAGGTCGGTTCAAACAATTGAATATTTGACCGGGCAAAACATTGAACTGATGAGCCATCCGCCGTACAGACCCGATCTAGAGCCCTGTGATTTTTTTTGTTCCCACACGTGAAGAATAAACTTCGTTGTCATCTTCGATAATAAAATTTTTTTTTGTTTGCTGTTCCCGAAATATAAGCGACTACCCTCGTAATATTCGTATGTTTTACGATCAAAGTAATGCTTTGTGCATCTAATTCGGTATTGAATTTTTAATCATCACAAAGAAATATATTTGCTACACCCTGAGAAGGGAATAGTATTCCATAAATCAATGACGTTATGTACATATATATGTACATGCATACATTACTACTTGAGAATTCGAACTTTTTTCATCTACAAATTTGTTTCAATATATTAATTTATGCCTAATAAAAAATGATTTCGATTTTTTAAAAAATTTAAGGCCATTTTTTATTTTAATAACGACTTTAATTGAAATTACTTGACTTATTAATCCGTAGATAATTGGTAGTAATATATATATATATATATATATATATATATATATATATATATATATTTAACACAAAAGTTCATTCTCTTTTAATTCAAATAGGTTTTTCTCCAAGAATTACAAATTTTTCTGTTCACGTCAGATTATAAAACAACATAGAAAGCAAAACAATGATCATTTTAACACATTGGTGACGAACGACATATTTTATATTAAGTCGTTATTTGGTGTACGACGAGTACAAGTAATTGATATGTTCATATAATTATTTCAATATAAATTTATAAAATGCTATTAGTAGTTTTCTTTTTAGAAATATTAAATGCTCCCCGAATTCAAAAAATCGTTCATTGTTTAATCTTCCTGCTCTATTCAGCAGTGATCGAGTGATACCGAGACACTTATGGATTTTACTTTAGCGTTTAATTTTCAACACTTGTAGCCTAGGCTAGATATAAATATAAGAAATCTATAAGAGATCTATTCCAACATTTTGTTTCCGCGGAGAACACAAATATTGTAGTAGCGCATGGTGTGTTGCATTTCAGAGATAAAATATAAGTTCAAAACTCGAGTCTGGTTTCGTATCGTAATAACAAACTGATAGATAGAATTTGATTCATAAAGACGCCATGAATAATATGAAAATGTTAAGACTTTTTCAAACAATTCCTAATATTTTAAAATCAACTTAATTAAAAAATTCTTCACGAAACAAATGGTTATCGTGAGACAAACGACCATATTTTGATTTAAAAACATATATATAAATGAGTCAATGTCACAATTTCAGAAATGAAAGGAATATTTGGATTTATAATAATTATTTGCTTAGGTGGTTTAAATTCGCTAGAATTTATTTGTGAAGTATTAATTAGATAAATTTTCTTCTCTAATATTCCGCGATTGAAAAGATAGACGAGACATCGCTCTTAAGTTATGTCAATGTGTTAATATTGTTTTCAAGAAGAAAAACGAAAAAGAAACATGTAAATAGAAAGAAGGTAAATAGTAAATGTAATACTGGTATACAAATATTTAAAATATTAGAAGTCAATACATTTCACCATGAAGATCTGAACCCTTCCTACCAAAAATGAACTAAATGATGTGTAAAAATTATACTTAAAGCAAGTTTGTACCAGCTTTGCTAGATTATTTATTCAAGGTGACCGAGAGGAATCTACATTTATTTAGATAAAGAACCTATCAGAAAATTGATGACAAGCCCCAAAATAAGAGAGTTATAGAATAACCTAAAATTAATTATTGATAATTTATTTGGAATAGAACCGTTAATATAATATGTGAATAAAACAATGCAAGATAAAAATTACAAGGATATAAAGGTGTTTCAAATAGCGCGTTTTTTTAAGAATAAACAAAATGTAGATGGCGCGCTGAATTTATCTGGGTATGTGGGCATTTAAAAAGTGTGATGTATGACATTTATAAAAATGGCTGCGTACACGGTACAACAACGCGTTCAAATTGTTGAATTATTTTATGAAAACCAACGTTCTGTGAAAAGAGATTTTAGAAAATTACGCGAATTTTATGGTTTACATAATCGTCCATCTTAAAGCACTATTGGTCGAATTATTAAAGAATTTCAAGAGACTGGTTCCGTGGAAGATCTGAAAAGTGAAAAATACAGTCGTAGTGGTCGTTCACAAGAAAATATTGGTTTGGTTTGTGAAAGTGTTGCTGATGATCCTAAAATATCAATTAGACGACATTCACAACAACTCGGACTTAGTGGATCAACAACATGGCGTATTTTACACAAGGATCTAGCTCTGAAGGCATATAAAGTTCAAATAACGCAGAAACTGAAGCCGTTAGGTCATTTAAAATGTCGTTCATTTGTTTTTCATCAATGAACAACCAGCTGATTTTTCTCAAAAAATAATGTTTTCCGATGAGGCACATTTTGAACTTGACGGCTATATTAATAAACAAAAGTGCCGTATCTGGGGTGAGGAAAATCCACGAATTACTCATGAGAAACCTATGCATCCTAAACGAGTTACTGTTTGGTGTGCATTATGGTCAGGTGGTGTAATTGGCCCTTACTTCTTTGAAAATGCTGCTGGTGAAGCTGTAACTGTCAATGGTGATCGATATCGTCGGATGATAACCGAATTTTTGTGGCCTGAATTAATAAATATTGATCTAGAAGATACGTGGTTTCAACAGGATGGCGCTACACCTCACTTTGCACACGAATCAATTGATTTATTGAGAGAAAAACTTCCTGGACGTGTAATCTCAAGAAACGGTGATGTTAATTGGCCACCGAGATCATGTGATTTGACACCGTCAGACTATTTTCTTTGGGGTTATGTGAAAAGTCAGGTTTATAAAAACAATCCATCATCAATTCCTGCTTTGAAAGATGAAATTATTCGTGTCATTGGTGATATAGAGCCTCAATTATGTTAAAATGTCATTGAAAATTTTAACAAAAGAGTGGACGTCTGTGGAGCTGCAAGAGGAGGCCATTTGGCAGATATTATTTTTCGCATATAAATGTCATAACTGATATTTCAATTACCAGTAAAAGGTTTTTGAAAGTGAACCAAAATTATGTGTTTTATTTATTCTTTTAAAAAACCGCGAAATTTGAAACACCCTTTATTATGATCAAAACGCCTCTACGAATTTTACGAAAGTGTAGTGAATTCCACACAATATTTAAAAAGATAATAGAAACTTTGTTATGTTTACTATATTGTATCAAATATTTCTCTCAATATTTACATACATACATGTATTGCTAGTTCCTTAACATTTTGCTATATTTGTGATAAAAAGAGAAATTTGTTATGGTCTTTGTACTATGTGAAATTGACACCTATTTCGTTCAAATATTTACTTATTCTTATATTTTTTAAATAACACAAAAGAAGAATCATTGCCATTATAAATTATAATGTTATATGATTAAAATTGAACTTGGAAATAATGCAGTTACAATACGTAGTCCAAGCAGAGTTTATGTCGAAGTTATCGTATACAAACCAACTATACAATGTCGGTTCAATAAGTTTTGTGGTGCATATCAATCACTACAAAATGATATTCGGCATAGATCCAAGAATTTCATTTACAATTAAGTTTTAAAGACTCTTGTAGATGTAAACTCATGTCAAACCTCAAGAAGATTTTCAGATAGATCAACGGTACTACAAGGCCATTTTATGGTAGAAGTTAAGTTAAAAACATTCAAGAAGTTGTGTCATGAAGAAGAGTAATTTGATTGTCAAGGTAAAATCGACACCTTGGTCGATAATAATATTTTAAGGATATTGGAAAGTGATTAATGTAAAGTCTAGAGGAAGCTTGTATTAAATTAAACATTATCACCACTGTACTATAGTACATTTTAGCTTTAAAGTGTCATAGACACCTTAACGCCAAAATGACAATGGACAAATTGGAGCACCTCAGATCGATTCAGTGTGTATTCTTCATATTTAAGAAGAAATAAACGCGAAATTTTTCCCGACTGATTAGTGACATAATGAAATATGGATATTATACGACCATTGTAAAAGAACATCTCGGTGATTAGATGAACTCGAAACTCAAGACTTGCTGTAAACTATTGATGACAGTTTGGCGATGTGCCAACGGTAAAATTGATTATTCTTTCTTGCCCAAAACTTAAGCATTTGAGCGAGTAGGTGCTGATAATATACTAAATAGATATACGATTAATAGAAAAAACACTGTCCAGTTTTCCAAATCAAAGGGGTTTTCTCTTATAGGATAATGTAAGACTTCACACGTCTCAAAAAACAGTTCTGAAACTCAACGAGAATTAATTTATGAGATTCTAGAACGAGCAATGGCCATATTCGGTATACTCTCCTAAAACTTATTATCTTCTTTTTAAAAATATCTGCATGTGTTCTAAAGGGAAATAATTTTTCGAAAACTAGAATAAGGAAACTATAAATCTAAATTAGTTTCAAAAATTTTTAATTGAATTTTTGTCTTTGTCAGTAAGTTAATAAAAATTCATTTTCTAGAAACTGAAAAAATTTTAAATTTTACTTTCCAAATTCAACACATAAGCAATAGTCCAATAGTCTGCAATGAAATCATAATATCCAAAAGTAGAAAATTAAGAAAACGCAATTCTTTAATTACTTTTCTGGAATATATATTTTTGTCTTTTTTATGTAAATATTGAAATACTCTTTCAATTTAAATAAAATTTCATTTTTTTCAATCTTCGCTGTAGAATAAGAACTAAATACTTATTATTTTGAAACAATTTAACCATGAAATATTGGATATCCAATATCATATTCAAAGTAACTTTAGAAGACACTGTTCGAGCATTAATGCAAATAACAAATTATAAAATTAGCAATTTTATGTGTTTCTTATTTCATTACGAATGCTTATAATATTATTAAGGTTAATTCAATTTCCATTATTTAAAAAACTGTATTTCATAATAATCCGGTTTTAAAATTTAAAAAAATAGATATTTGTACATATATCTTACCAACATATATATTCCCAGTAGAAATCGCTTCATCTTGAATAATTGTTTATGAAAATCGCACTACAATGTTTTGATTTAAGAGTCTTTTTACTTCAAATTTGTTGCCTTTATTTAAAGAGAAAACACTTATATTTACACCAATTTAGTAAGTATACTATATGTAGTATACCTAATATGAAATAATTAATTTGAAATCAAAATATTTTCATTTTGGATTTATACAATTTCTATACAAAAAAAAATAAAAAACTATGATTACCAGGGAGGGAAGTTTAAATATATAAAGAAAACGCGTGCTTCTTTTTTTCGTTTTCTCGAATTTTATTCACGACTATCGAAAAATAACAAAGTTCTTCGCGCAATATCTTAAGCAGTTCTGATAACCGAATGTGTGGTAAAGAAATGTAAGACCGCTACTGCGGATCGCATCCCTTCCAAGAGCCTATTTATCGTTTGACAATATTCGCGATGCTTCCACGACGGGAGACCCTCTGATCGCGATGAAGAAGAAGCGCTCTTTGGATGACACTTGTGGCGCGGGGTTCATTCCCATTGGCCGATGTTCTTACAAGCGAAAACGTACAGACTGAGAGAATTGTTTGGTTACCGTTGTTAGATAGATGTCATCTGCACATACGCAGCGACGGAGAGAGTGAGCGTACCGAGATCGATAGATCAATTGCGTGAAACGCACATGCATAAAGAGAGCGAGAAAGAGAGAGTGCACAGAGAAGTTGTAGAAACGTAGTCGTAGTAACGATACGACAACAAAACAGCATCAGCCGAAACATGACAATGGAAACTGTCAAGGGAGTATAGTGGCGCCCGATGTGCATGTGACGCGGTTTTGGCGCGAGGGGTTGTTGTAGCATATCGGGTGGGAGAATTAGTTGGGTGCAGACAGAAAATTGGAAAATTAAATTTCGGAAACGAACGCCTGCACAGGACAGGGCTAGAATTATTCGAGTTTACTTTTTGAAGTAAACTCCTCTTTTCGCTAACAATCTCAGATATAATAATATAATAAAAGCAGAAAACGAGATTGCCTTAGTGTTGAACATTTCTTCAGGAATAATAATATTCACTTTTGCATGAAAAATGCTTTAATTAAATTAAAAGAAAGCTTTTACCATCCTCAAGCATAATGCAAGAAAATAATGATTGCTGCTAAGATTTGTTTTCAAATCCAAATGGAATTTAATAATACTTTGTAATCAAATACTTTGTTTTCTAAGGATAGACTGAATATTCGACCAATTAACAACAATCTACTAAGTTCAGGACCTAACTATTATCGTTTGATAATATTCGTTTCCTTTTCATAAACATATTCCTTATTTGATCAAGATAATAATGATAGTAGCCCACAAATCGAATATTTACGCATTTGCATTAGCAGGCTTTGAATTATTAATACGCTCATAATTATGGTACGACTTAAGAATCTTTGACTATTGACATTTGCTTTGAACAAGAGGAGAAACCACGAAAAACATTGGATAACGGCCATCGGTTCGATACTGAGGTTCCAACGCGATAAGCCAGTCAAATTTAGGATTATTTGAGGTAACAATGAACCCTGTTGCACTGCGAGCTTTGCAGATCTATGATGGCCCTCATAACTCTCTAGTTTTTAGCGTCTTTGCATATGCTCGTTCAAGCTGCACTAGACTACGAATCTTTTAGCAATTTAGCCTTGAATATTTCATATCACTTAGCCGATCGTGTTTCCCTGACATCAGATCTACTTCTTCTACGGTGTTTACCTTTACATGTGCAGATGGCTCTGATTTATCCTTAGCTTTTCCATGCAGGATTCTTGCCTTGTAGCTTTAGGACCTCTCATACTTTCTGTTTTTTTGTTTTTGGGTATTTCTCCTTACTTTTTTCATGTTGTTCCCAAAAGTACAAAGAGAAAAACAATCCGCTCGATCAGAGCTCTGCTTGATCGAATAAGACTAAACAAAATGCGTTTAGTGCTCCCAAGAGAACGTTAACAAGCACTTTCCTGCGACCCTGCAACTCTTGGTACGTTACTTTACACCTTAGCTTATTCAGCTCGACTTCCACGGGAGCGCTAGTTCACATACACATTAACTGCAAGCCCTTGAGAGAGTGATCTTTTGCTTTAAAAGGTAGTAATTTATAAAAATTTCGAACGGTCATCTCTTCTAGTGGTAAACGTTTCCTGAACGGATTTATTTTCATTAATACTAATTCGTCATTTCATTAACCAGGTCTGACTATCGTTCGAATTTGTTTGCAATTGTTGTAAAGTAATTGTAGGATCAGCACGTGAGACAAGTACGGTAATGTTATCAACATATGTAACACGGTGGCGTAATGAGTCGTTGGTAGGCTTGCTGTACAGAGTAAGTACAGTATGGATCAGAGGACTTCTGATTTGACGTTGTGGACGCTAGTGCAAGACGTTGAAGTAGAAGTGATAGTTGTGCAGGTAAGACTGAAATATTAGTAAATAGTTATGAAGTGGACGTGTTCTGATCTTAAAGAGCCCAGACTTTATGTAAACTACCCTAAAATGAAGTTTAACCGTTGCCCAGGCTTAAAATTCTTACATATAACAACATTTAGTATTTAATTCCAGTCGACACAGATTATGTAACAAATAAATTCCATATTTAATTTTACTGCTTATATTTTAAGCTTTTACATATATCATAAGTGATTGAATAAAAGAATTCCACTTTAATTAATTAATTTATTATTCACTTATTTCGAGAGAGACAACAAATGGGAAGGAAGAAGATAAATACGATGTTTTTAACGAATCATATTTACGATACCATAAATTGAAAATAAATTAAGAGAAATAAGGGACTCAGATTATTACCCTGTGGCAAACGTGAGAATGACACAAACAAATTGCTAAACCGTAGATATATAGTTTTATAGTAGAACATAGACACCCTGCTTAGGCGACAGGTTCGAGGAAGAGGAATAAAATATACTCTTTGGTTATGTAATTTTCTAGTAATTTGTGTATGTTCATATTTACATTATTTTTTGTAAATTTTGCCTTTTTTTTGAGAACATAGTGAAAACATTATTAGTATATTTCATGGTAAAACTACACACTTCATTAAAAAAAAAAACGACGTATGACAATTTCTTATTATTAGTATAGTTTCTGACATATTTGAACTTGCATGAATATTCACGTTTCGATATGTTTAAATAAACACATGCATAAATTTTAAGTTAATAGTCAGTTGTTAGTTACTTATTAGAAAGGAAACAAATACCTGAATGTGCTACGTAACGTAAAAAAGCCGATCGATATTAAGAAGAGCATTTTAATCTTGAATTTATTACAAGTAGCATATGATAAAAGTTTTATGAAAAAGTGGAATGTACTTGAGTGGCATACGAAATTCAAAAATGAATGAAAATGTGTGACGGGTGACACCAAAAACGGACGATCAAAAACAACAATAACGAACGTTTAATAACAGAGCGCGGAATATAATGTGGTCTGAGAGACGATTAAGTCTGTGTAAGAATGATAGCTAAATTGTAAATTAATCTAGGAACAGTTAAATTAATTTTAAGGAAAAAATTTTAATTTGATATAGAAAGATTAAAGATTTTTGCAAAGGTTTCATGTCAGATCTTGATTAATAAACACAAGCAGCGTCGGCTAGATAGTAGTATCGATACTAATTATGAAAAACAAAACTCCATGTTCACCACGCTCTAAAAAGACACTCTTGTCGCGCTCACACTTTAGAACCATGCTGATGTGTTTCTTTGATTACTTAGAAAGGAATAATCCACTAAAACTTTATTGTACACTATTTTAAAATATTGAAAAGAGGTTCCGTTCAAAGAGAAGGTCTGAATTGGTAATTGATCATTTACCATAACATCTACGATTTATATAGTATTATGTATGTACAAAGGGTACTAGGAAAGTTTTGCAATACAGCTTTGGTTATTTAATTTTTTCAAAGTAATTTCCTCTACACTCAATACACCTCTCCATCCTCCGAAACCAATCTTTAAGCCAGTTCTGCCAAGTTTCACCAGGGAGTAAAGTACACTCGTCCCAAGCCCACAGAAGGTCCTCATCACTGGAAAACCGCCTCTTTTTAGCTTCATTTTCACACGCGGGAACAATGCAAAGTGACAACGAGCAAGATCTGGACTGTAGGGAGTGTGCTCGAGAAGTTTTAATTCTGTCGTGGTTAAATATTCGGTGCAGGCTTTGGCGCGGTGAGCTGGAGCATTATCGTGATGGAGGAACTAGGTGTCCATTCTTGACTTTGGCCACAGGTTCTTCATAGCTATAATGACTTTAGGCAGGCACTGTTCAGTATACTACTTAGCTGTAACTGTCTCCTGTGTGTCCAAAACGACGCGTTCCACAATTCCACTCGATTTGAAAAATACAGCTATCATTTTCTTCTTTACAGATCGGAATTTTCTGACAACTACGGGTGTGTCCTCATCATCAAAGGCCTAAACTTTGTTTTGAGCTTTGGTCGTCACATCGTAATAGTACAGCCAAGTCTCGTCACCTGTCACAATGTTGTTCACATACCGAGATTGTCCCTTATTAAACTTTTTTTTAGCATCTCTCGGCACCAAGTCACACGTCGTGTCATCTGCTCTTCAGTCAGTCAGAATGAATTACTGGTGCATTTAGGCCTGAAGTATCCTCTATCTGTTGGTAGGTCACTCGTCTGTTCTCGCCAAGCATTTTCCTCACAGTAGTAACGTTTTCCTCCGTAACTAACTAGCTCGCTGCTAATGAATAACTGAGCCCATCGACATGGCGTGGCGGTTGCTATGCACTTATGAACATATCTCGTCATGCAGCAACAAACAGCTTCCTACGATTCATTGTTGCGTCATATTGTAAAACTTTCCAAGAACCCTTTGTATTAATATAATGTCACTGTAAGACTTATGGCCAACAAAAAGCGATAACCTAATTATTTCATTTTGCCTATTTATCTGACGAAGTTCCCAATGATTTTCATCTATCTTTGAAATTTAAAATAGTGCTTATAGGACTATGACTTCACCAATATCGAACAAAATCGGACATCTTCTCAGTACTATTCAAGAAAATGAATTCAAAACTTATTTTCATGAAGAGGAACACAGTTTAAATGTATAAGAATACTTTGAACGATTATTAACTTTAGTATACTATTCCATGTGCATATACTTTTTAAAGGTGTACTCTAGGAATTAAATTGTCATATTTCGTAAATTAAATCGAAAATATTCGAATAAAATTATCATAAAAACCGCTGAGGTAAATAAAAATTTCATTGTCGATTTCAAATATTTAGTCAATTTGTTCCAAATTATTTGTTCTATAGTTAATTGCACTCGGGACGTCTCTGGATTCCCACAACCGAGTGACAAGGGGATGATACGTCAAAAGAGAATGAACAGACGTTCTCCTCATTGCAATTAACTTCTCTCTCAGTTAAGTAAAATGAAACATTTCCTGTTTTAAATGTACATGATGTCTTTTTCAGAGGAGAGTCGCAGTACATCTGCAATTCCATTTTAATAGCTTACAGTATTTTGGGGAAAATATTCTGATTTTACTATAAAATACCATTTCTAGATAGTTAATTTTCTAGAATTTTTCTAGGGTTATATTTTAAAAATACTATTCCAATCAATCATTTCTAAAATATGGTCATTATTTTCTTTGCTAGAAGATTTTGCAAAAATTTTCTTAAGCACCATAAAACTGTTCTTAGTCTATCGATAATGTATAAATTTTATATAAAAACAAAAGCACTACAACCACAAACATTTAGATTTGAAGTAGAACGCTTTATATATATTTTAAGAAAATATTTATTGAAAATCCACTTTTGTCATGATATTTCATATATAATAAAATATATACGAAGGGTACTGAAAAATTTTGCAGATTTGCAGGAGACGCTAAAAAAGTTTAATAAGGGACAATCTCGGTATGTGAACAACATCGTAACAGGTGACGAAACTTGGCTGTACTAGTACGATGTGCCGACCAAAGCTCAAAACAAGGCTAGGGTCTTTGATGATGAGGACACACCCATAGTTGTCAGAAAATCACGCTCTGTAAAGAAGAAAATGATAGCTGTATTTTTCGAATCGAGTGGAATTGCGGAAGCGTCGTTTTGGACACACAGAAGACAGTCACAGCTAAGTAGTATACTGAACAGTGCCTGCCAAAAGTCATTGGATCTATGAAGAACCTGTGGCCAAAGTCAAGAATGGACACCTGGTTCCTCCATCACGATAATGCTCCAGATCACCGCGCCAAAGCCTGCACCGAATATTTGACCACGACAGGATTAAAACTTCTCGAGCACTCTCCCTACAGTCCAGATCTTGCTCCCTGCCACTTTGCACTGTCCCCGCATGCGAAAACGAAGCTAAAAAGGAGGCGGTTTTCCAGTGATGAGGACCTTCTGGGGGCTTGGGACAACGAGTGTGCTTTACTCCCTAGTGAAATTTCTGTGTGTATTATGTGCTGGCGCGCTCGTGATGTGTATTCATGTACGAACGTTTCGATCCTTACTTCCGGAGAACCATCCGTGACGCCTTACAAGATAAGTTCTTTCGCCCGCCCCGCGTTCGCGAACTCACTATCATTTTATTTTCTTCTAACGGTGGTCATGCTTAAGTTTTTCAGCCGCAATGCTGAAAAATCGCCACCATCCTTCGTGTTCCTCGTCCTTTATATCTTCGGCACGAAGCGGCCACCTATGACCGGCCACAGTAGCGGTCCTCGCGCCAATCTTCGGTGTCTGGGCACTCGAAGAGGACGTGTTCCGCCGTATCGATCGCACCACAATGACAATTTGGGTCGCCTCTCTTTCCGATCTTGTGCGAGTACGCTTTGAAATTCCCGTGCCCGGTTATCAGCTGCACTGCTTGGTACGACAAGGCGACCTTCATTTTTTTAAACTTCTCAACGCTGCCTATAAATCTCTTGGTCCAGCGTCCGTTCTCTGCGTCCTCCCATCTTCGTTGCCATTCGTTTTCGCACTTCCGCGCTATTGCGTTCTTTACCGTCTTTATACTGAACAGTGCCTGCCTAAAGTCATTGGATCTAGGAAGAACATGCGGCCAATGTCAAGAATGGACACCTGGTTCCACCATCACGATAATGCTCCAGCTCACCACGCCAAAGCCTGCACCGAATATTTGACCACGACAGGATTAAAACTTCTCTAGCGCTCTCCCTACAGTCCAGATCTTGCTCCCTGCGACTTTGCACTGTTCCCGTATATGAAAATGAAGCTAAAAGGGAGGCAGTTTTCCAGTGATGAGGATCTTCTGCGGGCTTGGGACAACGAGTATGCTTTACTCCCTAGTGAAACTTGGCAGAACTGGTTTAAAGATTGGTTTCGGAGTATGGAGAGGTGTATTGAGTATAGAGGAATTTACTTTGAAAGAATTAAATAAGCAAAGCTGTATTGCAAAACCTTCCTAGTACCCTTTGTACATGTATTCTGAATATTAAAGACACAGAATAGGTTAAATTAGCAAAGTTTAAAGAATATTTGGTAGCGTTTTCAGATTTATCATTTGTTACCAATTTTTTGAGATATTTAAAAAAATTAAAAATTGTCAAAATCTTCAATCGTACATATCTTCGTAATGACGAAAGATAGAACAAAACCAAAAATAACATTTGGTAGATTAAGTTATTTCCATAAGTTATCAGTGATTCTATATAGCTGTGAGAATGAAGCCAGAGATTTCAACCGAGAAAAAAGAATATACACCCTCAGTATATAAACCAGCCTTATATTACATACATATATCATGAATTGAAAAAGTTGTGGAGGCAGGGAAAACTATTAATCATTGTTAAGGATTAAAGAATATGTTATTTGGAACACATCTTATGCGGAAGAAAACATGAGTTGTGACAATTAAACATAAGAGATAAAGTGCACGGAATAAAATTTGAGGTGCGGCACTTAAGGCCTAAAAATTTGTGTAGGTTCTATGACTGCAAATTTGTTGAGATTTTTGGTGCTATCAGTTTTAAAATTGAGAAATTGTCACGCGGATCGACAACTTCCTTTCCCACACCCAATCGTAAAATATAACTAACAAAATATATTTCAAATACACTCCACAAAAATAATTGTGGAACGAAAATATTTCCAAAATATACCTACCATAAGAGATAACATAAATTCAATGCACAATAATATAGGACAACCTCCACAAGAGGATTATGAATTTAATAAAATAATAAATGTCTTGCTATCCATCCTATTAGCCTCTTCGAGATTGTCTTCATTGAAGTTCTTTTGAATACTTTTCGTGCTTCATTGACAAGCTCTCATAGTAAATTTCCTAAGGTGTTGCTAAATTTATAATCATCATTTCGAATAATATTTTAATAAATTTCAATTTTTACGGTTTCTGTAATGATCTACGATGATCATTCTATATTAGAATTTTTTTCTTAATTATCGCATTTTATTCAACAAAAAGTATAGTTCTAAGAGAACTATAAAACTATAAACAAAGAATTTTGATAAATATTTTTTCAACTAATAAATAGCAAAATAGACAAAGAATTCAAGCTACTTTTTTATAATAAAATAAATGGATTCATCGTTAAGATGCAATCATGAAATTCTAAAATAAGCACATCGTATACCACATTCCTTAAAATACCCTTTGATATCGTAAATTACATATACAATTTCTTCTACAATTGTTAAGCCAACGGTTACATCACAATAAAACGCAAAAAAAGTATAATACCGCAATAAACAAATGGGAAGTAAAATTTCATATTGACCATAATTAAGTAATTTTGTGAGAAGCCTTTTCTTGACATCAATTCCTATTCTGTGTATATAAATATGTAAATGTTAAGATCATTCTTCGCCCATTACCTACAATTACCGAGCATGCAATTTTGATATAGTACTTAGTGGAAACCGCCTGTTAGATAAATGACAGATGGAAATAGAAATAGCCGTATAACTAATCATTATATGGAGAAATGCATATGATAACATGACCGGAGGACAGATCTGATTGCTTACACTAGTTTATCAAGCTTTTAAATCCATTTTCTTAAATTGAAACTAGTTTACAACTAAGTAGAGAAGGCTGCGTAACGTTTCTAATGTGAAATTTAACGAGTTAAACGTGAAATTAATACTAGAGGGTTTCCAAACATTATAATTTTACAAGGATATCCCTTTTTTTTAATATCTAGACACAAATTACGAGAGGACAGAGATATTACTATACCTTCTGCTGTAAAAAGTTGGGGTTTCTAACTAGGGTGCCTTCCATATTTCAAGTAAGTACTATTAAATTACCTTTCTTTAGATATGTTGGATCTAAACTTAGTACGGTATTTTGACATGGAATCCCTACTACTTTATCCACAAATTATCTCTGTAGTACAGAGGATATTTTAAAAATATTTTTGAAATGGAATTTTAATTTTACAATCTCTTAAAATAATTTCATATTTTATTCGCTTGGCTATATTTCGAACCCCCTTATCAAACCAACTCTTTCATATTTCTTCTGAATTTTTAATTTTTCTTAATTTCAGTAGAAAGAACGTCCCCTTGGAGAGCGGTTTATTTATCGAATGTAATGGCTCAGAGACTAGTGGCACTAGTGTGTGAAACGTTCTGTTATCGAACGTTGATATGGATATTTATAACAGATTTATTTACCCAATTCTAAACACAATACAATAACTGTTGTCTTCTTTGAATATTTCTATAACATTTTTGATTAAAACTCGATATTATTAATAAAACACATAATTTGCATTCACTTTCACAAACCTTTTATTAGTAATCGAAGTATCAGTTATTACATTTATATGAGAAAAATAATATCTGCCAAATGGCCTCTTCTTGCAGCTCCAGAGATGTCCACTCTTTTGTTTAAATTTTCAATGACATTTTGACATAATTGAGGCTCTATCACACCAATTGCACGAATAATTTTATCTTTCAAAGCAGGAATTGATTGTGGAATGTTTTTATAAACCTAACTTTTCACAAACCCCAAAGAAAATAGTCTAACGGTGTCAAATCACATGGTCTTGGTGGCCAATTAACATCACCGTTTCTTGAGATTACACGTCCAGGAAATTTTTCTCTCAATAAATCAATTGATTCGTGTGCAAAGTGAGGTGTAATACCATCCTCTTAAAACCACATATCTTCTAGATAAATATTCATTAATTCAGGCCACAAAAATTCGGTTATCATCATCAGTTATCAATCACCATTGACAGTTACAGCTTCACCAGCAGCATTTTCAAAGAAGTAAAGTCCAATTACACCACCTGACCATAATACACACCAAACAGTAACTCATTTAGGATGCATAGGTTTCTCGTGAATAATTCATGGATTTTACTCACCTCAGACACGGCAATTTTGTTTATTAACATAGCCACAAGTTCAAAATGTGCCTCATTGGAAAACATTATTTTTTGAGAAAAATCAGCTGATTGTTCATTGACGAAATTGACAAATGAACGACCTCTTAAATGACCTAATGGCTTCAGTCCCTGTGTTATTTGAACCTTATATGCCTTCAGAGCTAAATCGTTGTGTAAATACGTCGTGTTGTTGATCCACTAAGTCCAAGTTGTTGTCAACGTCACCTAATGGACAATTCAGAATCTTCAGCAACACTTTCACGAACCAAACCAATATTTTCTTGTGAACAACCACTACGACTGTATTTTTCACTTTTTTGATCTTCCAAGGAACCGGTCTCTTGAAATTTTTTAATAATTCGACCAATAGTGCATTCAGATGGACGATTATGTAAACCATAAAATTCACATAATTTTCTAAAAACTCTTTTCACAGAACGCTGATTTTCATAAAATATTTCAACAATTTGAAAGCGTTGTTGTACCGTGTACAAAGCCATTTTTATAAATGTCATACATCACACTTTTTAAATGCCCACATACCCAGACAAAATCAGTGCGCCATTTATATTTTATTTATTCTTAAAAAAACCGCGCAATTTGAAACATGTATTTAAAATGTAGAAAAAGCTTTGAAAGAAAATGTGTGCGATGAAATCATTTTAAGTATTGATTACATTAATTATAAAATCAAGGAAAGTAACTCCACCATTAAAAAAGAATATAAATTCTACACATTAAAAAATAAAAATATTCGTCGAAAAAGTAAAAATAAAAGTGTAAACTCTTCCGAAGCTTTGCTATACGAAAAATGAAACTAAAATAGAAGAAACGTATATTTCATCAAATGTTTTAAACGATATTCATATAGTTTAGTCTCCTAAATCGTCTTATTTATCTCCAAATGTTTCTTTTCCCGGGGAGAAACACAACATTAATTTATGGCTTTTCAGATAACAAATAATAACATGTAGAAAAATCGCTAGTAAGGATTATTAATTATAAGAAAAACGTTCTATATGAAGCAATATTATAAATGAGACACTTTCATAATAGACTAGGATACTGTTCGTTTGCATCTGAAGATTCTCAGATAGTTATTAGCCCATTGTCAAAGATATTCTTCGATATGAACAAGACATCCGCCTTGCTGGAACCATCCTTATGTTTGTATCTAAGGGGTCATTCATTTGGAAGTACTTTTTTCGAAAATAAAATAAAAACTTCTATTTTATCGGGTATTATTTCTTATCATATAAATCCCATGACATTTATTTTTTAAAAATTATTTCCTTTAAATGTTGGCCGTATCTGCGCCTAATATGGTCCATTCTGAAGTTCTAATTTTCGATTACACGTTCGAGCATTTCAAGTGGTATTTGACGAACAACGCGAGTAATGTTGGCTTCCAATTGTCCAATCGTAGCTGGCTTATCCATGTAGACTTTGGACTTTACGTAGTCCTAAAGGAAAAAGTCTAAAGGTGTGATATCACTTGATCTAGACTGCCATTGCATAGGTTAATTACGTGAAATTAAATGTTCACCAAAGTGTTCTTGCAATAAAACCATAATTTTACGAGCTGTGCGACAAGTACCGCCATCTATTGTTGGAACCAAATGTGGTCAAGATCACGGGCTTCCATTTCAGGCAGCAAATAGTCCGTTATTATGACGCCATAACGGGTGCCATTCACAGTTACGTTGCGGCTGTCTTCATTTTTGAAGAAATGTGAACCGATGCGTCCACTTGTTCATAAATCACACCAAGTCGTGGTTTTGTATGCATGTAATGGCAGCTCCTAAACCTCTATTAATTGCTCTTTACTCCAAATACAGCAATCGTGCTTATTGACTTTGCCATTAAGCCAGAAATGATACTCATCGCTGAACAAAATTTTTGTCGAAAACAAAGGATCTTCTTCAACCTTTTCAAGAGATTAAACACTGAAATGGTGACAATTCCAAAGGTCGGCCGTTTGTAAGTCGTGGCAAGCTGTTGAGATCTGCGTCGAATCGATTCTTCGCGGTCATCGCGTACACTTTCTGCTGCTATCGCTATATTTTCTTCACTGCGTTCTGAATGTGGCCTACTTCGTCGTATATTATCCAATAATGAAAATCGGGTTTCAAATTTTTCCATGGAATAGAGAATCATGCGTTCGGTGGGCCCGATTACGTAGACCATAAATTGCTCTAAGCGCAGGAAACACGTTTCTCGCGGAACACTGATTTTGGTAATACAGCTGAATAATTTGCTGACGCTGTGCCGGACTGAATCTTTCCATAATAAAATGTCACACAATACTTAATTGAAACAGCGTGAAAGTGTGACACGAATCACGCTTTATCTGTCAAAAAATCGTTATCGATAAAAGTACATCATAATAAATCACCCATTATTAGATTTCTTAGAATTGGCATTACGCTATTCTGTAGCAACGAACCGATTATGCTTCCCATAATCAAAAACTTTGAAACGCTTGGGTTATGACGACCGTGTAAAGAAAAACAAAGTTTCGCTGGTAAATAAGATGTTTCTAATAAAATAGTTATCGTTATAATAGTCTTTAATAACTTTTTAGCAAAATTGTAATTGTCAAAATTTTTCTTTGGAAAAAATTTCATTAAACTTTCTCAATTCATGTGAGCTATCTTTGTCTTTCCCTAAAATACTACAAACCGTCGTAGCAAAAGAATTGAACATTTCTGCAGATAGTCTGGTGGATAATTGGTTGCTCTTCTTCAATAGCACAGATTGAAAGATCGCATTCTTTGTTCTGTGGTGGCCTATCTATTCCGTGTTTAAAAGGATGTAAACAGCTGTACTTTTCAAAGTTATTAATTCTGTAACGTACTGTTTCAAAACCAATGCTACATTCAAACTTAATTTGAAATAGACGCACAATTTCTCTCTTGATGTGGCTAAGCTGAAAGAAAAAATATCCATAACGAAATATGACAGCAGTTAAGTTATTAGAAAGAAGCAATCATAAATGGGGCAAAAATTTCAAAAATATTTTAGTTATATAAATGGGCCTGCGTTAAAATTTCAAAATTTCAGTAATGGACGCTCAGTCATTCAATAGTCGTTTGTCTTAGTCGATGTTAGAGTTTCTGTAAAAATAGAGAAAATCGAATATCAAACTGTCATTGATTTGTTGCATTTGAAAGACAACACGCCTACGCAAATTAAAGTCGATATGAACGCTGTTTACTGGAACTATACATCATCGTTTGCCGCAATTAAATTTTGGATAGCTGAATTTAAACGTGGTCGTACCAATTCGGTCGACGGTGAATGTCCACTGTCGAACTGCGGTTAGAGAGATAGCAGATGTAGTGGGCATGTAGAAAGAACAAATAGTCACTGAAGATTTGAACATGAAATATCTCCGGACAAAAAACGCATTATAATAAACATTTCCAAAACCATTCTGAAACAGTCTAAACGAAATAAATCATAAAAATTTGGCCTCGATTAATAGTAATAGATGAGACTTAGATACACCCCTATACTCTTGAAACCAAGACAGTCGAAACAGTGAATAGTAAATAGTGAACCGGTTCCGCAAAAGACTTAGATTATTCCATCGGCCAGGAAAGTGATGACGACTTTAGGGATAGTAACGGAGTTGTGTTAGTAGACTATATTAAAAAAGGAAAAACAATAACGGAGGTATACTACGTATCATACCTCGTAAGCTGAAGAGAAAAATTGGGCAAAAACTGCCGTCTTTGAAGAAACGAAAGTTTTGTTTCACCAAGATACGCACCGTCTCAAACACAAATGGTCGCCATGGTTAAAATTCACTAATTGGTGTTCGATTGATCGCCCACCATATTCATTATATTTAGTTTCCAGTGACTTTTATCTCTTTTCTAGGCCCGAAATTTCGCTTGGAGGACAGAGATATTCATTGAATGAGAAAGCTATTACGTTCGTAAATACCTATTTTGCAAAACAAGGGAAAGTGTATAGACTTACAAGAAGAGTATGTTGAAAAATAAACAGAATTTGACAAAAATATTTATTTCTGTATTAGATTACAAACTTTTCAGACTACCCTCGTACAAGGTAAGTACATTATTGAGAAAATAAAATGAAATCAGAAATGAAATTACAAATTATATGCAACTGCGATCTGTCCAATTGGATAAAGCATTCTTTGTGGTGAGAGGACATCTACATGTCTTTTTTTGCTAGTACTTCTGAGTATGTGCTCCTAATTATAAGCACGTTGTTTGTACTATATCTGTATGGTATGTATTCAGTACAAACACCTGAGAGGAACCGTTTGTCGACGTTTCAACGGTATTGCACTCATAATCTTCTGAAGCTGGTCTGTCGCCGACTAGAACTGAAATTATCTGACAATCTCCAGTGACAGACCACCTTCAGAGGATGATGAACGCCATCTCGCTTGAATGTCGAGAAAACCATCCTTTTCAGGACACAATTCACACATAAAAAACGATACTTTCATAAGCACGAATATTACTTATAAGCAGTTCTAAATAGCTTTAGAAGTATTTTGTATTTACTTAACTATACCGCTATCGATCTGTTATTTTCACAAAAATATATTTGGGTTGGCAGAGTTTCCACTGTAGAACAATTACTATAATTTTATCACTTGAATTTATTAAAGATTTAAAATAGAATTTTTAGGTAGGAAAGGTCTTGTATGTTCTTTTAATTGTCCGAAGATAAAATAAAATTGAAGAGGGAAGCATAGGAGCAGTATACTGGATATTCTACTGAAGTTTGTTTATGATTACAAATGTTTTTGCGGTTGCATGAAAATTTTGTCAATTATAAATCAATAATATTCGACATTAATTGTTCAACGTACTTTAATAAAATTAATAAATAAAAGAATTACTTGGGAAGCCTTAAAAATATTTCAATGCATTTACTAGACGATAAGTTCTTTTTTAAGTTATTTAGATATGCTTGCATCCTATTATTTCTCATATCGTTGCAATAACAGAGAAGCGATTTGAAAACGGTCAATTTTCGTTCTTTATTCAATAATTATGAAATCCGATTGCAAACAAAACAATAAATCCAAATCACCAAGCAATGTAGCGCATGAAATACCATGTTGCGATTCGTATACAATTTTACTTTTATGTTGTGCGTGTGCAATAGTTCTTAACGAGATGAACAGTGAAAATTCTCATTAGTTTTGGAATACATATGTTCCTCCTATGACATTACCAACCAGAAATTTACTTGAAAATCACCTTCTGGGGGTGAAAACGAAAGTTGAAAATCGTGTGCAGTGTGAGGTAAAAAACTATAAAATATGGGTAACTGCCGACGAAACAACAGACAGGAATACTTATGATACAATTCTTTATATCAATCCCCTATTTTTTAGCAAAAAACGTATCAGCTTTCTTCTCATATGGTCTTCTATGTATTCGCTAAAAGAGTAACATAAAGCAAGCTCGAATAACATTCTTTCCATTTAGTAATGTTTGGGTGTACAACCAGTAAAATATTGGATAATTCTTTTTGAATACTTTCGCTCCACTACTTTTTGTAAATTAACCGAACTAACCGAACTATTGATAATACATTTTTGCAAAAAATTTTCGTTATTTTGCAGATTTGATCATATAAATAATGGCATCTAATCATATTGATGAAATGTTTTCTACAGTACCATATTTAGACAGGTAAAAATTTATGAGAATGTCTTTATGAACTTAGATATAGTTTCGTTACTTGTCCTCTCCAATTTCTTCATTAAAGGTATCCGTTAGAAATAATAATAATATGTTATGGCACTAGCAGACAGAACAAATTGCGAATGCAAAACAACTAATGCTAACTTAAAAATAAAATGTAAAACATAAAACAAGAGTAGCTTTAAATAAATAAATAAATTTAACTAAATGTGTGGAACAAAAAATTAGTATAACATTGAGTACTGATTATGACGGGATATGGTGGGATATGGTGGGAAGAAAAGATTTTTCTTTGTAAAACGACAATTAGATTTGACTGTTGAGGTGCTCATTCCACAGCATCTATTATGATCCACCGTACATTCTCTCGTTTTATTCCTTTAATTGGAACTGTAAGCTTCAAGAGCGGTTTTTCTACATATAGTACATAGGATATTCAATTTCATGCATTTGTATAAAATACATGGGATGTCTTTTAAGTTTTGCATAGTGGGACATAGAAAGCGCCACTAATCAAATGTCAGTACTAAAAATGAACCTTCATCTTTAGTTAACCTAAATTCAAAGTTTTATGTTGCGATACGTCTAATGTCGTAACTACAACGAAATGTAAAAGTTGACAAGTTAGTTGAAAAATGGAATTAAACCGAGAACATTTTCACCGAATAATTTTTTATAACTTTCAAAGACAATTATCTCAACAAGAATGCCTCGCCGAGTTGGTTTCTATTTTCGGCAATGAAACACCACATCAGTCATCAATTTCTGGTTGGTATGGAGAATTTAAACGTGAATAGATTCGTCTTAGCGACGATCCAAGAGCAGGTTTACTAAAAACGTTAGTCACTCAGGAAAACTTCGATGTTGTGCGCAAGATCGTCAACGAAAATCGACATGTGACATATCGCCAGATTGAAGCATTACTGGAGATCTCAAAGACCTTAATTCAAAAAACTTTGTATAAAGAATTGTGGGTAAAAAAATTAGTTTCCCGTTGGATATCGCATCCGCTGACCGAAGAATAGAAAGCAGCTAGGATGAATTGGTGTCAAAAAACTCTAGGTCACTTCAACGCCGGAAACTAAAAATGTGCACATTTTCGCGGAATCATTTTTTATAATTGTCGAAAACAATTATCTCAATAAGAATGCCTCGCCGAGTGAATTTCTGTTTTCGGCAATGAAGCACCACATCAGTCAACTATTTCTCGTTGATATGGGGAATTCAAACGTGGACGGATTAGTCTTAGCGATGATCGAAGAGCATTTTCACCAAAAACGGCAGTCACTCAGGAAAACGTCGATACGTTTTCGTCGATTAGTTTACAGTTGGAAACCGCAACTATTAGCCGATGAACGGAAAGCAGCTAGGATGAATTTATGTCAAAAAACTCTAAATTGCTTCAACGCTGGAAACTATACAATCATGTACAACATTATCAGTAGTGATGAATTTTGTATTTACTCATACGAGCCAGAAATTAACGCTAGTCGTCTGTTTGGGTGTTCCAAGGTGAAGAAAAGCCGTCAAAAGTTATCCGTTCTCAAAGTGTCTTCAAAAAGATGGTCACGACATTTGTCCCGAAAGCAGATCATGTAGCAACAATTCCTTTACAAGATCAAAGAACTTTTACTGCCGATTGGTATACAACCATTTGTTTGCCACAAGTCATCGCTGACCTTCGAAAAACTAACCCCGAACGACGAATCATCCTCCACCAAGACAATGCAAGTTCACACACAGCACGCAAGACAATTAAATTTTTAACGCAACAAAATGTCGAATTGTTCGACCATCCTCCGTACAGTGGGGAGCTAAATCCCAATGATTTCTTTACCTTTCCAAAAATTAAGAACGGACTGCGTGGTCAAAGGTTCCAATCGTCAAAGGAGCAGTCGATGCCTTCAAAAACGCAATTTTGACTATACCAACAAACGAATGGAACAACTGCTTCCAGAGTTGATTCGAGCGCATGCAAAAGTGCATTAATCTTCATGGAGAATACTTCGAAAAACAATGAAGTCGTTAAAAGTTATCTACTATTTTATTCCAGTTTTATATGCAAAACTTAAAAGACAACCCGCGTATAAAAATACAATAAATCTATTTCCTAATAATAAGTGCTATTTTTGCTATGATCCACTATTTCATAAGCAACTAAAGTATAAAAAAAGTAGGTTTATAATACTACATTTTACTATAACAATGCAGACACAAAATTTCATTATAGTTTTATTTGATAAATAGAACAAAATTCAATAAATTATTTTGCAGTAAAATATAATGAACTTTTTCCCACGATATTGGGTGCATTAGGTCAAATTTAATAAAAAAAAGTTAAGAATTAGATAAAAGATCTGTATTATGAAACACAATGAACGAGAATCAATTTACGAGTCACCCATTTCACTCGCTTCTTACAATAGTATTCACAAGATTTTAACGGTATTATTTAAATTCTGTACGTTTATATATTTTCGGTTTGTATGCAGAGATTGCAAACTGTTTACAAGCATACCAATGTCGTAATGTGAACTTTTGTGTGGGAAAAATATTTAAATTGATTAAATTGAGAACTAAAAATTGGGTTTCAGAAATGTTAGTAGAATTTATTTTATATTAAAGGATTGTATACTTACAAGAAAATATATAAATATCTAATAAGTATTTCTTATTACTTTTGTCAATTCACAAATGATATGGATATGAAAACAAATAAGTTGAACTTTTAGGAGGATTTAAATATTTCTCGCAAATCGTAATATCTAATATTCAGTATATTTAAATTACATCTCATTTAAGGAAAAATGTTATTTGTTTATAATTGTTTAATACGAATTTGAAAATTGAAATGTACCTTCGACAAAAAAAAAACAGAATGTACTTTACAAATAAGAAAGAATGAAATTATGTGAGATTACAATTAGATCATTTTTATATATTACGAAACGTCCCAACGATTCAATTACCCACAATTCCAACAAACTACCGGCTGTTGATTTTCCATGCGCCATTTAATGGTTAAGTAATTGCGGTGTATTGTTATTATTACTAAAATTTAAGAGTCGCATTATAGTCGTTTTAATAGAATCTATTAAACATAAAAAATGGCTATGTTCATTTCAGCAAAGGCTTTAGCACCAGGTATACTCAATATTTTCTTTCTTATTTTCTGTCTAAATTTTATAGGTTACAATATAACACATAATTTTTAGTACTTAGAAAAACACTGAAGAAAATATTGTTTAATAGCGAAACTGTACGTTGTTATCACCAAAATAAATTTATACAATGCGTTATACCTCTAACGCAGCAAAAGAGATTTTATGCAGAAAAAAAAGTATATGATAGATCCAAACCACATTGTAATGTGGGCACAATAGGTCACGTAGATCATGGAAAGACTACATTGACTGCTGCGATAACGAAAGTGTTGGCGGATAAGAAATTAGCATCAGCTAAGAAATATGCTGATATAGATAATGCACCTGAAGAAAAGGCCAGAGGAATCACAATTAATGTAGCTCACATTGAATATCAAACTGAAGCTAGGCATTATGGACACACAGATTGTCCTGGTCATGCCGATTATATTAAAAATATGATTACAGGAACAGCACAAATGGATGGTGCTATATTGGTTGTGGCAGCTACTGATGGTGTTATGCCCCAAACTCGAGAGCATTTATTGTTGGCCAAACAAATAGGAGTTACCAACATAGTAGTTTTTATTAATAAAGTAGATGCTGCAGATAAAGAAATGTCAGAACTGGTAGAAATGGAAATTAGAGAGCTCTTGACAGAAATGGGTTTTGATGGAGAAAAAGTTCCAGTTATTTTAGGATCAGCTTTGTGTGCATTAGAAGGTACAAAACCAGAAATAGGTTCAGAATCAATATTGAAGTTATTACATGAAATCGATACATACATTCCAACACCAGTACGAGAATTAGATAAACCATTTATGTTACCAATTGAGCATGTTTATTCTATACCTGGAAGAGGAACAGTTGTGACTGGTCGCTTAGAAAGAGGGGTATTAAAAAAGGGAGCTGAATGTGAATTTGTTGGCTATAATACAGCATTTAAAAGTACCATAACAGGTATAGAAATGTTTCATCAAATTTTGGAAGAAGCACATGCTGGAGATCAATTGGGTGCTCTTATTAGAGGATTGAAAAGGGACGATATTAAAAGAGGTATAAAAATATTTATTATATACACTTATTGCTTTATTTAATTTTTTAAGGTATGATTGTATGTAAACCTGGAACCATGAAGGCTCACGACCATTTAGAGGCCCAAGTATATATTTTAAGTAAAGAAGAAGGTGGCCGCACCAAGCCTTTTACATCATACATACAATTACAAATGTTCTCAAAAACTTGGGACTGTCCTGTTCAAGTAACAGTACCTGATAAAGAGATGGTGATGCCTGGAGAAGATTCAAAGTAAGATAATATGGTATTTTGATTTAAAGTGGTTAACGTGATTATTTTTGTTTTGTTTATGGATTCTATATTAATATCCATCAAACATAGTTATACATTTTAAAATGTTAAGCTGTTTTACCAGTGAAACATAAAAAGTAAATTAAAAAATTTTTGTTCCAAATAATATTTATATTCTTTTGTAGCAAATTTTCATCAATGTAAAAGATAATAGACAAGTATAAAGCCCAAAAATATAAAAGTAAAAAAGGATCTAAGAGTAATTGGTTATACTGTATTAGAGAATAATTCAGTAAGTACAGGGTATTATGTAAAATATATCAAAGCAGGGCAGAAAAGTTTGTTTCGCAATGTATTATATGAAACATGGTGAAATAGTTTGAAAACGCTCTTGAATATGAAGTGGAAGGGGTTCCTTGCACTATGTGTAAGCAAATGTGGGAAGTCCTGATCGTGCTATGTGAACTAAATGTTTAATACATTGCAAAACAAATTTGTCTACCTCACTCTGATATATTGCATATATCCAATACTTCCCACATTATTCTCCAGCGCAGTATATATTACCTAATACGAGGGACGTTCTACGAAATAAATGATTTATTCAATGACAGTAAATCTTATACTACTTTTAAATATTATCTTCACTAACAATTAAGAGCTTATTCCGTTGCATTGACAACTTTATAATTCCCGAAAAAAAAATCCTGATCTTGCTGACGGAGGCAATTGTATACAGCTTATTGCTTTGTTGTATTCGAACTTGGGTGTCGCGTAATAATTCTTCGAGAAGGCCGAACAAATAAAAATCGGTTTATCGCAGGTTTTGCTATATTAAAATATACTAGAACAGTACATTCTTTTTCTAAATTGTCACAAAAATTGTGCTTTGAGAGTTCAAGAAGACAGTTAACATCACTATACAAGCAAACGCATGAGGTTTGAATTCTTTCTGTGCAAGCAACTCTGATATTTCCTCAAGATTTTGCCGTTTTGATTCGGGTTCAGAGTAGTGAATCGACGGTTCATCGCAGATCACTTGTCCAGAAGATAATCACCTGTTGAAAACCGTTATTTAAGTCGAGAATTGCTTTGGAACTTATCTCGAACATGTTAATAATTCAGCTCGTCATGAATGATTGAAAGCACGGTTCCAAAATTAACATTACACAAATCTGTAATTGTCGCGATTTATGTAATTTTACAGCACGTCTGGCGAAACTTCAACCGGTAGTTAGGAGTGATGAGTATTAGTAACATTTGTTCTGCCTGATTTAAACTGTTCAATCTATTCATATACGTTTCATTCATTTAGATAACAAAGATCTAATCACCGAACATTTCTTTTCTGGAAAACATATTTCAAAAGGAGCTGACATTTCAAAATGAACAAAAGAGGTTTTATTTGTTTCTTATTTCACCCAAACAGTTGATTGAAATTATTCTCAATGTTTCCAACTTGTTTCTCGGAATGTTTCATCTAATAATATTGTCTCGTTAATTATTAACCGTCCCTCGTATGTATAATGTAAAGATATAATAAAAAAAACGAAAATTTATTAATTAATTTACACTACAAATTATAAAGATAATTTACAAAAAATAAAAATCAAAAAAATAAGAAACCTTAGAAATGGAATAGAAAATATGAATATTAAATAAATAAGATTTTAAAAATTATAATTAAGACAAAATAATGAGAGAATGAGAGAAAACAGAATATTAGTGCAAGCAATCATATTGCTAAGTTTCAACTCGAATAGAGCATCTATTGACATATAAACGACAATTGCTAAATACAACGTAAACAGCGAAACAAACTACTGCTGAGCAAGGCAATGACTACGTCGATAGTTCTGTTCAGTTCCAGATCTCATTAGGTAGTTCGACTTTGCCAGTTAGACTTTTTTCGGTAGTTCGACTTTATTCGGCAGTTCTTCACACTTAGTGGGTATTATCGAAACGATAATAGAAACTAATGAGAAAAGAACTGTATGTCCATCTTTCGGATATTAGTGAAAGTACTGTTATTGTTTTATTTTTACTACACACACTGAACAAACAACGACGATAAACTAATTTCGATTACCCATGATAGCTATCAATATATATATTATATCTTTATTTACTTTCTCTATATCTAGATTAGTTCTGAAAATGATGCGGGCAATGGTATTAGAAAATAGTCAACGTTTTACACTTAGAGACGGTCATATAACGCTAGGCACTGGTGTTGTAACGAAGATTTTACCAGCTCTCACCGATGATGAAAGAACGGCTCTGACCGAAGGAAAGAAAGCCAGAAGTAAGAAACTGAAACAAGAAGCTGGACAATAGATACTGATAATTTTTACATCTGTTTTCTATTTATTTACATTTAGATCGAATTTGTAAGAACTAGAAATGATTTGTATCAGATCAAGTTTCTTGCGGATTTATGAATATTCACATGTATTATATTTCTGATTCCTTTGTTTTTAATCTTGTGCAAAAATACTGTATATTAAGGTAAATATAAATATGTAAGATAATTTTTTTTGTCTACTTTTCATAAAGTTCTTCAAATTTCTTTCGACATACATAATTTGCAGTATAATTTATTAATATTATAAGGATGATCGGACATTACTTCATGACCTTCATGTATTTAACTAATCGAAAATGACATGAAACATTTCATTTAGATAATTACTTTTACTTGACAATGATAATAAACAAATTTAATGAACATATAAAATTGATCTTGGATATTTACAAAAATATTTCGCATTTTCTCTTTATCGTGAATATATGTATCATGTACAGTAGAAATCTAAAAAGATTTTTTCATCCTAAATTCATGACTAAATTATCGACTCAATGTAATGTAGAACACGCGACGATAATACAAATGTGTGAAGTTTTGTAACACACGCATAGGCACATAGGAAATCTTCAAATCCCACCTCACCTTTTTATGCAGATTTGACCACAACAGTAATAAATTGTAGTATTAATTGTCATTGACAATATGATAATGATTTAAGCATCTGTTTCAATCGTTAAACAAAAAAACATATATTATATATACATATTTTCACTATATTGACATTAAATGCTTTATCAACGTTCACTTTAAGGGTTGTCTAAAGAAAAATTAAATGAAAGATACAATTGTATAAAAAAAGTTTGTTTGTTCTTGTATTGAATCTATTGGGATAGTCTTAGAACTCAATTTTAATAATAAATATTAAACCAGAATGTAATAACTCGATTCACAGTTCAATCCGGTATAGCTCTGCTAAGACTTTTAATTTCTATTTGTTTACTCACATCTACAAGAAAGTACCGATATACAATTAAACATACATCTATGCGCTAGACATTGTCGTTAAAAATACTTATACGATTCCACCCGACCCCATTCGTTTAATAGTGTTTGTGTTGCAGAAACAATGCAACACAATTTTGATTTAAACTTCTGTTCTGTACTTCTGTAGTACTAACTTTTTAGTTTTTACCCGTTTTCTTTTTGTTAGGGGTTCCACAAACCTGCAATACTTAACAGAAATCATAACCATTTGAAGCATTTACGAGAGAAAATTTTTTATAGAGATATATCACTAATTTTATTTAAGCTTAGAATTTTAAGATTTAGATGTGAAAAAAGGGAATAGACAACTTAACGAGTTCACTATACCCATGAATAATTAGGTAATCTAGAAATAAGATTACGTGTATGTTGAAAAAATTATACATTATTCAGTTGTTTAAATCAGAATTCAAAAGCTATTCAAAATGTTTTAAAAGAAATTTTGACTGACATAAAAACAATTTTGTAACTCTGAAATAGTTTACGAATGAGGAATCAATTAGGATTGATTAAGAAAAATATATAACATGTTTGAAGAGTTTATTAATTGTTCGAACATCATTAGAAAGACTTTTAAGTTGATCAAGAGCTTGTATGGGGTAGCAGACTATCAATACGTGTTAAAAATGTATTGCAAAAATTTAACATAGTTAAGTTGGTGTTAAAGAAATGTCCAATTTGTGTCAAATTGGGCATTTGAAGATTTGACTATAAAGAGGCAAACATGGTTTTGTTTTAAAAATCATTTTTATTCGTCAATTTAACAAAAGAAAGTGCCATCTGCTGTATAAAAATTATGGAAAGAAAAATAAATTTAAATCTTAATTAAATATGCCATTTATTTTTCTTAAATTCAAACTACCTTGATACAATTTATTTTTAATGTACTTTAATAATAATAATTTTATATTGTTCAATAGTATACACTTACAAGACAAATAGAACAAATTTGTACACGTATCAATGACAAATATATAAAATAAAATATATATAGAAACTACATATCATAATCAAAAAAAATTTAAAAATGAATGTGGGAAAAATTAAAAAATATCTCACTGCAGTTGATCAATAGAATCAAGAAAAATATCCTTATGAAGAGCATCAGTATTTCGACACATTTAACTATGTAAGAGAAACTTCTAACAAAGTAGCACAGAAACGAGAGGACAACCGGGTTACAAAAAAATTAGTAGAGTAGTTGTAGTAGTACTTTGATACAATTGTATCAAAGTACTACTACAACTAAAATCGTCACAAGTATTGTACAGTACATTCACAGACAAATTCATGCTGGCAGGATGAAATACTTGACTTGGTGTCAGGTACAGACAAAAATAAATACTTTCAAAAACTTTAGCAAAATTTCATAAAATGGCTACTGGTCTATAATTATCAACGCAAGTGCGGTCGTCTTTTCTTTTGAAAACTGGATTAATTCTCCTATACTATCGGAAAAGTTGCAGTTTGCATTGCTAAATTAATAATTAATTTTAAAAGTTTACCCAGAGCAAATCTTACGCCTTATAAAAGAAAATCAAGGATTAAATCATCACCTGCAACTTTTTCGGTTACCGATAGGAATATAAGGGTTAAATGGTCAGTGTTGAGCATGAAAAAAGGGATTTAGAAAGGAACTTATAAGTAAAAGAGTCCAGTATACTCGGAGGAGATTCAAGAAAACTTTCGTCCTAGAATAATGTTTTATTATAGATATACGCATTGTGCCTTGACCTTGGCATGAATATATTGAAAAATCTTCCTTAAATTAACTTTGATGAATTTTTCAATTTAGCTAAGATAAACAGAATAAATAACAGCAATATTATCTCTACAGATTTTGCGAAGTCATTTGAAACCTTTAAGAGAGATGATTCTCTGTATGCTTCCATTTGCGTCGATAGTATGGATATTTTAATTTTAAATAGGAAAGTTGAATTTGATGGAGCCTGTGGTTGATTGACTTGATCAATAAGGTTGATATATAACCCCTTTCCACATTCACTTTTGTAAATTCTGTATACGCATTTCGACAACCAAGTTGTCATCATCAGCAGATAATTTCAAAGTGTCGCACCTGGTAAAACACGGCGAAAAAATTGTACGAAAAACAAACTCCGTACGCGATCCACACCGATCAAAACCAAGATGTGCACTGTGTCTGTTTCACAAGATTTTTTATTTTTTTATATAAAAAATCACTGCACTGTGTCTGTTTCACAAGATTTTTTATTTTTTTATATAAAAAATCACTGCACTGTGTCTGTTTCACAAGATTTTTTATTTTTTTATATAAAAAATCTTGTGAAACAGACACAGTGCACATCTTGGTTTTGAACGGTGTGGATCGCGTACGGAGTTTGTTTTTCGTACAATTTTTTCGCCGTGTTTTACCAGGTGCGACACTTTGAAATTATCTGCTGATGATGACAACTTGGTTGTCGAAATGCGTATACAGAATTTACAAAAGTGAATGTGGAAAGGGGTTATATATCAACCTTATTGATTAAATAGGAAATTATATTAGCTGTGAATCATGTAGGAAACAAGATCTAATTGACAGAGAAGAATATTTCAGAACATGGTTTAAAATGTCATAAAGAACAAAATAAAAATTCTTCTTTGTGTAATGAACATCAGTAAAACGTTCTAAAGATGACCAATCAGCTTCCAAAAGACCATTATAAATGTAATTATTATCCACTCGATGGAAATTATATTTCCTTAAAATCCCGTCTTTTCTGAAGCGAAATAATGAGAGATTTCGGACTATCGAGGTCATTTCCACTCTGTAAATAGTTCTTTCAGGACCTTGAGAAGCTTGATTTCGTATGAAGTCTAATCTGTCACAAGCATAGATATGAACTAACTTGCGAAACTGCAGAGATCAGATAAGGAACACAAACTTCATAGCCGCAACTTACACAATACAATTAAAGAAAATTTATATACAAAGTATAACACACACACACACATATATATATATATGTATGCGAAGGGATACCCAAAAATAACCGGAATAGCAGCGCAGTAGGTGGAGGTTTCCTAGCACGCATTTTTGCCGCAGGTGCAGGTTGCCCTGTTAAGTGCATTTTTTTGTAAAAACATTTTCATCTTTTGTATTGTCGGATTTAAGTAAACAGCGTGCGGCTCTGAAATTTTGAAGTTCTGAGAAGACTGCGTAACTGTACGACGAGACTCAATTTGTGGCAGGCGGGGGAATTGTTTTTCCACCATGACAATGCACCAGCTCATATAGCCTTATCAACTCGCCAGTTCTTGGCTAAAAGCAGCATGACTCCTTTGCCCCACGCCTTTAGTCACCTGATCCCGCGAATGAAGAGGAACATGAAATGATATCGTTTTTAACGACGTGAAGATAAAAACGACACAACAGTTCGCAGCCATGCAGAAAAACGAGTTCGAATAATGTTTCCAACAATGAAATCATCGATTAGACAAGTTTAGAAAGTTAAATGGAAAGTATATTGAAGGTGTTAAGGTTCTTTTGTTTTGTAAAAAAAAATAAAAAACAGGTTTCTATAGAGAAATTCCGGTTATTTTTGAGTACTTTCTCACACACACATATATAGAGTAATGAAGTGTAATTAAAATGAATTAAGCAAGGACACACTAGCGATGAGGTGGTTTAATAGAGAGTACACTGAAAAACAAGGCAGCGGAAATAAACTCTCAACATAAACCAAATGTTGAAAGGAAGTATGAATTTTACAATAACAATAATCAATATGTATAATGAGAAACACTAAAAGCGTAAAGAATAGGAAAGAGAAAAGTGCTGAGCAAAAACAACAGTTCAAGATGGTAAATAATTTACCATTAAATTTTTAAATTATACAATAACAATTTGACAAAGCAAAATAGATACACTAATAAATTTACTTGCAATGTTTTAAATTCTTAATCAGAACCTTAATAACTTTATCATAATTTTTTAAAAATTCAATACAACATATGTATATACTCTTTCTCTGTAGGTATTTGGACGATACTTCATTAGTTAGTCTTTAGATTTTGGAAGTTTATTAAAAGAATGTTTCATTTTCCTTACAGTTTCCAAATAATTGGAGTCTTCATGCAAAAATGGCTTACGGGTATGATAGTTTTATCAATATAAAATGCTATTCTGTTACCATTCATGATTTTTAGTCGTCTTGTAATAAGTTCTAATAAAATTTAACATTTTTTAAAATTTATATAATACTAAATTTAAATTACATTACTCATTTTAATATAGATTTCGGTCAGGCATTTTTACATTAAAATAAAATCTATTTATCGCAATTTAAAATATATAGCTTGAAATGTAAACAGAAACACTAGATATTGGAAAATAATAGGTTTATTTAAGTTACAACTTATATTATAGCATCGGAAAAATATATATTTAATCGTGTTAACTAGAATCATTAAAAAAAACAAACAGCTATTCAATTCGGCTTTTATCATTACAAAAATATTAAACAGTCCTCTCATTACGTTACATGCTCAAAAAATTATACATTCGAACACACTTATCTCATTCGTGAGTCATACAGGTTTTCTTTTTGCTACTAACTTAAATATAATTACAAATTATCCGTAAAAAAATGAAATTAAGATGTATTTTACTGTTTTTTCATATTTTCCTTTTCTAGAAAAAAAATTACATTACAAAATACACAAAAAATAAAAAAGAAAATATGTCAATTACACCCTTATAAATCTTCGTCATCTTCTGGAAGGGCAGTTTCCTGGGCCTCTTTAAGATCTTTCTCGATTTGTTGTTGCCAGTTTGGATCCATTGTAACTTCTGGTGGGACAAGAGCAGGCATTGCTACAAATTCTAGGTTGGGATCACCTATTAGTTTGCGTGCCAACCACAAGAATGGTTTCTCAAAGTTGTAATTTGATTTGGCAGAGATATCATAATACTGTAATAAAATATACAGTTAATAAAAAACAATTTCATGAAAAAATTTTTATTACAAACCTGTAAATTCTTCTTGCGGTGAAATACAATACTTTTGGCTTTAACTTTTCTATCTTTTATATCAACTTTATTGCCACAAAGCACTATTGGTATATTTTCACAAACTCTGACAAGATCTCTATGCCAATTGGGTACATTTTTATAGGTAACACGAGACGTAACATCAAACATGATAATGGCACATTGTCCTTGAATATAGTAACCATCACGTAATCCACCAAACTTTTCCTGACCAGCAGTGTCCCAGACATTAAATCTTATGGGGCCTCGGTTTGTATGGAAAACCAAAGGATGTACTTCGACTCCTAATGTAGCTACATATTTCTTTTCGAATTCACCAGTTAAATGCCGTTTGACAAAAGTGGTTTTGCCAGTACCACCATCGCCGACTAGCACACATTTAAATGTCGGCATTTCTTGTTCAGCGGCCATCGTATGTCACTTTAAATCTGTAATACAAAAAGTTATCTTATGCAAAGGTTCTGGTTATGACAGATATAAATTGCACAGTTCACGTCTCATAAAAACACCGAAAATTTTTCTAATACTACTATTTGACAAGATGACACTAATTTTGTTTTCTATGCGATAAAGTTTTTAAGTTTTTGAGCTCAAATAGCAAACACGTTGTATAAAGTTTTAATTTTCCTAAGGAATGGCGCCATGAAAGCGTATCACAGGATTTTGATATCGTCTTGCCGACTTCAATAATATTTTTCTCTGCTAATATATAGTATTAGTAAAAAATAAAGATATCACGAAAGAGTGCACAATTAATAAAATGTACCTTAGCAGTAAAATGATGTAATAAACACTGATGGACTCGAATTACTACGATGACACACACCAAGAAATAAAGTCGTTAGAGCTCACAATGGCGTCCCCTTATGCCGAAGGATGGCTATAGAACGATTGTTATTGGAAAGGGTAATTTAAACATAGAAAAAATTTCGACTCAAAGTAAAAATTGAAAATTAATCAATGGTGTGAGAGATTTTTAAATTAAACAATAATTTATTTAGGAAAAAAATATTAAAGTACAAAATTTACTGTGACGTCACGTCATTCGCTTACGTCACGTGCGACTGCGTATTAAGGTGTCAGCACTGCAGAATTGCCAGTCTCTTATCCTATCGATTTTCGCGTATCTAGTGTTCGTTCCTTAGTTTTAGTGCTATTCTATGTGAAACGTTTTGAATGGGAATTTTATATAAAACCACAGTTGTTCGCGGTGTGTGATTTTAGCCGGTTAGAAGATGACGAAGGATAGATTGGCGGCCCTTGTTGCTGTAAGCAATTGTTTTTAAAATAGTCAACTTTATTTCGGTTACATTACAAAAAAAAATATATGAAAATTACAACGAGAATTATTAAAGAATTTCAATATGATATTAGTAATTGTTCGTTTCAAATATTTTGACATATCCGGTAAATCATTCACTTATTATAAGCTATAGCAATTTGAGAAAAATCAAAACGTACCCCGAAATAGGTTATGTGAACTATAATTAATTGTAATTTTATTTGGTATAAGGATATTTATTTGCCCCACCCCGTGTTTTTATACGTTTCCGTTGACTCATCGAAATGTCAGGTTAATTTTTCTTTAATTTTGAAAGAATTTTCGCATTTTTTCAGGCCCAAAGTGACGACGATGATGTTGGACCGGACGATGTCACCGTTAATGTTGAGGGTCGCGAAGGCTTTATGGATGCCTTCTTCACGGAGGTGAGTCTCGATTTAACCGTGAAATAAACACACCGTAACAATACATCATCAGTCCCGAATACTTTCCCCATAAGAAATTAAACGACGGTCGGGCGCATTGTTCATTGTAATTTTGCGTGTAAAATGCGAGTGACGGCTCGTTTATGTTCATTCAATGTTGTATTATAGTATTCAGAAATTCCCCTGACAATACAAGTATTGAAATATCAGTAACAAGCGGAACCGTATCGTTTCAAAAATAATATCAAACCGTTAATTGGTGATATTTTTTCTAAGCGATAACGAACTTTTGTCCTTTTTTATCGCGATATGAATCATTTGTTTGACCCATATACAAAAATCTTATATAGGCTAAAGTTATTGTGGCACATATTTTCTAGTCGTAAAATATAAAATTTGAAAGGTTTAGAAGAATTGTATAACAATAATAATTTACTGACCGATTAAAGAAAGTAAAAATGTTTTTTAAATCGAGACACGATAAAAATAATTATTTAAACGTTTATTATTCTTATTTATATCCATAATGTATTTTCTTAAATAATTAAGAATTTGTTATTAATGTACATATAAAGTACGTTTCTCAGAAGCAATCAGTCCGCTTAAACAATTGTATTAATATGATCTCATGATGACTCATTTTTATGATATAATATAAAATGAAACCTAAGTTAGAAAATGCTTTTGTTTTGGATTTAAAATTACAATATATTACATACAGAAAAAGTTATTTCTAACGGATATAAAACTTATTATAAAAATAATATTTATAATTATGTAATGTAAAAACTATAAAAGTAGACAAGTGGTAGTAAAAAAGGTTGCCGACAACATAGGCGCAAATCTAATGCAAGAAATCAAGTGCTGAATAGACATAAATTGGTGCTAACTAAATGTAATCTTAGAAGTTTATTTTTCATATTAAATTACTTCTTAATAACACGTATGACTTGATTTAGGAAAAATCAATTCCTTCCCACCTATTAATTATAGCCTCTTCTACATTTCTCACTTATTAACAGTGGAATTAGGACAATTGTAAGCTAAACAGTGTAAGTTCCAGCATTAATCACCGTGAAAATTCGACAAAAGTAGTACGTTTACTCAATAATGGCAACTTTGTTCGTAAAATATTTGTTAACATGTATTAAGATTAATGAAACTACTTTCACTAACAACTGTAGAACCAACGCTAAATAAAAA
>JAVIWB010005338.1:0-71811 GCA_031893035.1 Dermolepida albohirtum | reverse complement strand
TTAAAGAAATGGGGAAAGTGAGATCAGTGAAGTTAGCCAGTATCATAATGTGGATATGAAGTAACCCTTTGTGGAACTCCCACTGGCTCAGCTAAAGCTGAAGTAACAGCCCAAGCAAAACAAGCGCTGTCAAAATTTTGAACATTTATGACTGCATTCCTTTTCTTTATTGACGCTGGTAAATCTATATAAGTGGTACTCCTCATTGGATTATACTTGTTCATATTAACTTCTAAATATAAAATATTGCTCGACGCCCATCCTAAAGCATATATGAAATTTAAATTAATAATATAACAAAACAGTAGCGTTAATCTCTGTTTACCTGAATCGTATATAGATACATACATACATATATGCTATTTGCCTAAGAAATATATCAGCATAATAGTAAATAATTTTATTAAAAAAAGAAACGATTAAAAAATAACATAACTACATGTATATTGATTACGTTTATAATAAAATAATTATGCAGTACATATTTAATCTAAAAAACATTGAAATGATATGATTTCAAAGCTTTATATGGCAAAAACACAATGGTAACACGAAAAGCAGATCTTAATACTTGGTATAATAGCCATTAGTGTCAATACAAAGTTCTAAATGACGGCTCATCGAATTTTCCAAGCTTTCGCATATATTTGTACCACCATTTACGCACAACCGCGACCCACAAATTTTCAATAGTCAAGGTTTGGTGAACGGGCTGGTCGATGCAGCGGTTGGATATTGAGCTGCTTTTGCAACTATTCTTGAACAATTCGTGCAGTGTATACCGGATAATTATTTGTTTATATATATTATATTATATATTGCCCTGGCTGTAGGTAGTATTACGTCTTCTAAAAGGGAAACATATTCGCCGGTTAAAAATCTTCTCCCGACATAAACTAACTCTTCTTGTCCCTCGGAACTCATCCAACCCCAATAATCGACGCTGATGTTTCCACTTCTTGTATGTTGAATACGCCGTAGTTCGAAGCGGGTGATATTGGGGCGCCACAAAGTTTTTTTTTAACTTTGCGATGTAGAAAATGTTTTTTATCGGTAAAAAGAAGTGTCTCCCAATTTTGCATTAGATTTTCTTGAAAAAGATATAACCTAAGAATTATATTTACGGCACTTCATATTGTTTTTTCCGCCGATTATCGAGAAAGTATGATATTTATATGCAGCACTCGCCAATTGGTACATTTATTGCATATTAATTGCAGTTCCTTTTTATTATGGTAGGTGTAAAATATATTTTCTGCGTCAACGTCGCTTAAAACCTTACGTCTACCACTTCTAGGCAAGGTGCCGAGGGGATGCGCATCGGCACCGTCGTGTTCTCTTCTCAACCACCTTTTTATTTGGCTAAATTATAATCAAATACTATATATAGCAAATTAAAGTTAATACGTATTGTAAGCTATGAAATAATCTTTATAATTTACATTACAAATAAATTTTGTTCAACAAAACTTCATTTAAAGTGTAGTGTTTATAAAATGATTGATCATTTATTAAAAAAATTAAATTTAAATCGTTTCATTCAATATTATACAATGTATGTTTATTAGGTTATTAGAAATATTTAATACCTTTCATATCTCGAGGTGGATGGAAAACATCAATTCTTTAGATTATTAATTTAAGTATTACGACATATAGAAACAATAAGAAGTATATGAAATATAATATTTAATTTGTAATAAAAGAGTTGTTTTTATATTTTTGCAAAAACATAATTTAATACGTTTTTATTATAAAAACTGTTTCGTAGTTCCGCTCTCCAATCCATTACAGTATTTAACATATCAAAATATAAAGAAGAAAAATATAAAGTAAGAATATGTGGGCAATTATTTGAGTAATAAACAAAAGAAATATTCTAAAACTAATATAAGTACTAATAATTAGCTAAAAAATTGACAAATTTATACAATCGTCAATTACAATTTTTTTCCATTTACGTATTGTTACATTTATAATTTATATTATTATTCAAGCGAATGAAACGAGAATTAACAAAAGCAAAGTACTTATCGATAAATCAACTACGCTCGAGATTTCTCTCAAGGTGAATTCCGATTCCCGCAAATGTATTGTACGTTTCCAAAGCTGAATCGATTTGGTCGTCTAATCTTGACATAAATTTAAGTAAATTTCCAAACTTTTAATTTAAACTAACGATAAAGATTTATACAAATACCTATAATCGTATTAAATTATGTATAAAGTAAAAACAGAAGGATTATGCATTTCAACTAAAACTGAAGATAGAAAATAACAAAAAAGATATTTAAAAAATCGAATTGACTACATAGTACGTTGGTACTAAATGGAATAATTAATTCAATGGACGTTTACGTTGTAAGAATTAGTGTAATATAACGTACAAATATATATACATATCTCGGACTAGTTAAATCCGTATCTGTAACACTTGAAATGGGAAAACAAACGGATTTCAAAAATGGTTTATAATCCTTGATCACACACATTGTCCACATTTTCTTACTTTCTATTCTTTGAGATGATAAAATACTGTAACGGAACGGAGACTGGAACTAAGAACAACTTCTTTTTGTGTTTTGTTATGTAAATGTCTTACTCTATGATTATTGCAAAAAAACGATCAGCTCATTTATTCGAGTTAAGTTTTAAATGTCTTGTAGTAATCATGAAAGTAATTCTTAGACCGAATACATTTATGTCACAATATCTGAAGTAATCTAAGGTTAGCATCAATGCCTCACACTTGCTTTGCATTTAGGTATAGTAAAACTGGATACTGGTACGGCGACCAGCATCTCACAAAAGAAGCAGGTAATTATTAAATACTGAATTTAGAAGCATATTTGCTATAGTTTTGCATTGCATTGGCTTGATCAATGCATTGGGATTCTTAAAAATTATAGACCACAGCGGAGTAGTTATCAGGATTATCATTTTAATAGGACGGGGCGTTAAAATCAGACAGAATAGAAATATGAAAATCATAAATTACATCAAATGTATGCATTAAGTCGAAGAGTAATTCGAAATTGTGAATAGAAATGTCGGAAGAAATACAAAGTACAATAAAAATAGTACTTTTGTTTATCAATGCAATTTTATCCTTACCTTTAAATATATCGCTCTTTATAATGCTGCATAGTCTTTCAGCAGGTGCTTTTGCAGAAGAATTAGTAACACATGGGTGTTCGAATGGAGTTTGTGCTTCATTTTGACATGAATATTCTGTTTTCCAACTATTGCCGAATGTCACAGGATCATCAACTATTTCACCATCTGGTGTTAGGAAATCATCACTTTGATCTTCAGAATACGTCCCCAGCAAACCCTAACATAAATCATATAATTATTGTCAAGCAATAAAACTAAAACTAAAATGTGTTACTAGGTATTTAATCACTACTATACAGAATACTAAAATTTGAAGAAAAGAAGTTTTGGGAATTATGATTGTGAAACTTGACGACTAATTTAAATAATTATTTCAATCCAATAAATATTTTAACGCGACATCACTAAAATTGACAACGAAATGTCGGAAATATTCTATTAGTTATTTCCTTTTATATAATTTGTAATGACGGTATCAAACGATAGTATCACACATACATACGAGGACAGTTTGACAAGTAGTGAGAATGACACATAGGTGGCACTCTAATTGGTAAAACAAATGCACTGAAATTTAGGTTGCCTATTTATATGTTTACATTCCGATATGTAGATAAATCGGTTGATTAGTTTATTTTTGACAGCTGATTGAAAATGAAGCAACACGTCGTTTTGTTAAAATGGAAAAAGCAGAGTATCGTGCGGTGATTAAATACTTCGTAATTAAGGGTATGAAAGCTACCGAAATAAAAGATGAGTTACGGGAAACATTAGGTGAATCTGCTCCATCATCCGCCACAATAAGTAGATGGGTAAATGAATTTAAACGTGGTAGAACAAGCTGTGTTGATGAAGCGCGCTCTGGAGCACCCAAAATCGTAACTTCTAAGGAAATGATTATAAAAATCTATAATATTATTACGCAAGATCGACGACTCAAAGTGAGAGAGATAGCAGACATGGTAAACATTTCAACAGAATGCGTACACCACATTTTACCGAAAGAATTGGGCCTTTCCAAGCTTTCGGCAAGATGGGTGCCGCGATTGCTTACGACTGATCAAAAGTTCACTCGTTTGCGCATTTCCAATGAATGTTTTGGACCTTTATAAGCGGAATCCGGTTGATTTTTGTAGGCGATTTGTTACTTGCGATGAAACTTGGATACACTACAGTACACCCGAAACTAAACAACAGTCGAAACAATGGTTAGAACGTGGTTCTGCACCTCCAAAGAAAGCGAAAGCCACTTTATCGGCAAACAAGGTGATGCATCAATTTTTTGGGATTCAAAGGGCATTTTGCTCACTGATTACCTTCAGAGAGGTGCCACAATAAACGGACAATATTATGCAGAACTTCTACAAAAATTAAATGTTGAGATTCGTGCTAAACGGCCAGGAATGGCAAAGAAAAAGATTCTGTTTCACCAAGACAACACTCCCTCGCATACCAGCACAGTTGCGATGTCCAAAATCCACGAGTTGCATGTCCAATTAGTACCGCATGCGGTAGGTAGAGTTTTAGAATCATTGTCAGTATTGCGTTACCATGAAACGTTAATTTAATATTGTATAAGAAAACAAAGTGATGATCCTCCTCAGAACATTGAAGACAGTGAATTGAGAAATGTTACTATTGAAGAAGGTAATTTCACCAATTAGTTAAAAATTATAAAGTGGGTTTTAGTATAAAAGCGTTTGTACTCAAATGGGTCAGACGAATAATTTTTAGGATAAAGTAGGTATGTGTGCGGAGAAAATTGTACGAGAACTAGATGTACTTTTAGTAGGAAAAAGGACATATTTTTTTAATAAAAGTCATTCGAAGTGGATATATAATGGTTTGTTACTAGACTTTGACTTTGAACCTGTGAAAATTGTAGGTATAAAAAAGCAATGTGTACTTTTTAGTGGTGAACAGTGGCATCGATTTTTATTGGAGAGTGCGAAGTTGAAAAAATACTTTTAATATGGGAATGGAATATTTCCAGTTATTAAGAGGTTCAATTTGCAAATGTCTAGTGAATGTTTTGATGGATCGACTAGAATATTGAAAATAGAAAAAGATGGAAAGTTTTTATATTTAGCGTATGACGGTTTGATAGAATTCTGGCGTTTAAAAGATGTGATGGAATCTCGATTAGCATTTTTAACAAATATAAAATATTGTGAATTTTATAAGGAATTGATAAATCGATTAGATAGAAGTGGAAGAGATATAAATATGGAAATAGAAAAAATTTTTAATGGAGTGATGTCTGAGTGTGTTTTTATAACAAAGTAGTTAGTCGTGTATCGGTTGCAGATAATTTATAATAAAAGATGATAGATTTATTGAGAAAAATTAATTTAAAGTTATTATATTAAAGTTACATGGATATGAATATTAAAAAGAAACAATAAATGACTATTGTTATTATGTTTATGTCTGTGTTATTAACTGATATAAAAAATAAGTGAAATATATAACAATATATATATATATATATATATATATATATATATATATATATATATATTCATATATAATAATATGGGGTCGAGGAGGAAATATAGTAGTTTAATTTGGAAAGGGAGAAAGAAAGAAAGTGGACTGTTGAATACTGTAATAAATGGGTTCTCAGTGGAATTACATACACCAGGATATAGATTTTGTGGTCCTGGAACAAAATTAAAAGAACGTCTTGAAAGAGATGACAAGGGTGTGATTTTTTCCCTCGTTGTAGAGTTATTGTAATTCTTAAGGAAGGCTGATTATTGCCTTTAATTCCATTGTATACAGCTCTGAGTGCGTTAGATTCATTAGGCGAAGGTGCTGCAAGAAAGGCAGTTAATACTGCTAAAGCACAAAGAGATCAACTAGATGAAGCGAAACGTCATAATATTGCTATGGAGCCTAGAAGTGTACGTAGCGGATTATATTTGAAACCTTATATATGTATGTGGTAATTCTATAGGAAATTGATTATATATAAAACTCTATAAAGCGGGTTGGGGTGTATATTTAACAAACGGAATCGGATCAAAAACTATTAAATGAATTACCTCGAAAACCTTTAACTGAAAATGATTTATAGAAATATGTCAGGAGGTGAAGAATAGGAAAATTTCGAGGTATATTTAGTAGAGATGCTTTACCAAAAATTATACATAAAAGGAAATAATAAAATTGGATGTCTATTGGAAAAGGGACTCATTTGGTAATACATAATGACGTAATAAGATATTTTGATATTATGGAGACTTAAAACCTCCGGTTGAAGTTGAAAAGTATTTATTATCGAATGGTCACAGTGTTATAATAATAGACTATAATTATGGAAGACATCAAGATACTAATAGTGTAAACTGTGGTCATTTATGTATATTCTTTTTGAAGGGGTTGATTAACTGAAAATATAAAGATGCTGGAAATAATATCTTTTATACAAATATAAGAAAGGTATAAATAAATGAAGATGGATCATGATAATAATGGAGGTGTGAATGATTTAACTATCGTGTTGTCTAGAAGGGATCATAGATAGCATGTACATTGAATTCTTCTATATATTTAAGTGGCGAATATAAAATGTGGATGTTAAGTCTGCAGACTGATAATCAAATTCTAAATGTAGGATCATCTAATCCTTTCCAATGGGTAGATATAACTGCTCCGGAGGGTACTTATGATATATTGTACATACATGATATAGGAAAATACATTGGTGAACAATTGTGAATTAAAGAGGTCGATCGAAATTTTTTGTATTAAATTGTAACGGTAATACTATGAAAGATTATATGAGAACTACTGTGGCAGCAGATTTTTCAGTTGAAAATTTAATAGATTTATTGTTTAGTTTTCATCGTAGAGTAATTAATGGAAATACTCTGGTTGTTAGTGATGAAATCAGTGATTCTGATATTATGTGTAAAATAATAGAAGTCCCGGATGTGAAGATTTATATGCCTGTAAATACTAATGTGTTAAGTAATACTATTATTCGAGCTGTCGATCAGCCAGGACGTCTAGTTAGTTTAAGAGGTGAAGACTTGACATTATATTTACATATCAGAAGAAGAATATGAGGTGAAAACAGTTTTATTAATATAATAATAATAATAATGTCTTTATTGTCCAACAGATTGTTACAATATATATATATATACAAAAATACAAGTCATCAGATAATCAAACAAAACAAAAGTAACCCAATTAATGTTCACAGTGCTTTAGAAAGAAAAAATGAAAATAAAGATATAAATGAATATAAATATAGGTTATACACACACACCCATAATTAAGAAAATAAAGAAAATTAAGAAAATTAAGACAAACGCGCCCTAGCGACAGCCAGTAACCGCCCCAAGGAATCAAAATTTATATCACAATGGTCCGACAAACCGTTGAAGGCCCGACATGCAACTGCCAATGGGGAATTGAAACCAATATTCGTACTAAATGTTTCAACATAAAAGCAATGGCTATGTCTAGCCGACACATAAAATCGAGCTGAGATAGCAAATGAGCACAATCTATATTTCCTCTAACCAAGTTACATACAAACTTAATACTGCCCAGTTGACGTCTGACTTCCAAGGACTCCATTCCAAACTTATTTAGAAGAAAAGAGTTCTCGACTCCTCGCGGAGGACACACACCCCCCACCCTAAAGCTCAAAAACCTTAAAAACCTTCTCAAAAACAAATGAGTGAATCACTAAATCCAAAAGAGCTCAGCTTGCCAATCAAAATTGCGTGATCCATGCGATCAAACGCCTTAGAAATATCCGTATAAATAACATCAACCTGGCCCCGGGCATCAAGGATACTAGAAGTGAATTGTGTAAAATAGACCAGATTGGTAGTAGTTGACCTTCCCTCCATGAAACCATGCTGGAAAGGTGATATGTAGTTTCTAACGAGAGGATAAACACGGAGGTATATCACTGTCTCAAATACCTTAGCAAAATTATTTAAAATTGAGATTGGTCGATAGTTAGCCACATCAGACGTAGAACCGCTCTTCAGTACAGGACACATCCCAGACACCCTCCATGTGTCAATGGACGGGCAAACACGACCCCGCAGTCCCGAAGAAGGAAACTCGGTATTCCATCGGGTCCAGATGTCATTTTGTTCTTCAACTTCCCCATCGCAGAATGAACCTCAGCCTCCCGCACCGAGGCAATGCCAACGAATGGAACATTGGAGCAATAGTACCGAAAATTATTAGGCCCAGAAGGCACATAAATACTAGAAAAATAATCCGCAAAACCATTGACAATGCTCTGCGGATCGTCAAATACGAGATCACCATGGCAAAGAGATCCAGGGATTCGTGAATGACCTCTTTTGTTTTGAATAAAAGACCAAAATCTTCGGGGCTCAACAGTAATGGACGCCTCAACGCCAGAGACATAATCTCTGTAAGCACTTTTAACCTGCTTCTTAACGGCAGCTCTCAGAGATCTGAAACAATTCAATGAATCAAGATTTCCCGTTCTTTTGAAGTGTCTATAATAATAACTCTTCAATTTAATATTTCCAATTATAGCACTGTTGTACCAAAACGGATACCTCCCCGATCTAGCAACGTGCAGAGGAACATACAAATCAAATATAGAATACAGTTTATCGTAAAATAAACCACATGCCAATTCCACATCCATCGCAACAGACAGAAAGGACCAATCAACGGCCGCCAGCGCGTCATACAGACCAACAAAATCCGCCCTTCTGAAGTTATAAGCCTTACACATACGATTAGAAGGCATACCAACATAAGACTCACTGCACAAAACATCGATATTCAATGCAGGATGATGCGCATCTACTTCCAGCAAAGGAACCTCATCTTTACTAACTTCTAAAACCATATTAGATATAACTAAATCTAGCAACCGCTGGTTGACATTTATTATTTCATTAAATTGATGTAAATTGTTAAATGCAATAAAGTTGTTCATTATGTTACTACGGGAGTCCTCCATGGCAGTGTTATTAAAATGTGTAACATTAAAATCACCCACAATCACAACATTCTCTCCATTGACATTCACATTGAACAATTCAAAAGCCTCCAAAAAGTGCTCAAAATCTTGAACAATTGTAGAAGGAGGAACATAAATAATATACATGTATACAGCTAAAAAATTATTAACAATGAACTTATGAACTAATGAACAATAGTAGATAAATCCAATGGTTGTGCAGACATAAGGTCCCTTAACGCAATCAACACCCCCCCCCCCACACGAGAAAGACCAGTCTCTTCGAACCTTCTATCGCATCTGAAAGTGGTATAGGACGGTGGAATATACTCTGATGAAGATATATCATCAGTCAACCAGGTCTCAGCTAATCCAACAATATCGTAGTCCTCGGAGATCAAAGAAGTGAAGAACTCAATACTTTTAGTACGCATACCTCTAACATTTTGATAATAACATCGATAGTGAGACAATCCATTGGACACGTTCAGTTTCCCGAAACAATCCTCGGCAGCCCACGTACATACTTGATGCTTAGTCCCCTTTCACCCTTATCCGCTCGGCTCTTCAGTTCTTGTTTAAGAGACTTGTAGTACTGAATTTGTTTTGGTGTTCTATCCAAGGAGATATTAATACTCTTGTACATTTCACTATCTCTCAATCCTTTAGCCCTCCTAATCAACTTGAACACACTGGCCTCATCAGGTAGAGAAACCTTTATCGGTCTCGGGGCCGTCCTAGCAGCGTCGTATTTACCCATTCGCATTGGACTAATATTACTCGAATCAACATCAGGGCAAAGAAAAGAGACCATGTCCGCCACAAACCCCCTCTCCAACCCAATGCGTTCATTTCTAGTAGGCGCAGTGGTCTCAGGAACACCATACAGCATAAGATTACACTTCCTAGCCTGGCGCTCCTGCATCTCCAAAATAATTTCCTCAAAATCAGAGCCACCCACCGAAGCAGGATCGGGCAACGCCCTAAGCGACTTAAGCTCCGCTATCTCCTTCGCCAATGCAGCAATCGCCGACCTGAGTTCCCCCAGCACATCGCCGGTGGCTCCCCTACAATGGGTACATGACCATGACAACCCGGCGATGCTCTTCGTGGCAATGGTTCTAACGTCGGTCGAAGAGAGTCCCACACAGGAGCTTACAAATAAACCAGGTGACCGACGTATGCTTCTCAATCTCAACATTGCAGCAGCAACACGTAGACATTGTTAAAAATTGAAGAAAATGACAAGACAGGGACACTCGTTCACGTTGAGGTGCCAATCACAACGACTTTACGTCAGACACACAATCGGTAAGTAGGCAACGGAAGGGTACGCCCACAGAAACAATAGGTAAAAGTTGGGATTACATATACTTACATTAAAATTAAGTAGCAGGCTTTACGTTAAACAGATGTTTATTCAAAAATAAACAAACACAGAAAAGAAATCTAAGCGAGTAAAAACAAATACCTCAAAAAGACAGACAAAAACGCTGTCGCACAAAGAAACGCCGTCGTACAAAAAGCGCACAAAAAATGGTTTGCACGCTCACAAATCCACAAAGCGCCTGTAGTTCATATACAAATAGTAGAATAATTATTATATAACTACACAAAACCTACATATGTATGTACAGAAAACTCAATTCTCTACGCAATGATATAACTCACATGCTACATTAAATACTAGCTTCCGCAGAAAACGCCCACTAGATCACCAGCAACACAAACACCGTGTTCACAGAAAGACTCTCTGAATATATATGAGAAGAAAGAGTAATATTATGAATAAATTATGGAGGGAGACGTAAAAGTTTATGTGAAGATCAAGATAGTGGTTGAGTGTGGTTGGTAAGGCGATGGTGCATAATCATTTAAGTAATATAAACCATTCACAACCCTGCTGCAAATATGAATGAATTTTTTGACATCTATGTATAATGCCAACATGAAGGAACGTTAGTTTGAAATCTTGCACACCAATTAATCGCGATGAATGAGCAGATCAACAAAGCTCTCGCAAAACATGATATGATTATTCCAAGAGATGAATAATCACATAGAAGACGTCAAAAGTTTCATTAATCTGATTGCTGAACGTCGAACATTATTTAGCATACAATGTGAAGTTGATAGTATGCATTGTGAAGTTGAAAAGTACAGTGTGAAATTAGAGACAATAACTATCATTACCTAAAAAAGTTTTCCACGACACAGTACTCTTTTTGGCGGTACATGTAAAAGAATATTAATTACAGGGCTTTCAGGATGTGTAAAAATAAATATTCTTCTTATATTATTACTACACCCTAATAAATTTCGCTTCAAAAATATTTATATATCTTGTCGATTGCTATATCAGCAAAAGTGTGAATACCTTTGGCGCTTGTTGCAAACTACTCCTGAAATAGGTAACTATGAATATACCGATGCAAATGATTAAATGAAGATCAAATGATAATTTTGATTGTTTCTATTGAATTCAAACATATAGTGCAGTTCCTAAGCAATTATTAAGAGATAGTAGCAATTTTTCAATTTTATTTCAACAAAATGGCACTAATTTGAAACACATTTATAGCGAACATATTTATGATGTAAGCGTTGAACAGTTTTAAAGCATATTGTAGAATATATTGGAAGAAATCATTTAACATGTGGCTTATCGATACTGATATTGCGCAAAACATGTGTAAGAAAGTAATCATAGTGTTAACGCGGATTGTTTGCATTGGATAAAGAACGTGTGGAATTATCGTGAATTAGACACGTACGAAAGCATGTACATTTTAAAGAATAAAGGCCATGTGTTGAATAATGACACTGGCCCGAATTGTAACTCATCTTTGTTTAGTCTCTTAAAGACGGACAGAGCTTAGTGCAATAAATCAATGTAGGTATGTTTTGTTCCTTTCCGTTTTTCATCCTTTTTTATCTTAGTTTAGGGCTAGAACGCGACTTTTAAAAATTAGGTGAAGCGAATATACAGTGTGCGTCTTGGCTTTCAGCGGTACGGATCGTGTGCGGGATTAATTGTTTCGTACGGGTATTTATTACCGTAGTTCCCCAGGTGCAACACTGGTTAATTTATCTGCTGATAATGACAACTTAGTTGTCGAAATACGTATACAGAATTACGAAAATTAATGTGGAAAGGGGTTATATAGCAACCTTAGTGATCAAGTTAATCAACAACAGGCTCCATCAAAATCACCTTCAAGATGACTTCCCGGGCAAAGGAGTATAACACGTTTCACAAGATATACAGTAAAGTTAAGTGCAGATATCAATTTCTTGAATCGCTGTAAAAGTAGAAATGTTTTCCCAAAATTTATGAAAATAAAAGTAACATCAAATTGTAGAATGAATGAGAAAGTCATTTCATATGAGAAAATGAAATGGTTAAAATTTGAAATGAAATATCTGCACAGCAAAAGAAGTAGATTAGAACTAAAATTATATGAATTGCATTTAAAACTAACAAAAAATTTAAATCACTTTGAATTTCAAGACAGGTGTTGTTTTTATAGGAAAATCGCGGAAATTACAAACCACAAATTAAATAAGAAAATTAAAGGTCTTAACAAGAAATTTAAATATTCATGCCCGCGATCAGATAAGAGTTTTAATATAAATCCTATAAAAGACACACTAGTCGTCAACAATTCATCTGAGACTTTTAATCGAGAAGAAATAGACTTATTAAACAAATGTTTAAAACATTGTTTGTCCTAACCGCAAAATCCCGTACCGAGGAGGTGATCGCAAGCATCAAAACGGCCATTAAATATTTAGAACCAAATTTTAAAAAAAATTTCATTAGAGAAGCTTGTAAGACTCAAATTAAACGGAACTTACAAGAAAACAAACAAAAATTAGTGAACCACGAATGGAACTTAATTAAGAGTCGCAGGTCGAAAGACTGCTTTTATTTAAAAGCAGATAAGAGAAACAAGTTAGTAATTTTGGACAAAAGCAATTATTTTCAAAGAGTAAAAAACTTAATCTCAGAAGGATCCTATGTTGAATGTAGGAAAACTCTATTACCAAAAATGATTAGTGACACAAAAAACGCGTTAAAAAGTTGTGCAAAGTTGATAACCTCGAATACGAATTATAGATTAAGTGTAAGTAATCCGTTGATCCCTAGACTATACCGTTTGCCTAAAATACACAAACCAGGCAACTCAATGAGACCAATTGTCTCAGGGCTCAACTCTCCTACTTACTTGATTTGAAAGTGGTTAGTGAATGAATACAAAAATTTGCCCGAAAAACTTGAAAGCCTATCAGTCGCTAACTCATTAGAATTTATTCAAAGGATTAAAGATTGTAAATTAGAAGAAGGAGACATTTTAGTATCATTCGACGTAACGTCATTGTTTCCCTCGGTACCGATCCTAGAAACTTTAAAATATTTAGAAGAATTTCTTCACAAAAATAAGATCGAACCATAGAAAATAAAGGAATATGTGCGACTAACAAACCTTTGCATGTCCCAAAATTGTTTTCAATTTGAAGGTAAGTTTTATGAACAAAAACAGGGAACTACAATGGGCAATTGTCTTTCTCCATTTATAGCAGACTTATTTATGAGTAATTTTGAAATTGAACTAAAACGTAAAGCTAAATATTTTCCAAGAATTTGGATTAGGTTGATATTTTCGCGATTTTCAATACACATAAACGCAGCTTGGAGGAGTTTGTCAAGCAATTAAATTCAAAATTTCCGACGATTAAATTCACCGTAGAAAAAGAAAACAATGACATGTTGCCATTTTTGGACACTCTAGTTATTAGGAATAACCTTAAAATAGAAATTGATATTTTCCGAAAAGAAACCGACGTCAATAGATTCATCACGGCTGACTCAAATCGTAGCATGTAACAAAAGATGGCTTCGTTCAATTTTCTTATCAATCGTTTGATTAATTTCCCACTAACAAATGTAAGATATGAAAGAGAATTGAACTTCATTAAGAACATCGCGAGATACAATGGTTTTAATTCGGAAATAATCAATGGATTAGTTAGGAAGGCTAACATAAGAAAAGCAATCCGTGATACCACATGTCTATCACCTCAGAGCAATCGGGACAAGCAGTTCATATGTTTACTTTACCATCGTCTGACGAAAAATTTAAATAGTGTTTTTAAAAAGCACGGTTTTCAAGTTACTTTTCGCTCCACTAACTCCATAAAATCCCTTTTAGGAAAGCAAAAGACATAGTCGAAGATAACAAGAAATCGGGACTATACAGCGTTAAATGTTTAGATTGCAGTAAACAATACATCGGCCAAACAAAACGATTGATCGAAACCCGGTATAGAGAACATATTGCGCACATAAATTTCAACCAACCAGAAAAATCAGGTATAGCAAAACATGTGTTAGAAAGTAATCATAGTGTTAACGCGGATTGTTTGCATTTGATAAAGAACGTGTGGAATTATCGTGAATTAGGCACGTACGAAAGCATGTACATTTTAAAGAATGAAGGTCATGTGTTGAATAATGACACTGGCCCGAATTATAACTCATTTTTGTTTAGTCTCTTAATGACGGACAGGGGTTAGTGCAATAAATCAATGTAGGTATGTTTCGTTCCTTTCCGTTTTTTCGTGCTTTTTTATCTTAGTGTTACACTTCGCATACAAATAATAATTCTCTATATTATGTTTTTTAAATTAAGTTATTTAAATTTAAAAATAGTTCGAGTTTCAAGTCATAAATTATTATTTATCTTGACCTTTTTGTGATATATACAAATGCAGGAATCTTTTGTATTCGTCACGTACTGTTCAACTGTAATAAAGCAACGTCTACCCGCCGTTTTCTAGGAAGTCGAATATAGCGCGCCAATATTCTCGTTTGCTATTGGGTGGTTCAAACATGACCTGTCTCGTAACCCTTTAGCATACGGGGTGTCTTAAGAGCAGCCGCGTGTAAGACAGAGACTTCTTCTCAGACCATGACAAAGTACACACGCATTCCTTTGACGTGATCGTGAAGTTGTTTTCCCGCGTTTGTTGTATCCATGTGTTTAGTTCGCGAAAAATACACAGCTTCCTGATCCAGGATATATATATACATATACGCAAACACGCAAGTACAAGTATTTTAATCTAACTCTTTGTATATTTTATTAAACAGCTAAATATCGTTAGACTTATCTTTTATTACAGCTTTGCTATTACGTTCATCATATTTTATTTGTTGCTCTTGTTCTTGTTAACTATTTCTATTTAACACATTCAAGCTTTAAGAATTAATTTAACTGGTGAATAAAATTTTAAAGGCATTCCTGTCGTTTTATTCCACTAATAATCTTTCTTTCAGCTTGGCACGCGTCCTGGACTTTTGATGCTCATTGTACATAACTACTAATTATTAACTCCTCACCTTACGTTATCATTGAAGTAACCGTCATTCATTCGTTCATTTTTATATTCTTTTTCATTTCTTCTTAAAAGGAGGAGGTAATATTAGTTTAGGGCTAGAACGCAATTTTTAAAAATTAGGTGAAACGAATATACAGTGTGCGTTTTGGCTTTCAGCGGTACGGATCGTGTGATTGTTTCGTATGGGTATTTATTACCGTAGTTCTACAGGTGCAACACTGCTTAATTTATCTGCTGATGATGACAACTTAGTTATCGAAATACGTATACAGGCTTACGAAAATTAATGTGGAAAGGGGTTATATAGCAACCTTAGTGATCAATGTAAAAAAAGCTGAACACACTTCACATATGTATATATTCCCGATGTACGTATTGAGATCTCTGGGATGAAACTAATCGAGAGAAATTTTTAATCCAGTAGCAGTGTGAATTGCCATCTTTCGTGCTAAGTAATAAATGAATATGGATCATTCTTCTCCTTTTTGTAAAATATAAAACACTCATTATATCATGTACTTTTATTGTACCATTAAAGTATTCCCCAATACCGTACACATTGATAAAAATATTATTTTTTCTTAGAATATAATATTATCTTTTAAAGAAATGGGGAAAGTGAGATTTATTAGAATTTTGAACATTTATGACCGCCTTACTTTTCTTTATTGACGCTGATAAATCTATATAATTGGTACATCTCATTGGATTAAAGTTGTTGATATCCAATTCTAAACACAAAACATTGCTCAACGTTCATCCTAAAGCATATATAAAATGTAAATTAATAAAAAAATAAAACTCAATTTACCTGAATTCCGTACTTGATATTCACTTATTTTATTCTTAATGTCATCAATATATTCACCAAATAATTTATATAAATTACCGGTGTTCAATGATTTTATTTCCACATTTTCATTGGTTAATAAATAATATATTGCATGCAATTCCAAATATTTTCAAAAAATTGTGCACATATAAAATATATACTATCCTTTAATGATATCACTCTAATATCATTCGCAAATTCTTCAGCAATATATATATCGTACGTTCGAACCTGAAACTGTTTCAGATTAACGCTTCAAAGGTTTACTACTGGTATAGAACAGGTATCTTCATCTAAATCTCTCTTATCAAAGGTAGTATCGAACGTGCCGAGTCGAATTGCTAGTGACATGAATACTCTTTAAATTGATACTTAATATTTTTTCTAAATAATAATTACATCATCATATTATTTAGATACATGCATCTAATAAATTAATGTTACTCCAAATCATTAACATGATCTTCTGTTGTTAATATAATTGGTTCTGCATCGAAGTCAATGCCGCTACGAATATTCTCTATTCTCTTTACGAATAATTTATACTATATCGTCATTACTTTCTTCTTTACATTCATCTCCTTCCTGTTTCAACCTTGACATTGGAATGACATCTACATTAAAATGATCTTGATATTGAGATGTCTTTGACATTGAAATGACTTCGACATCGAAATAACCTTGAAATAGAAATGACTCCGACATCGAAATGGCCTTGAAATAAAAATGACATTGTAAGCTCCTCGGATTCAGTCGACTTTGACCATTCCAACATGGATTATGGTCAAGGTCCATGAGGAGGTTCGAGAATTGTCTCTCTACTGAAACCTTTCTAGGGTTTAGATACTAGAATTTGAAGCAGCGCTCCACAGCCGTATTATATGACCCAGCAAGCTTTAGTATTGATTTATATACAAAAAGTTCATTATTAATGGATAATTGAGGTTTTACTTTTCTTAAATTAATATAGTTTGCGCTGTCATAGGTCTAGTTGCACCCTTTTGGTACACGTGCTTCTTCCAGATTAGTCTAGAAACTAAACATATGTGTTCTGAGGTGTTTAACCTCTTTCCACCGTAATATCTGGTATTCGTTAATTGTCGAAGCAGGACACTTGCTTCTTTATTTGGTACACGTAACATGAATCAATGTATTTTAGTTTGATTTGATTACTGACATTATGTTCCAGATGCTATATATCATGTGTCGATCCTTATGATGTTAGTATAGATGTAAGGTGACAGACATGACATTATTGTTAGTTGGTAGAATCATTGTATAAAGTAAGAAAAGGAGTGAGACGAGCATGTATTCTTGAAGGACACTAGTTCTGATTAGGTGCAATATTGTTTGCTCATTAAAATATCTTACAATGAAGTGTCTGATTGAAAGAAGCAGAAAATACTTAATTGAGATGACATACAGAATATGTGAAGAAATAAACATAAATAAAATATACACACATATATATTTACATTTTAAAATTGTTTGTTATTAAACAAAATAGTTGGCGTCTGATTTTGGCAGAATATGCACAAAACTAACCTATATGTTTTGAGGGCTCGGCTATTATATTGTATATGTATGTGTAAATTGTGCTATACAGCGGAGTGACGTGAGATAGAAAATCGAAATACGCACACATACGAGTGGGATAGCACACAAAATGATGTGGTCACATCGAAAACGAGTCGAACGATTCGTTGGTAAACAGAGTTACGCATTTTGTTAGGAATGCAGGGATGTATTGTAGGGACAGCTGGCCGTAGCAAATAGCAATACTGGGAGTGTTTAAGCTCAACCTATAGTACTATGTGGATGTACATTTCACAGATTCATAACTGTTACGTGGTAAATATATTAATTATTAAAGCTACATTATGAGGCCCGCGTACTATAGTAAATTAAGTAATAGTCTCTTATCCGCTTAAGATTCATTATCCTCTAGTGGATAAAATAGGAGAAACAACTGCAGTATCAGGTATGTTTCGACATTTGCTTCAATGAGGCGTGTTCTCTGCATGAAAATTTATTCTTTTATGCAGAAAACGACTGTGTCTCTTGTAATGATGTAATTGATATCACGTTTGAAATTATTTGACGGTCTATACACCCACCATCACATATCTGTTTTAAAGCGCTAAAATCTGAATCTTTACTTAATACACTCTCTAAATTTGCCACAACATGATCTTTTTTGCGTCACTGCAAATAGTGCAAATTGTTCACTATTTGCAATGAGCCCTCTAACGACGCCGAAAAGAATTTTGTAAATTCTGTATTGCTTCAACTAGTCCAGAGTAACTGTTCTGAAGAGTTCGTAAATACCTTTCACCGTGACTATCTTGAAATGTAGTCTGACTTTTCTTGATAGCTTTAGCTTCTCTAAGATTAAAATGTGAAACGATAACTTTATTTCTTGAAAATATTTACAATAGTAAAGTTGTATGAGAACCTGCCTATAACCAGGTTCCCCAGTGTGTAAGAATCGGCTGCGGTGGTTCGGGGATATGGGGTCACTGCCTGTAGAATTCTCGAGAACGTTTGGAAAACTTGCGTAACATCGTCTTTATATTTGCAATTAACTGATAAAATTTTAGAATAGTTTCTGCCACAAGATGAAGTGCGTAAATTTTGCACGTAATATGCAACAAACTACAGTGCTTTTTTAAGAGAGCACATTGTACTAGCTCCATCTCTAACAAACATTAATTGTTGCTCTATTGAAAGTTCGAATTGTACTAATGTATCACTGTCGTAATTGTTTCTCCATTACATAGTTTTAGTCTTCTACGATCAATGAAGGTGACGATTTAAGAGGGTCCAGTGTGCGCATTATAACGTTAACAATAGAATGCTTCTTTATATCCGCTTTCTCGTCCGCGCAGTGTTTTATTTGCTAAACCAGAGATCATTTCGTTTTCAATTTCTTCGTACATACAATTCTCTGCAATATTCGTCGACTTGGTAATTTGAGACTAGCATTACATTTACTCCAGAATCGTTGAAATAGTTCTCGATCGCGTAAATGAAGTGGTAAATTGCATATTATACCACGTCCTTTTCTTTATTTCTAATATCTTTTTTATACACTGTGCACAATATTTTAGCACCTTTATGTTTTCATTCAGGGTACTTCCCAATAAATTCATTTACTCCAATGGCCGCTTTCTACCGCGTCGTTCATTCGGCCTTACTGCGCTGTATAATACATTCGTCTGCACTGTTGAATATATCGAGTCAGACTGTCGTTTACGGCTGTTGTTGAATTCGACTGGCTGTCCCACAATACAATACAACCCTGCATTATGAGACATAATGTAACTCTAATAATTTATTTACTGGATAACAGTTATCGATCTGTGAAATGTATTATAGCTTGGACCTATCTACTCTTACTGTTGCTATTCGCATCGGGTGGCTGTCCCTACAATGCATCTAATCTAATGATAAGAAGAATAAATATATATAAGAAAATACATACTTTTAAGCAGGTACATAGATGCATGTTTTATTTTGTTGAAATACAATTCAAATATAAACACTGCATAGATTCACATAAATCATTTTAGAATATAGAAACTACAAAACTATCCTATTTGTAATATAATTGTTCAACTATCGAAAATTTAGGCCAGAAGATAGGACAAAATATTACAGATGCAAATATAAAATTAATTAAAGCACTGCATAAATCTATATTTGAATATGAGGATGATAAAAACAAACTACTATTTTAAGTGAAAAATATATTGCTAACAACGGCAACGATGAACAACTGAAAATAGATTAGCACGATCTGAGGTTGATAACGAAGACAAAATTGTTGATTTGTATGAAGCGAATGACAATACAATCAGTACATCACCTTCTCAAAATTGCTCTCAAGATTTAACACTGAAGTTCAACGTTTAAAGATGCTGAAAAAACCCTACAGATCTTTAATGATGAGAAAGACTATCCCGGTGGATAACATAATTTACGCAAAATGATTGTTTAAAGAAGGGGCTTTATCTTTTATGAGAGTAGAAAGAAGAATAACTTCATGGGTGACGCTGAAAGTTGGATTAGAAAAACATCTTTTAAAATCTATGAATCTTCATAAGATATTGGCTACGTGGAGGAAAAAGAAAGGTGAAAGTTTCTCACAATATTTCTTAATCATGAAAGAAGTTGCAGCAGAAGGAAATATCACAGAAGACTCATTAATCGAATATGCCATTGAGGACACGAAACAAACAAGATAATGCTGTACGTAGCGTCAAGCATAATAGAATTTAAGGAAAAGCTGAAACTTTATGAAATACTAGAATAAAACAAATGATGCACAAAAGATATGTAACGGAAAAAAAAGAATTAGAATATTAGATCAAGTCATTACTTCCCAACGAGAAGAAAAGCCGAATGTTAGATATTTTAATTTCGGCAAGATGGGGCATTTATCAGGAAAATGCCCAATATAACTAAATGTTTTCCTTGTTCTTGTAATAATTATGGCCATAATGCTAAGGAATGTAAGATAGAAATGAAGATTCCTAGTACAGTCAAAGACCGCCAAGTCTCAAAAAACTGATACTGAGTAGTAAGTCCATCTATGGTTTATTGATACTGGAAGTGATTTGAACTTGACTAAAGCCAGTAGCTTTATATAAATAGGTGCACCAAAATTTGCGGAAGTTGTTACACGCATAATTTTAATTCGTGTTCATATTTTGTGGTCATCGCTGTACATTGTCGAATTGTAAAATTATGGAATGGATTAGTCGATAAATTTTCATTTTATTATTCATTGTTACTGTTATCGCCCTATGCATTTATCAGCTTAAGCTTTCAATCAATATTATGGAGTTAAAGATCTCTCTCCAATGTTTTAATTTTTATTTTAATTAATAGATTTGAATGTTATTTTGTAATTAATTGCCATAATAAGTCGATATTTTGTTCTTTGCTGCGTTTATTTTTTCTTGAAACCGTCACACTTTGAACGGCTTGAAAGTAAACTGGCCTGCTGATATCGCTCTCTTCTATCGATTACCTTGTGACAGTTAAGTCTGCCTTCGTTTACGCCATTAAAAGTTCAACTTTGAATTATTGGTCGTGCGTAGCATATAGAAATGAAGTTATTACTTAGCAACGAATTCATTGGCTCGATTAATTTATCGACTTAATGGGATTGGTAAAATAAATAGATAAACCTGGTATCTCGCTATTACATATTATTTACATAGTTTATTGTTAATTTTTACTGATTCATAAGGCTGTGGAATTAACTGCTTAGTTTGTATGCTACCGTTTAGTCAAATTTGGGGATCATTTAAAGCAGGTATGGGCAACCTTTGACATGTTGTGAGCCAAACTTTAATGTGCAAATACGCTCGCGGGCCGCGTTTAAAAGTAGTGTTCATAATTTTTGGCGATAGATATCGGACATAAAATAATACGACAATGTTATTATAATACAATTTAGAAAATAACAAAATGAAATGAAAGAAATAGGTATAACATTAAATCGTCAAATTTGGAATTGTTACAAACTACAAAAGTTAAATAGCGACACCGAAATCAATGAGACACTTGAGTTTGAATTTGGGAAATTAATCCATCGATGTTTGGATTAATTCCACTGATACAAAGACTTAAGAATTTTCCAAATTATCGTCAATCAGCCTTGTACGATATTTTGATTTATTAACTTTCATTATTGAAAAGAACTGTTCGCATTTGTAAGTACTGCCGAGCACACAAATCAATCTTCTTGCGGATTTTCTAAGGTGCGCAAAATGATCTTCTTCGAGGTATTTTTTGTAGAAATCGCACAACTCCACGTCTTCAAATTTAGATTTTAGGAGTGAGTTTTCTTGAATCTCATTCAACTCCATTTGCAAGTGTATTGGAGCATTTTGTACATTACTTTTTGTTGGAGTAGCAAATAAATGGAAACAGTCTTCCATGTTTTTGAAATCGCTAAATCTGTTCGAAAAATGCTCCGATAGTAACTTGAGTTTTTCAGCATATTTAGCATAAACAATATTTTCATACGCAGAGCGTGGTGAAATGGTAACTGTTACCAGACAGTATCTGTGCCTACCACAAGCGTATCTTGTTCTGAAACGTTTTCAAATGGCTGTACAAATTAGTGCTGAGCGAATCGAATCCAAAAACACTAGGTAAGGAAAATCGAGTTATAAATCGATTCTCCTGGAATGATCGAATCCGAATCCAGGATCGTTTCACAGCTCGGACTCGGAGAACCGATCCAAATCGGTTTTCACGCTGAATTCGAATCCAGAGATACATATATACTGCATTGAAACTATGATGATTTGAGGTGTATAGAGCGCATTGTATTCGGCGGAACTTATGTATTTACATAATATACATACTTATGAATGAACTATTTGATTTTTGGTCAAAAAGGTGTTTTACGCATTAACAGATGTTTTAAAATTGATTTCTACGGATCGGAAGGTTTAGCGCAGGACGACAAATATTTAGAATATGTAAATTAAAACTCAGTGAGAAATCAAAGAAAATACTGAGGTCCTTGATGGAGTCAACTTTCATAAAAGTGTGTCCATCTAGGGAGTATGAGGACGAGATAGAAGATAATTTGCGGGTAAATGACATGGAAAAACAGTTGTCTATGTTCAAAGAAAGACAATTAGACTTAGACCAAGCTGAAATAAGGTCGCTTAAAGCCGATTGACATCTTCAATGGAAGAAACAGCTGCAAAAATCTTTACATCATCGGCATAGCACAAGGCAAGACAAGGCAAGGTCAATAATAAATCATTTATAAAAAGTAGAAACAATAGTGGGCCAAGGGTTGACCCCTGAGGAACCCCAAATGATGAATCAAATGTTGTTGAAGTAAATTCATTGTAGAATACATAATTAAGTCTCTTCTCAAGATAGGATAGTGTTAACTGAAGGAGGCAAGGTGCGAAACCATAACAAGATAATTTATCCAGTATTATACGATGATCCAGTGTGTCGAATGCACGTGAAAAGTCGGTGAATATGCTGACAACTTGGCTCTAATTGTCCAAAACTTCACAGATGAACTGCCTGAAGCAAGCCAGATTAGTCACTGTAAATCTCCCAGGGAAGAAACCGTACTGACGCGGAGAAATATATGAACAGATATTAGCAAGTATGCAATTGTAAAAATATTATTCAAATATCTTCGAAAAGTTCGAAAGGATTGCCACAGGACGATAATTAGAAAAACTGGATTTGTCACCCTTCTTAAAAACAGGAACAATCCTTGCACGTTTCCATGTGGAAGGAAAGGCAGAGATGGGCATAGCAAGCATCTTTAACAAAGAAGCTCGCAATCATATCATCACCCGCAGTAAATTTATTAGCAAAGATACGCATAATTGAAATCAGGGTTACTTCATCAACTAGGTTAATTCAGAAAGAGGGAATGTCTAAAGAAATGTAGATACGATTGTACGTAGAAGATGGGAGAGTATATATCTTGGAAAAGCATTGTGGGAATGAATCCACAATATCCTGCGGATTGTCAAGTTCCCTCAAGTGGTCTCGCATAACTCCAGGTATACGAGAAGTGCCCTGCTTGGAGTGGAGAAAAGACCACAGATTACGAGGATTATTTCTAATAGAGTGCTCAACATTCGATAAGTACACCTTGTATCGATCAGAAATTAACTGTTTGGTGAAACTAAACTAAGGCTATTAATACTAGATTAACATCTTTGAAATCGCCAAGGAAAGACCAATCAGTCTGAACAAGACCATTGTAGAAATTGTTGAGGTTGGCTTTACGGAAATTGTAATGAGCTTTACAGAAGATTGGAAACTGAGTAGGTGAGGGTTGGGAGATATTGAATATTAATACATAAAGCAGGATGAATAGGATCCTCCAGAACAAACGGCAGTTCATCACGATGATAAAGTAAAATCAATATATGAAAACATCAAATCAAGAATGCGGTTATCCACCTTGTTGCACTGAAACTCAGTTTCAGTGAGTATGAGTGGGTACGAAATGTCGGCAGTTATACCAGTGACGCAGTTCCAGCCCGGAAGCCCAGAAGAAGATAGTATGGACCACGACCGCGGAAGTCTACGTACCAGATTAAGAAAGTAAGAAATTTGATATTAATATTGTGAAAAGTAAGTTCACAAATAACTACGGTAAACAAACAACAAAAACAAAAACAAACTCCAAGAAAAAGCAATTGCAAGAAATTGGGAAAGAAAAATATACATTGAAAGAAAATTGAAATACCTTATACCTGTAATATGAATGAGGTAAACTTAATACGTAAATTAAACAAAATAAGTTCAAAGTTTCAGTTAAATTATAACATATAGTCACAGAAAATTTAATAACTCATCTAACGATGTCACTCAACAAGCAAGTAAATAACTACTAATAAGCGAAAAACCAGAATAAATACGCGAACAAATTCTACACATCCGCACACTAATGTACTTATTTATGTATATATGCTAGTAGTATTACCTATTAAAAACTAGGTAAGTCTAATCTAGTCTCTAATGTAGATACGAACATTACTTTCATTAATTTGTTACTTTCTATTTAATTAATTAAAGACCTCTTTAGTAATCAGATCATGATACATTAGTCAAATTTTACCGGTAGATCTTTGTTAACTTTAACTTAATTCAGGGCTCGTTGAACGGTTAGACATAGTTGTAGCAAAACATATATGCACAACTGATAATTAAATCGAAAATCGTCAGCCAAACTTAGTAATTTTTTTCTTCTTCATATAATCTTTTTGCATAGACCACAGTTAATTTTTTGATCGTTTTAGGCGAAACATTTATTTATTATCCTACTAAGCGCAGGACGGGACGTTACAAAGTCCCATTGATAATAAGATTTGCTACTTACTTAGTCTTTTCCTGTATTGCATTTATTACTTTTGTAGAAAGCTCATCGTGTGAATTATTTGAAACTATTATTGATGTATTATCAATATATCGAAGCAGAATAGAATGATATATATGGTTAATGAAAACTAGAAGCAGTAGAAGTCTAAGGATGGATCCTTATAGATATCCACATACAGTCACTTTAACATATTCATTACTAATGATAGAAGTCTCTGTAAATATATATATATATATATATATATATATATATATATATATATCGCGCATATAATCTGATACTTCTTTGACGGTATAAACTCATAAATCTCCAACTTAGGCAGTAAAGTAATATAACCAATAAGATTGAATACTTTACTTAAATCGAAGTAAATGCCGTATACCTACTTATAAATGTCAAATAAGTCGAGAACTTTAATTAATGAATCATAATTCGTGTCTTAACATGATTTACTGAATAAAAACAAAACAATATTGATTTATTTAATATGATATTGTTTTTCTTGAGTACTCTCTAAAGATTATTAAAAAAAAATTTATGTGGGTTGGATTTTCGCAATTCTATATCCCATGTTGAATTAATAATCCCATACAGTAAGGCAAATATACAAATAATTGTGTTTTTTAAAAAGTTTGGTGGGAATACCATGTATTTCTGCAGAAATTTAGGATGTAAAATATGTTATAATTAATTTTTCTATCCCTCGAATATAAATAAAGGAAATTTATATTACGCGGTATTCTAAAAGTTCTACTGTCATGTGACAAATATTCAGCTGGTGTTTTAAGAACATTACTGAAACTCCAAAAATTAGAAGAGAAAGACCAGACACATAGAATTAAGTTGAAAATAGATTGTGAATATACATGGTTACGAAGGACATTCAAAAACTATTGGGATGCGTCAACCGTTGTTTCTAATAAATTAAATTTAAACTCACCATAACTTTTCCCTCCATAGTTGTAGGTAACCTGACTGTTGCTGTACTGTAGCCATCCCATTGTACTTGAATATAGTTCGGCAGTCGGACTAGCAAAAAAGGTATTACAATAAAATTTTAAACATTTCGAACTGTCAAATTATTATAACCTATAGAATCGATAATGCATATTGTATAATACGTTAACAATATGAGAAAAAACTTTGAAACAAATTTAAGAATTAAATATCGTAGTTCGCCAAACTTATTTGTGAGAAATTGTGGTCCTGCACTCTGTGAATTATTATCCTGAATTTTCAGCGTTATTACTAAAACCTTCTCTTTTCGTGATATAGAGAGATAGCAGTATACAAAAAGGATAATATCTTGCTCGTGTCTAATTATAGACTCAATAACATTTTAGGTAGTTTTGCTAAATTGTATCAGCAGCATTACCAAAACAGAAACTTTTCTATCGCCCCGTTAATACGAATTTTTAACAGGAAATAATCCGTATAAAAAGCAAACTAACCTTTTAGTAATGAACATGGACAAAACCAATATTGCATATTTTTTAAATAAAATTTAAAGAAAATTTCAAATAAGTTAATAAAATATTCTTCTCCGTTAAATCTTCTACCAAAATGACTTATTATAATGGAAACTTGAAATGGTCACATCCACTTTTTATGTAATAATTTAGCTAAGACATTGTTTATTTTACGATAACTTAGAAAATTTTGTAGTACTGATATTTTAAAGATATTCTATATTATGTTTGTTTTGTATCCCGTTGTATCATACACTGAGGATTATCATCTAAAACTGAGAATGTTTACATTGCAGCAAAAGCTTTAAGAATTAAAGATAATTACATTATTTTCTGCTATTCTATCGTTAATTAAATATACGAAAATTAATTAAAAATTTCTGCGCTGGAGAAGGACTCGAACCTCTATCTGCCGTTTTCTAGACGACTGCTTTACCAATTAAGCCACTAGGCAGTGTAAATAAATATTATATCTGTTCCATAATGCGATTTATGGCATGTTAAAGGAATCGAAGTTACAGTGCCTGGTCGCTTAATTGGTAAAACAGTCGTCTAGAAAACGGCAGATAGAGGTTCGAGTCCTTCTCCAGCGCAGAAATTTTTAATTAATTTCTGTGTATTTAATTAACGATGGAATAGCAGAAAATAATATAATTTTCATTAAAATTTCCCATCGTGAAAACCTAATTATATGTTTATATATAATTATTGTCACCTCTAAGAACTATTTGTGATTAAAAATATCGATAATCTTGAAAAGATATTTCCAACTCAAAATATTTATTAACTTTATACAACGCTTCGTTTATTTACAAACATTCAGCGACCTTTCTATTAATAATGCCTCTCATATCTCTAACACCACAAACTTGCATATATGGAAAAGAATGCCTTTACATATGTGGACCGTAAATAATATAAGAAATTTAAGCTTATTTAAGTGAAATCCTAAAAATCATTTATTTTCTTTAAATTGTTACGTCAATGACTATTTTCCTTAACAATATTCTGTTTACTTTATATTTATTTACATTACATTTATATTATTGTTTTCTTTATAATATTTCAGGGAGGTATATTTTCTCTTTCTTACCGTATTTTTTTGAAATAAATTTATTATTAAGTTAATTATGCACTTTTTAATGATCCTCTAGACTAATTGTGAAACAGTGCCAGTGTATAGGCCATCGAATTAAAAATATTCTATTAAATATATATATATATATATATATATATATATATATATATACGTTCTTGCTATCATGTGATATACAGTCACTACATATGTTTTGACACGTAAACAAAGTGACTTGGTTTGAAAAAGGTTCTTCATCTTAAAGTTTCGTTGACATGCTTTCACCATCTTCATGAGATTTTTTTACATATCTGTTTGTAACGGGGATAGTCGGCCGTCTAACGGATCAATACGAGAAACCGCGTGTTTAATTTAAATTTAAAAATATTTTAAAATTGTTTGAATTTGTGTATATAATTTCTAAAGCAGTTATTGTTTGTATGTTACCTAAAACGAAAGAGGTGGATGGTTTCGTAATTAGAGTAGATCCAATTTTATGGGGATATCTTGTTATCAGTGTATCGTTAACAGTGATTACTAAATCTGGCTTCAGTTCTATTATGTTTTCTTCCATTCTAATAATAACTTTGCGAGTCCAAGATGGTCCATCCGCGTCTTTCTAAAAATATTAAAATTAGTAGCAATAATTATGCCTAATTGTAAGTACAGTATGCGCCAAGTTGACAGTACTGAATATAAAAATTAGGTTAATTATTTATAACACGAAAATTAAAAAATTTTAATATTAAAATTGTTCATAATTGTGTTGCACACAATATACATAACATTAATCCACGTTCTCATTGGCATTTCTGAAAGTGATCTCCATAGTTGATGGAAAAATGTTATATTTCACAAAATTTCATTGTGCTATATATATTTATTTAGGCCTATACGTTGGACTGGAGTGTTTATTTGTATAGTAATATAATGTATGCGCTGATGTTTTTTGTAGTTCGAGATTTGATTCCAACAGATATTAAGGCTTTATACTTTGAAATTGGAGTTAAACTAAATTAATATTTATGGTAGCGATGAGCTTGAAAAGGGTGACATTGTTATGGCATTCTAAAAATTATGGTGGATAAAATGAAAGAGTAAAGCTAATACGATAAAATTTTATGCTGCTCTAGAAAAATTTGTGACGGAAAGTTTTTTTTCAAGGATTGTGATAACTTTTAACAAATTCTTTATACAAGATCTATTTGATTTCGATGATATAATCGAGTTCAAGATACTTCAACAGAGTATTATTTCACAAATGTTCTTCCAAGGAATTATCTATATAAAGATCTCTTTATTATCAATGACATAAAGAGTATACAGTAGGTCGGAGAAGCTGCTAATGGAAGAAGAAGACAACAATACTGGAGTAGTAATTATTCGCACAAATGTTGCCTATAGTTTGTACTTGCTGAATTCAGCGTTTGCTAACACCGGATCAAAAAGCCAACAGGGTTGACTTGTAAGTACTGGAAACAATGTGTTCAAGAAGATGAAGAATGGTGCAAGAGCATTATTACTGTGAATGAAAATTGGGTCTATTGCTACGATACGGAGACAATATAGTGGAGCAAGCATTAGATCATCAGCAAAAAACGAATGGCGGAATGTGCCACTACAACTATGGTCATAACAATTTTTTAATTACAAGGATCACATCTCCAGAAAGTAATCTGAGATGATGCTTTACTATGATAGCGTTCAAAAGCACGTGACTGTTGCTATGATAAAATTTTTGAATAGTACAAATGTCAAGTGTATATTGCACTTTCGGTATATTTCTAATATAGGACTATGCAGTTTCTAGTTATATACTTCAATAAAGAAACACCTGAATTAAGAGAAAGTTTTCCTTCATGTCTTTGAATAATGGCAATACCACGATTATATTTTGTACTAGAGGGACACTATATATGTGTAAAATATGATATCATTGTTTAACATAATAAATAGTTTTGGCACTGTTACTAGTTCTAGTTTTATAAATAAATTGTTATTTATATAACTACTGCTTCAAGTAGTTTAAGATAAATAACTTACCGTAAATTGACCATTTTTCCAACCGTAATGGTCTGCCTCTATACTAAAATCATCACCTTTTACTAAGTAATATGCGCATTTACCCATAAAATCAAATTTTTTTCCATCCCAAGTTGTATAATGTGGATCGCCAGTGACTTGAGCTTGTACAGCTATACAAGGTTCCTAAGAAAAGATATTATAATAGGGTTATTATTTCATTAAATCGACACATGTACCTCAGGACAAACAATTCTTCCTTTAAAACATGTGCATGTATGACAACTTTGTGTTACAGTTTCACCAGGTTGAATAATTTTTCCTACATATAAGCAAGGGCAGTTCTTCTTTAGATAGCATTTATTGTTAAACAGAAAAGTGGATACTGGACAATAGCAACCTTCTTCGCATACTCCATTATAAATGGATACAGCATTACCACTACAACTTTGTGTACCACCTTTAGGAGCACATGGATAAAAAAGTAAATCTCCAGTACATTTCATAGCTGCAATAATATCAAACGTTTCATATGATTATTTTCTAAACTAGCTATTTAGTTTATGAAATTAATTATCAATTATGAATTGATAATAAAAATTCAGAGTAAGGATAATGTTGACGAACTATAGGTGACGATCAATGTCACCGTCCACCGGCAATCCGACAAAATGGCGGACTATATACGACTATAGTTTTAAAAAGATTCAATAGTTCGTAATTTTCGATGCTTTTAATTGCGACTGTGAAAGGATGACAGTTGCTTGTTTTCTAGTACATTTTCAGTTAATAGATAACTTCTGCTATATAAAGTGTATTACTACAACTTATAAACAATAATTATGTATTTAACATATTTTTTCAATTTTCAGTATCGAATCAAATTATGTATTTAAATAATATTTCGCTAAGTAATTAGTAATTACGATACGTGTTAGTGGTGTACCGGATAGCCAATTAGCGACTATGTGATGTCGCCGAGGCACTGTACTGATTGACGACGAGTGTGTGTAGTGATTTCGTTTGTTTGTTGTTTAGCGTACATTATGTAATTAATTTTAGCGCTATGTCACTTAACGTACGGCGAACAAGTGTCCTAACTTTTAATCTTTTCATGTTATAAGTTTTTCTTCCCAGGAAACCTCCGTACACTTGACGAAGAATCAGTCAATGGAGAAACCGATTCGTTTCCAAAAATCACAGATAGATCAGATGATTGTCGCCAATTATGCGTCCCTTTAGACCGCATTAGAAAATTCTGTCTCTGGACGGGTACAGTCTGTTCAGCAGAAGAGCACGATGTGTTTGAAGACTTTGTCCTTGTTAGGATAATGATGGATAATGAGAAGAAGAGGCAAAATAGGGACATCGGAAGCTTTAAATGAGGTAGTTACGTTGAAGAAATCGATTTAAACTAATGGCTTTGATGCAACGTTTGCGACCGTCATAACAAGGGACAGGAATGAAGAAAAGGAATGACGAGGAAATCGACGTAGGAGGGGCCGTGGCTGAACTTAAGCAAAAAGTTCCTTTAATCATGATTCAGGATAAACAGAAATGGCCTAGGATATCTGGACACGATCGCTTTTGATACGAACCTACAAACTTCCAGTAAATATAAACGTTCTTATTTCATATTCCGATAATATATCAAGAAATCCAAAATAATCCTTAAAACAATCAATGATATAATTAATTTCAATGTACTCGTCTATTATAAATATAAACAAACCATCACCTACAATACCGAAGAATACAGAAGAGTGAAAAACTAAGCTCAATTTTGGAAAATCCAGAACCTTGTTCTGGCTGTTTGCATTAATAGATACGAAATACAATATAACAGATAGCGAAAACTTTTTAAAACAAATTTTCAAACTACTAAATGACGGACACATTACTTAATTTTTCTGTAGTTTTATTTATTTCACGGGGGCAGTCCTACCTTTTATTGTTTATCTAAAATACTCATTTAAACAAATACTTACTTCAGGTAACATTCATCTGTGTATATTAAATTTTCTACAAAATAAGTTAATCCGTAAAAAGAAAACATGACCGAGTTATATTCAAGAATAGAGATATGTAAATATTGGCAACTATATGTTTTAAAAATAATGTATTTTATTTGAAATTATCTAAAAATGTTATCAAGACTTGTAACATTTGTTATAAGATTTGTTCCTGATTTTTTATGTGATGGAAATTTAAGAAAGAATACGTGTTGCTGCTACTATTTCTATGCCATCCTGTTTTCCTAATACCTATTCGTAAAAGATGTTATTGGCATGATGAATACTAGTATACATACATATATGTATACGAGGTCTGATCCAAAAATAACCGTTATTTTCAATTTTTTCAAAATGTATTTATTTATTCATCAATAACTATCTTGGCCCCTTCAAAGTAATCCCCCTCAGATATAATACACTTATGCCAGCGTTTTTTCCAATCCTCGAAACACTTCTGAAACGCGCTTTTTGGTATCGCCAACAGCTCCTGTTTCGATTTTTCTTTTATCTTCTCAATCGTAGCAAAACGCTTTCCTTTCATCGGTGTCTTCAGTTTTGGGAAGAGGAAAAAGTCAGCGGGGGCCAAGTCCGGTGAATATGGTGGTTGAGGCATGATAACGGTTTTGTTTTTGGCCAAAAACTCACGCACAAGCATCGATGTGTGAGCTGGTGCGTTATCATGGTGCAAAATCCATGATTGTTTTTTCCACAATTCTGTGCGTTTCTGACCAATTGCTTCGCGCAAACGGCGCATAACTTCAAAGTAGTATTCCTTATTGATCGTACGACCATGTGGCAAGAATTCATGATGCACCACGCCATTGCAGTCGAAGAAAACAGTGAGCAAAACCTTCACATTTGACCGAACTTGACGTGCCTTCCTTAAACCGGTTATACCACAATTGAACTTGTGTTCTGCTCATAGTAGACTCGACAAACGCCACAGTCAACATTTCAAATGTCCGTGCGCATTTAATTTCATTTTTTACACAAAACTTAATACAGTTTCTTTGATCCATTTTTTCGAATAGTAAAAAATCGAAGAGCACACCAAAACACGACTAACCTTTTTATCTGTCAAACCCAACTGACAATCCAAAGTGGCTGATATTGCCAACATATATAACAGACATGTGTACGAACATAACAGAAAAAAAAATGCTAAAATCGAACATACGTAACTTACGAAATTTGAAAATAACGGTTATTTTTTGATCAGACCTCGTATATTGTGGAAAAATGTAATCAAATCAGTTTTGTGCTTGCTTACTCTATTTTCAGTAAATTACAATTTAATTTACTTTTTTATTTTTTGAGTTGCCTGTGTTTCCTTATTAGTTAAATAAAATTAATTAACTATTATAATTAGCGTCTTACATCTGAAATTTGTGGGAAGGTTGTGACTAACAATAAAAATATAAAGTCAATAATAGAAGTTTACCTATGTCTGAATGACTGACATTTCACAATTTAACATTGACCTAAATATCAAAAAATGGTTTGCATAAGATAAAACTTAATTAGAATCATACATTAGAATATTTTATACTCAAAAGTAATTTGAATTTTGAAAAGACTTTTATGATAGGGTAGGTGAAAAAAACCGAAAGTTAAAATAATGAATTTAATAGGTTTAAGAAAAATAACTGCCACTGTTGGAATACATGGTAAGGATAAAAGAAAGTAAACTAGCGTACATAATTTTTAATATTGGAACGTATAAAAAAAGGCTAATATTATTGATAATTTGAAAAAAATTGATCGAGGTATTAATAACAAATGGTTCTTACCGGAATGAGATAATAATATTAATAGTGATGACAAAAGTCCGAGAAATATATCATTTTCACGAAAAATTAAAATAATATGAAATTGTAGATGGCATCCGCACGAGAAAGTACAAACAAAAAAGAGGAAAAAATTATTGAAAAATATGGAATTTAAGAATGATGATAGGAAATAATTATAAATATGCAGAATAGTCAAAAATATCCGCAGAAGAAGCAGAAAAGAATATAGATAAAAAAGAAGCAGTTACATATCTAAAAATATACTACATATTCAATGCCCTATTCCAATGGTTAAATACTAAATTTAGGCAAATTTGGTTTTTTTAATATTTAACTTCATCTATCTATAACTTATATGATATGCATATACATATGCTCGGTGGTGGTTTAAGATGTTTGTTAAGTTTATATGAAATGGTACTACGAATTGTTTAGAAACGTCATTACTGACAATTATCATTCTTTAAATTAACTAACAATTTCATATAAAGCGATGGGCTATTCACTTTCTACACGCGTTTAAAACGAATATTACGGCGCCTACCGTACATCAATAAATATGAATGTAATTAAATGCGTTCTGAACGCTGAGTTGAGGTTACCGTGGCGAGTACTGATCAAGTTTATGGTATCGTCATGAAAGACCACTGAGTGAAAGGCCTGATATTTCCAAAACTTATACTATTTCGACCAAACAAGTGTGTAATATCCCATACTAAAAATTACATGTGCGAAACTACGTGTGCGATAGATGTCACAATTTCGATTGAACGGGTGTATAATATGTCTTTTGCACGCTAAATTGAATACGAAATGCATGATGGATGCCACAGTTGTTGACTGCCCATCAAAAATGCAGATGAAAAGATATTTTGCATTAACACATAACCACAACCACAACAAGGATCCGCTGTGAGTTTTTTGTGCGGGCTTCCGTTTCTTGAAGGGTGTTAATTAAGATAATAATTGTTTGATAAGTATTAATAACAGAAATGTCACTTTTCGGATCGGCATGTTTTGCTTCCGCACTTTAACAATTCATGTCTTCAACTTTTATCTCTTGTTGTATTTCCTGCCTATGCCGAGTCGATCCTGCCGTTTCTTATGGCCCGTTTACTACGGCGATTACAGCTTGGCTCTAAGCGCGCTCTTCAACAATAGTAATACGTAGTCAAGGTTGCGATGCGCTCATGTTGCGCAGAATTATAAAAAAATTGTCAATCAGTGCTGCCAACGTAAATTTTTAGGATCTTCGCAACATTGGGCTGAATCCACAAAATTGCCCGTTGCTTATTGACCATTGCCCCGAAAATATTCTATGAATATGTATGTATTTTGACTTCTTTAATAGGAGAATATACTGGAAGATGTTCAGATTTCGATGAGCACATTCCTGAAGCTGGTCTTTGAGCTACATTTAGTAGATATATTCGGGGTTCCTACGGAACTACAAACGTTATTTGAATTATTTGAATTAGAGGAAGGCAGTATCTTCAAATCTCTTTTTGACGCTAAAAATGATCCCATAGAAATATGGAAAAATGCTATTGAATATTTTATATATATTGAATGTACGCCGTTTACTTTCCTGCTTTGGAAGTACTTACTGCTGCGAGTAAATATTTTCTCTCATGACAACAATTAAAACTAGTTTAAGAAAAGAGGGTCAATTAAGGCTGCGCGTTACGAAGCTTCATCCAAATATTCAATTACTTTCAAGCAAGAAACAAATGCAAATAACCCACTAAATTAAATTTGGGATATTATTTATCTATTTTCTATTATATTTCTTTTTAATGGAATAAATTTAGTTAAAAATGTTTCTACTGTATTATCATTATTTGAAAATGTATTAAAACATGTAGTTGTTTAATAAAACTGATACGGCCTCCTTTGTTACTGCCTAATTTAAATGTGGCCTCTAATAGTAAAAATGTTCCTCGCCTCTGCACTATACATTTGAGTTAAAATATCAGTCAAAACAGTGTACTATTCTACTCGTGAAAATGCATTAAAGAAGACGAAGACCATTTTTAGGTTGAGCAGGTTTTTTTTGAATTCTCAAAGGATTTTCGTAATTAACTTCTTGGGGGAGAACAGAATAGTAATATGAACCTATTATGTTAGATTATTAGATATTTTGAAAGAAGAAGGTGAAAATGAACGATATTTCGAAACAACGCACAAACTCTCCTTGTTGGCCAAATTTAAAATTTGGACTAGCAGAAATTACCATCGAATAATGATAAAGTTATTAATTCATATTTTGTAATTTAAAAAAACATTTCCGACACAATGAAAAAACTGTCACTCTACAAGTGGAAGCTGTGTTGACTGTCATAATTAAATACTTACGGCACATTTGTCTATCCCTCCACGATACCTTCGTTACTCCTGCTCTAATGCTTGCTTTAGCATAGGCATCAAAAGTGTCACATAAGCAATCCATGGTATTCTTTTTGCGACAAGAACAATAATTCCAAACGCAAGCATTAATGTATATATTTGGATTTACAAACTGAAAATAAATATTTTATCGAACCTAATATTTTATTAGAAAATACCTCTTGACAGTATTTACTATTATTTTAATTTGATTTTACATCAATCATCATTTTAGGTCTAAGTTAAATGCTATTTTTAAAACAATTATAAGTATATATATATATATATATATATATATATATATATATATATATAATAGTATGCTTAGCTTTTTAATAAATTAGTTACCCTAACATTGTATTTACTCATAACTGCACTGTTTTTACTCGTCATATTTATTGTATTTCTAGTACTGTTACACTTTGCGAATATAATTTTTTTTTCATGAGATTTTAAAATTATTTTAGATAATTTAAATACAATTCGAATGAATGAAATGTTATGTGGTTATTTTCACCAAGAAAATGACCCAAACCTCTATAATCAAGTGGTTAGAGAAGCCTGCATGACGATCGACAATTATATTTTCGCAAGAAATTTACACAAGTAAGATTTTCATCTTATTTATTTCTAGATAATAAAGCAAAAGAACCGATAAGGAAAGGATTATCGTCCTGTAGTTACTGCATGGATAATCACTGGTATCGTCATTGACCAATCCGCAGAGCGAAATTGCAACTATCGGTGCCAATATAATTCATCGTATAACTACCATTCCTTTTATTGTATAATATCAAGTTCAATATAGCAACATACTATGCTGGCAACTAATTTTCGTACTTAAAATCACAAGAACTGGGATTGTAAACGTGCGAATTCAAAATAAGGTAATAGAAATTAGTAGAATGTTTTTATTGCACCAGATTTGCGTGAGAATTTCATTCTCGGAATGCCGTTTTTTAAACAGGAAAATGCTGTTTAGATTTTGGCAAGAATAATCATCATTCAATTAAATTCGTAACATCCAATACCGACTCAAAAGTCAAATCTAATTCTATTGTTAATCTTATTTCTCCTTCACGCGAAATCAAGTCCGTTAATAATCTTTCTTTCAGCTTGACACACATCCTGGGCTTTTAATACTCATTACAAACTATTATTAATTACTAACTCTTTTTCTATTATTATTGTAACGAAAGAGCTAGTCAAAAACATTAACCCCTACAATTCTTAATTATGTACGTTTTAATTAACCAACATACATACCGCCACCGGTAATTTTGCGGATGCCATAGGTCATACAGATTTGAATTCGTTGTGCAGAATAAGCGTGAAATTTTTCTCAAACAGCCAATATACTTTTTGTATTTGATTTTAAGTTCATCTTCTTTTTTAACAGAGATATTCCTACAAATTCGAGTGTATTTTACTTCTTTTGTAAAAGGAAATTTGTATCATTTTAATAACTGGTATGCGATGGTTTTCTTGTGTGCCAAGTATCGATTTGGATTCGTTAAATTTGTCTAATTTCAAATGTTCCTAAATGTTATAAACTTCCTATCCTTATTTCTCAGTGCTACGCTAGTCGTATCGTCTGTAAATGTAGTAATAATGTTACTTTCTAGTTTAGGTATATCGATTGTGCACACCAAGTACTTGGTTCTAATATACTACCCTCCGATATTTTTGGTTTGGTCCTTTCAGCTCGGAAAATGCTTCTTCTTTTTTCACAATCAAGTAACCATTTGAGAACAATTCTGAGAATCTATCAATATTTTATGCTATAAACTTTCATGCCACACTTCGTTAACACATGTCACATTAAAAACATTATGAAGGAGATTTGACAAATTTTTCTATTATATTTCTAATTTTCTTAACATGATCAACAATAGATTGACATTTTCCCAACTAAAATTTATAGAATAGTATCAAATTCTGTTCTATAATATGTTTTATTTTTTTTCAAGTATCAATAAAATGTTTTTAAACAGTTTCGATAATATTGAGAGTAGAAAAATAAGTATATATTAAGAAACTTGGTACGGTGGATTTCTTGGTTTAGGGATCATCGTTACCAGCGACTCTCCGTTGGTCTGTATGTGGAATCTTCTCTTAAAGAGTTACATTTATTTTCCAAATCCTTGCAATAGCTCTTTTCCTTTAGTAGTTGTTGATGTAAATTCCCAGTATTCTTTGCGTTGAAATAGCTACGCATCATAAATACTTTTTCCTTAGTTCTTTAAAAAATTATCGTTATGATTTTTTAAGCTTATGCTTCACAGAAAGAATATATGGCTATTACGCGAATACCCAACTTTTGGATTTAATAATCACTGCAGTACTTTCTTCTGGCCTATATCCTATTTCTGCGGAATGTTTTATATTTTCCTTAATTTTATGTCATTGCACGTTTAGGCAGTATTTTTAAAATGCATAGTGTAGTTATGTCTTTTAAACATAAGTAAAGACTGTGTTGTGGAATGTATTGCATCGATAAGGTACATACCTATTTTGTCATATTCAGGACAATATCTCATTAGCACTCTACCCTATAATGCGAAGTTTCAGTTACACTCTATGTAGCTGTCTCTTGTAGTATTTTTGGGTGTGTCTGTATGTTTGATACCTGCATACTTGTATTGGAGTATCAACTTGAATTTTTTTATTGACAGTATTTTCAACCTGATTTCTAATACGTTTGTAATTTCATAGTCTTTGTTCATAACTTAGTCTTTCTAAACATAGACATTTTATAGATCACTTAGCTTTGAACTTAAATTGTGGCTTCGAGGGTTTAAAAACTTTTTCTTAGTTCTTCGATTATTCTTTTTAGCCATTACTTTGACAAGCCTCTCCTACTCGTTTTCCTTGGAGTGCAACTGAAAATTTTTTCCAAAAGTTATTCTAATTATTCATCCATTATATTGATTTAATTATTTATAATTTCAATTTGAAACTTAGTTATTCAATGGCCCAGTAGTTCACACAGTTATTGGTGGTAGAGTAGACTTAGTTTTACAACTTCTTGGGTGTTTGAGACGTTTTTGTCTTTCTTGGTGATATTATCATACTAAGGAATGTATAAAACACTTTATCTACATTTCACACTATAGTATGTATTCACTACGACTAATTTCGTTTGTTCGGACAATATCGAGTCTCGTTCTAACAGACGAAATTAGTCGCAGTAAGTACTTATATAACAGAGTGTGACATTAAGATAGTGTCTTATTTATTTCTTAGTATATTATATATAATTATTTTAAAATTTTAATTTGAAACCTAGTTATTAAATTCCCGAGTAGCTTCTGCAATTCACTGAAATTTTAAATTCTACTTACTACTATAATGTTTGCTTTTAGTAGTAGTAGCGATAGTGACGTATTAGATTTTTTTGTCGTTTTATTTCAATCTGTTTTCTAGTTCTATATAGTTTCTTTGACGGCAATTATTTCTGGTTGAAGCTGAACGATCTTGTTGACTAAAACAATCTCTTAGGTATAACCGAATTCATTTGTGTTTAATACATGTTCGTTTTGAGATCCGACATAATTGCCTCTCTTGGAATAATGTTGTGTTGGCATCTGATAGAATATATTATTTATCAAAGCGATAGTACAAAATAATGGGAAAGAGTTGTATGTTCATCTCTAGGATAGTAGTAAATGCGCTTATATTACTTTAACTGCAATCGAACAAAACATTCGTTGACCATGAAAAACAGCGACGTGTGCGTATAAACGACAATTGACATAATTCAACGGAATTAATGGTAAATGATTGTTGTCGAAGAAACCAATGACCACGATGATCGTTTCCCCTAATTCCGGAGTTCGTAAAGTAATTTGGATTTATCGGCAATTCTTCACTGGTGAGTTATACATAGTTCTGCCTCATTTATTTTATTATGGTTTTGATAATGATACCCACTAGATATGTAGAATTGACATGAAAGTCAGACTACCTGACGAGTTCTGGAATTGGGAGAGATGATTGTCGTGGCCGTTGCTTTATTCAACAGAAATTATTTTTTAATTAATTGCGTTATGTTATATATATATTTGTATGTAATTTAGCTAAATTTAATTTTAGCATAATTAGCGTCATTTAAATTATTGTATTTAGCTGTGTTACTTTTGCATATTTATTTTCAGTCTTTACGGTTGGGCACTAATCAAAAAAAAGCACTTGAGAATCATGCCTTTTGTAACACTTCGATAAAGCTCTCGCCTCAGTTCAACCAGCTGTATCTTCTCTAAAAGCCTAATAAGTTCATGCTCCAATAGATTTTCCCCAAAATGATTCTGTGTTATTTTAATTTCTCACTAGGGGAGTCTACATGCAGGTCAGTTTCATTTTGTATAGATGTCTCCTCAATAGGTTATTGAATGCTATTCATAGTGGTATAAATTTAAATAATGTAGTTTTAAATTTTATTTATACTTTATATATAATAATTTTTAAAAATAGCATATAGATATTTTATTTTTACTTGAACTGGAAAATTTTAAATTTTATATAAAATTACATTACAATTTTTAAACTACTTTAAAGTTATTATGATTTGATTGATATTTAGTTTAACTAATAAGTACCTTAGTAGCTTCTTTAAACCTTGAATTTATTTTTAACAACTTACAACCAGCTTCTGCTTGTGAAATTTTATATTTTACACCCTTGCATGGAGACTGGGTTTCTATTACTCCCGGGCAAGTATTTTCTAAAAAAGGTATTTAAATTTAGTATGTCTAAAAAATTGAATAATAATTACGATTTTACCTTCAATTTGCCATTCATTTAAGAATATGTCTAAATTACTTGTGGATACTCTATTAATTAACATTTGATCATTTGACGAACACTTATCGTTATTTCCGCATAGACCCAAAGGTTTATACTGTCTGTTGCTTTCAATGGTAATTTCGACCATGTTCTGAAAAAGTAGAATTTGTAGTGGTAAAAATAAATTAATTTAAACTTTAGAGAATTTTATATATATCTTTATTGCAGAAGTCGTTAAACTTTTTCAAAACTACAAAATCATTTATTTTACTCAAAGTACACACCCTTTTATTTGAACATTCGACTAGAGCTCTGGAGAATTTTTTAATGTTATTTAAATTGTATTATAATTGTACTATTTTCGTTGTCAAGGGTATAGAAAATAACCATATATAATCAAACTAAGTGAATATGACGAATTGTTCAATACTAAGATATAACTTTTGATAAAGAAACAGTTTCAAGCAATGCGTGATCATTTGCATTTTACTGCAGCGGACGTTCATAGTAACATAGAATTTAGTGTAATCAATTGATTTTTGTATTTTACTCTTACAAGTTTCATACTTGGAATGTACCTAGAGTATACTATTACCTATACTGATTTATGACGTAAGAAATTTAAAGCGGCGACAAGGCAAAACATGTGTCTCAACAATACTGTAGTGGATGTCTACAGAATGTGAACGCAGTATTCAAATGTATGATTAAAAAGAAGTATAGCGATTGCTTGTAGTATACTGCGATAGCTAGACGAAAAGCAATAAAAGGAGCGTGTCATATTCTTAGTAAACTTGTTTAATAAAAAGCCAAATAAAAAATAAATATAAATTCTTTAAGATATAAAATGTAATTTATTGTAAATAGATTACTTTTTTTAATTACAATAAAATAAAACACTCAATTAAATTAGTTGTTTAAACGTTTTGCAATAAATAATATTCCTTTCTATTGTAAAAAGTTCTTCTAGCGTGATGTAACATATCAGGCGTAATACTTTCAATAACTTTTTTTTATTTTATTGTAACTCTGGTAAAGTTCTTGGTCCGTTATTGTTATAAATTTGACTTTCAATGGAAGGAATCAAGATGTGACAAATCCAGAGACCTATCGGATCAATTATTGCCATACTTGGTGTTAATTTGTTTAGAAATACTATCAGAATTGTATGTGTTCATATACATGCATTTTTTATATTATCGCAAACTTCTTAAAGCTGTGGTGTAATTTGCTTTTGCGAAAGGTTTAAATATCATTGTCCATTTAATTTTCCGTAACTAAGTAAATGTCCCATAATAATATTATTGTGAACGTCAACTCACGCATTTAATTTTTCCAGATATTGCGTTCTAGTCCGAATTATTCAATGTTTATTTTTTCTGGACAAGTAAGTAAATACTAAGATTTTGTTTGCCATGAATGCTAAAGGAGGACTTCTCTATAAAACCGATATTTCAATAAAATTATTTATCTCATTCGCATTTTCGATTATAGTTTAGGAAAGTTTAACTCATAGAAAATATTCTTTCTCAAAAGTTTCTTCCTGGTTCTGGTGTTTATACGAGCGATAGTTGTTTTTCTTTAAAACCGAGCGGATATAAGTTTTACTTATCTTCAATTCTTTTGTAATATCTTGAAGATATTTATTTTTATTATCTTTTATGTTAGCACAAGTCACTACTTATATATTTTCTTCAGGTGGTTGCTTCTACAACGATCGCAATTATTAACTACTGTAAGTTTTAATATTACTAATAATTCGAGTTATTGTGGGCACAGATGGAACAGATCCGTTAGGTAAAGACAAAAGAAACAAAACTTCCAATTCTATGAATTCCGTTGAAAATATCAAGATACAATGTCAGCTTTTTAATTTACTAAAAACATGTCCTTTGAGCAAATTGGGAAAGTTTATATTTTTCACATACACACTATATAGCTGGTATGCAATTGTCATCGCTGTACTTGACTTGTCGAATTTTTGTGTTTCCTTACCTCCTTACTCGTCTTTAAACGCGTTTACTGCGCATATGGTCCTCTTCGTCTCGTCACCACACTAAATCTCGTACTTCGAGAATCAATCGGCATATTTACATTAAATGTTCTGTCCTGTCGTGATTTACACTTAGAACAATAACTATTATTAATTTATGTCCGTTTTTAAATGCTGTTTTGTGAGTTGTTCTAATTAATCTAAATTCGATTGTCAACGTTTCGCTTAATTACCAAGTTTTTCTTTTCGGGTATATTTATTTTATTTAGTTTTCATGCTTTGTTTTTATCACAATTATAACATTTAAATATATTATTTCTTTGTATGTACCTGTATATTAATCTACGATTATGTTTTTAGAGAAGCTAATGTAATTTTTTATTAAATTAGGAATAATACTAATGTTTCAATAATTTTTACTTAATTGATGAATTCAGTTTAACAATTGCGCTAATTTCAATTAGTACCGCAAAAATCTTGACTAATACGAATAATATTTGACTTTATCTAAATTCGTTTTCCTATAATGCTTATTTGGAGAATATTTTTTGCGCTTTATCTATCCATGTTTTTGGTATATTCCAGAGTCGTAAAGGTATTTGAAGTATTTCGTTTCATAGTCAACTGGTATTTCATTCAATATATCGTACTTATTAGAATTTTGAAATTTGGAGAGTTGATTAAAATTGCATCGTCGTTTAAATTAAAATAAAAGAAATATACTTATGAACACTAAGGTACATTGGAAATCATGCATGAAATTGTCTTGACATTTTAGGCATGGACATTATATACTGTTAGTTTTAAGTACGAGTATTTACTGTTAATTTTTATTCCTACACAAATGCTTTCGTGTATGTACAAACATATTTCAAGAGGCGTTTTCTAAGTTTTTTATTTTTCTATTGAATAAATATTCCTCGTTTAATATTTTCTTTTATTTCGAAAGTATAATATTATATTTAAAAGCACATTTTGGTGATGCTTCATCATTATCTTTAACTGCATTTAAAATAGTTTTCTGAGTATTTTGTATTATCTAAGATTTTCTTTATCTTTACATGTGAATCTATTAGATCATTGATTTTTTTTCATTTATACAATATCTTTTATATATAGTGAAACTGTATTTATCTGAATATACAACTATAAAATCGATGTTACATTTTTGGAATTTTAAATTAATAAATTAATATATCATTTCGTTTTTCATATGCTATAACGGTTGATATAATATTTAGAGCTCTGGTTTGATAACATTAGAATGAATATAGTGTGATACTAAAGATAATGTATTTCCAAATACGTTAACTGACCCTGAATTTTTGAACCAATTTTAGGCCATAGGTTTTTCTTTGATCCTATTTTCACTCATCATCTTTTTCGGACATAGCAAATAAGAATTTACAACAAGGAATATAGTTTTGTCATGTAATTTTGTAGAATGTGGAATAAAAAACACATGTTCAAGGAAATGAATATATCTGCAATGAAAATATTTAGTTCAAAATATGTTAAATATTTTGCGCTGGAGGACTAACTAATATCAGAAAGTAATAATTTTCATTAATTTTTCATCATAAAGAACTTACGCGGGTGGTCCCATAAGTACCCGGCCTGACCTAGAATCCGGCCCGGTACACAATCTATAAGCATATACTCCAAGTTTGAAGACGCCACGTTGTTTAGTATTTGTTTGGTAGCCATCAATAGTGAACACTTTCAGTAAATTTGTAAAAATGGAGAAAATTAGTCATCGTTACGTGATACAATACTTTTATTTAAAAGGCCTCAGCCCAACCGATATTAAAGCTGAACTGGATTCTACTCTGGGTGAATCTGCTCCTTCGTTTACAACAGTGAAATATTGGGTAGTAGATTTTAAATGAGGCCGTACGAGCTGCCGAAACGGGCGTTGCAGTGGTCGACCAAATAAGGTGACGACTCCAGAAATGGGGAAGAAAATCCACAAAGCGGTACTGGATGATCGCCCACTGAAAATGCGCGAGCTAGCAGACATAGTAGACATTTCAAAAAGTGCGGTACATCGCATTTTATCTGAAAATTTGGACATGAGAAAGCTGTGTGCAAGATGGGTGCCGCATTTGCTCACACTCCAGCAAAAACAATGCCGTGAAGATGTTTCAACTGAGTGTTTAGCGAAGTTTCACAGCAACAAAGTAGAATTTTTGCGCCGTTTCATAACTATGGATGAAACATCACTTCACACCCGAAACAAAAAAACAATCAAAACAATGGACTCAAAAAGGAGAACCAGCTCCAAAAAGCCGATGACCATTTCATCTGCAGGCAAGGTCATGGCATCGGTTTTTTGAGATGCGCGTGGAATAATTTTCATTGACTATCTTGAAAAAGGAAAAACTATCAATGGCGAGTATTATGTGAACTTATTGCAACGTTTGAACGAAGAAGCCAAGCAAAAACGGCCGCATTTAGCTAAGAAGAAAGTGTTGTTTCATCAAGACAATGCATCAGCTCACAAATCCGTTATTGCAATGGTCAAAATTAATAAATTAAAATTTGAATTGCTACCTCATGCACCCTATTCGCCAGATTTAACCCCCTCGGATTATTTTCTGTTCCCAAACTTGAAAAATTGGTTCAGTGGTTAAAGATTTTCCAACGATGAAGAAGTGATGTCGGCAATTAATGGCTATTTTGAGGAGCAAGACAGTTCTTATTTTAAAAAGGGTATAGAACTTATTGAACATCACTGGGAAAAGTGTATAGAGCTGAAAGGAGATTATGAAGAAAACTAAATATATGTATTTCTTTCCAAAATTTTTATGTTTTCTTTGTTGGGTCGGATACTTCTGAGACCACCCTCGTAGTAAGTGTGTAAATACGTATGTATAAAATTATTAACATCAAAATAACCTGACTGCAGGTTTTAAATATATATTAGATCTGTTTCTATAATACGATTTATGGCGTGTTAAAGGACTCGAAATTGCACTCTCTGGTGATCTAATTAGTAAAGCAGCCATCTAGAAAATGGCTGATAGATGTTCGAGTCCTTCTCAAGCGCAGAAATTTTTAATTAATTTCTGTGAATTTAATTAACGATGGAATAGCAGAAAATAATAATTTTTATTAATTGCGTAATTATTAACATCGAATTACGAAAATTTAGAAAAGAAATCTTAATTAATTTCCGCCCCTAAAACTCATCATTCAATACATTTCGGTAAAAAGTAATTTTAAATTCTGTTTTTTTCTGCGACTGGTTTCAGTAAAACTTTGCCTTTAACTAACAACTTTGTTTAAAATTTCCAAAGGTGAAGAGAATTAGATAGATTACGCGATGACTTTACTTTAAAAGTTCGGTAACATGTGTTAGAGGACATAAATAATAATAATAAACCCTATTAGGAGTAAAGATTAATAATTGCATGATATTCTCGTAATATAAAAATGCTGTCACATCAAAACTTGATAATGATCTATCTAAAATTATGGAAATACGATTTTCTGTAGGTGTTTTCCACGAAAAATGAATATGTAATGACATTTCAAATAGAAATGAATTTTATCCATTAAAATAGAGAATTTTAACTCTCTAAATTTTCAGAGATTCTGAGTATTAGGTACTACAGGATTTAGTTTAAATAATATAAATAAGAAAATACGTAATATACATATATTTATAAAGTGAAAGTCTTTTAAATATAAATATTCCAACATACAGACCTTTCTATCCCATTGTATTACAGCCCCAATCTCAGTAAATTCTACTATAATTCTGTTTGCAGACTGATATATTCTAATACCATTGAATTCCATCGGTATCGTATATGATACTCCATTGTCCTTAAATACCGGTGTATTCTTACCTACAAAAAACAAGAAAAACGCATATATCTGTATTGTGTTTGACTATTGACTTGTTTCAAATGAAACAAAAAGATTGCCTTTATACAAAATTTTGAATACTAATTAAAATTTTGAATGACAAATATCAAAATTATTTCTTTCTTTGTGTATGATCTAACTCGATTTTTAACTTGGCGCTTGTCAACTTTACGAAAGTGTTTGAGACGAAAATTGTATAGGTAATACGTTTTGTTACTTGCTGGTCCAAAGAAATTGGTATTTTCCAAGAAATAAAGATAACAGAAAAATGCTGGTGTAGACTAATATTGACCGCAACATAATGATTTGTGTTTTGTTGTATATACATTATGTACAAAGGGTACTAGGGAAGTTTTGCAATATGACGCAACAATGAATGGTAGGAAGCTACTTGTTGCTGCATGTTGAGACATGTTCATACGTGCATAGTAGCCGCCGTGCCATGTCGATGCGCACAGTTATTCATTAGCAATGAGAGTGTAAAGTGCTTGCGATGGCATCGTGGTCACGAAATGAGATAAGGGCAGTTTTGCGTTATAATTTCGTGCGTGGTATAAACATAGACCAGTGCTTCGACGAAATGAGTTGCACTAGGTGATGTTTGTCCACATCGCGCAACGACATTCAGGTGGTATAGAGAATTCCAAAGGGGAAATTTAACTGTGGACGATGCTGAGAGGCCGGGAAGGCCAGGAATGTCAGTTACGGAGGAAAACGTTACTACTGTGAGGAAAATGCTTGGCGAGGACAGGCGAGTGATCTACCCACAGATAGAGGCTACTTCAGGCCTAAATGCACCAGCAATTCGTTCGATTCTGCATGATCATTTGCACGTGAAGAAACTTTGTTCTCTCTGGGTAAGGCATCGACTGACTGAAGAGCAGATGACACAACATGTGACTTAGTGGCGGGAGCTGCTAAAAAGGTTTAATAAGGGACAATCTCGGTATGTGAACAACATCGTGGCAGGTGACGAAACTTGGCTGTACTATTACGATGTGCCGACCAAATCTTAAAACAAAGTTCGGGTCTTTGTTGATGAGGACACACCCGTAGTTGTCAGAAAATACCGATCTGTAAAGAAGAAAGTGATAGCTGTATTTTTTAAAGCGAGTGGAATTGTGGAACGCGTCGTGAGGAGAAGACAGTCACAGCTAAGTGGTATACTGAACAGTGCATGCCGAAAGTCACTGTTTCTATGAAGAACCTGCGGCCAAAGTCAAGAATGGACACCTGGTTCCTCCATTACGATAATGCTCCAGCTCATCGCGCCAAAGCCTGCACCGAATATTTGACCACGACAGGATTAAAACGTCTCGAGCACCCACCCTACAGTCCAGATCTTGCTCCCTGCGACTTTGGACTGTTCTCGCATGTGAAAATGAAGCTAAAAGGGAAGCAGTTTTCCAGTGATGAGGACCTTTTGCGGGCTTGGGACAACGAGTGTGCTTTACTCCCAGTGAAACATGGCAGAACTTGTTTAAAGATTGGTTTCGGAGAATGGAGAGGTGTATTGAGTGTAGAGGAAATTACTTTGAAAAAATTCAATAAACAAAGCTGTATTGCAAAACTTTCCTAGTACCCTTGTAAAAGTCGCATATCGAAGCAGTAAGCCAATAAAGGTAGAATATGAATGGTTTATCTAAGAATTACCATGAGGATACGGCACCAATATGACCAATATGAGAGTGATTGCAATTGCAACCATTGTAGTGATCTATAATAACGATAATAGAATGTAGTAAATTGGAAATTTAATTAGAATAGGGTTTCACTGCTTTGTTCTTCATATACATGTAAATTGATTTTATTTAAATTTCTTTATATACAATATTATTAATATAGTTGGCCTATTCATGAATCTGGTTTTATTAAATAGTTAAAATATAAATATAAAGAATTAGAAATAATTGCATAAATTCACAAACTAGAAAAATTTTAAATAAATTTATTTATTCCATGAATTCCATCAAAAATTTAATATTAATTTATTATAGCATAATTTGGCTTTCATTTAGAAACAAATATTTTATTTGCTTGCTTTTAAACTACGTTAATTTGAATTCAATTGATTTGTTATAACATTTCATAAAAATAGATCTGCATATGAACCATCATCACATATACCAAGTTTAGTCGTACCTAATGCCCTGCAGAAAGGTTAAATTAAAAAAAAATTAAATAAATAAGGCTGTATTGCAAAACTTTTCTAGTATCCTTTGTACGAGGGAGCGTTTTTATATTCGCGGAATGAGCGGGTTGTAGAGGGGTGAGTAGGCGCATTGGGGGCGTGGCCTATGCAGCGACTCATGATTAGTATAAATACGAAGTTTCATTGTTATTAGACAGTTAGTCTTTGAGCTATCGTCAACCAAGTAACATAATCAGGAGTGAAAAGTGAAATATGGAAAAAATCGAATATCGTGCCGTTATAAAGTTCCTTACCAGGCAAGGAAAATCAGTCGCGACCATAATGAATGAGATGTCATTGGTTTACGACGACTCTTGTCCAGGAAAAACCATGGTGTACAAGTGGCATAGTTTATTTAAACAAGGAAGGGAATCCCTTGAAGACGACCCAAGGCCGGGCAGGAGCATTGAGGTGACCACGCCAGCACTTATCCAAAAAGTTGAACAAATTGTACTCGAAGATGCTCGACTAAAGAAGAAACAACTCGCAGAAATGGTTGGAGTATCCGATACAACAATTTTTAAAATCCTACACGATCATCTCGGCATGTCTAAAGTCAGCGCAAGATGGGTGCCGAGAATTCTCACGCCGCCGCAAAAACAACAGCGCGTAGAGTGTTCGCGTACATTTTTGGACCTCTGTAATGAAGACAAGGATGGTGTATTGAGTGGAATTGTTACTGGAGACGAAACTTGGGTCCATCATTATGAACCTGAGTCCAAACAAGACCCCACGCAGTGGCATAAAAAGGGCACAGCACCTCCCAAGAAATTTAAAATGTCACAATCAGCTGGGAAACTCATGGCAACGATATTTTGGGACTCGGAAGGAATATTGTTGATTGATTATAAAGATAAAGGTGTTTCTATAACCGGAGAATATTACGCTTCAATATTAGAGCGACTAAAAGAAGCCATTAAAGAGAAAAGACGGGGAAAATTGACAAAAGGTGTTCTGCTTTTGCACGACAACGCGCCCGTCCACAAGAGCCGCGTTGCGTTAGCTGCCCTGCATAAGGTGGGTTTCGAAATTGTGAATCACCCACCCTACAGCCCAGACCTGGCCGCGAGTGATTATTACCTGTTTCCGAAAATGAAAAAAGAGCTGCGGGGTAAAAAATTTACTGCCGATGATGAAGTCAAGGAGGCAGTTTCGGCGTATTTTGCAGATAAAGAGAAATCATTTTTTTATGAGGGTATAAATAAATTAATTGAAAGATGTGAAAAATGTATCCGTCTTGCAGGTGAATATATTGAAAAAGAAAAATAATTTGGTTTTTTTATTTCCACCCCTTGTCCCCCATTCCGCGAATATAAAAACGCTCCCTCGTATATACCTACACTCAATACCATAGCAATAAGAAAAAGAATAAAAGAAAAGAGTCTTAGAATACAAATTTGTCGGGATGATAATACGTCATTTACTCGAAGATTGGATATCGAAACATCTGCAAGAGTTAAATTCGAAATTCGTTAACAAAGCTACTATATTGAGAATCATTTTATTATTATATTTGGTGTTTCAGCCTTCATCAGTGACACCTGTAATATATAAATAAATTCTATGTACAATTTCAGGCGGTATCTTAATTTTGTCATTAAATCGATAAAGTTAATTATAATATTAAGTCTAGTTTCAAAAAGTGCTAATATAATATTATATACTAGTCATTGATAACACAAAACTCTAGCTCTTTTTAGCGAAACACCCAGGTACTGGTTCTTTTCAACAAAATTTTAAAATGGTTAAGAACTCAAAAAATTATATTTTCGTAGGGTCAACACTGTCAACAAGAATCTTTCTGTTATGTCCAGTTGCTTGGCTCTCTGTATTTCGATGAAATTCATTTAAAGACAATGTATTAGGTCTACCGGAAAGTTTTGTCCGTTTTTAGAATAAAACAAAATAATAAATTTATCATACCTCGAATAAACTTTATTGAATAATATAATTTCCATCATCATTTATGACTTCTTGCCAGCATGATAGCAATTTGTATATCCCATTTTTAAAAGACGCCTTATCCTTAGAGGCGAAAATTTGAACCAGTGCTTGTTTGATATACCCCACTCTTTTTGTACGAATTCCAACAAGGAAGAAATGCTACAGAAGCCTGTAGAAATTTATTATTAGTGTTTAGTGAAGTTATAGTTTCTGATAGAACATGCAGAAGATGGCTCGAAAAATTCCTTCGACCTTTCTGATATGACATGCTTTGGGTGACCATCGTTGATCGATGACCATACTAGCAAGATCATATTAGAGCGAAATCCTTTTTTGACAACATCGGAGATTGCAGAAAGGCTTGATTAAACTTAACAGACCATTTTTGGAAACTAGGATTGGTGTGGAATATTCGAAATGGTTGCCATATGAGCTAAGTGAGAAGAATTTGAATGATCGCGTCATCATATGCATACCTCTGCTTGCACGGAACAAAATCTTGGACCGGATGATAACTGGGGATGAAAAGTGGATTACATATGAAAACATCGTAAGGGAAAGGGTATATTGTAAATCTGGAAAACCTGCCCCCTTCACCTCTAAACCGAAGTTGAACCTGAGTAGGAGAATGTTGTGTATATGGTGGGACATTCGAGGACCAATACATTTTGAGCTGTTGAAACCGAACGAAAAGATAATTTCGGAGAGGTACTGTCAGCAATTGAATAATTTGAAACCAGCACTCCAAGAAAAGAGGCCGGCGATGTTCAATGGGAAGGACATAATAATGGCCCGCCACATACTGCTTCGGGAGCTTGTCAGAAACTCGCAGAGCTAGGTTGGGAAATTCTGCCACATCCACCGTGTTTCCCGAACCTAGCGGCCTCCGATTAGCACTTATTTCTATCCTTACAAAATTTTTTTCAGGGCAAAAAATTCGAAAACTAAGAAGATATCAGTCAATTTTTCGCCTCTAGAGATAAGGCAAGAAGTCATAAATAAGGATGGAAATTATATTATTCAATAAAGTTTATTCAAGGTATGGAAAATTATTATTTTGTTTTATTCTAAAAACGGGGAGAATTTTCCGGTAGATCTGATATTTTAAATGACGCCATTTGTAACGTAAACAAACAAAAAAAGTGTTTGTAGTCTTAACATATGTACACATGTATGTACTTTGTATAAGGAATTTTTCCAATTTCAATTATAATTATAAATAGGAGCTGGTTTTTTCCTTTTTATCAAATTTCAAATTGTCTTAAATGTCTTTTCTTAGAAAAGTAGATTACTTTTATAAATCTTTATGAAAAATACTAACAAATCAAATTACTAATTCAAGAAGGAATTTCTACTTTTAGGATCAAAAAATGTTTTGCCTTGCTTTGCTGTTTTAAAGTTCTAGAGAATAAGAATATTGAAGAGGAAATTGGAACTGGATGATCCTAATAACAATAAGCATATTAGTCTTTGACTGATGTACAAATAGAAATTTTCGCAAAACCAAGCTGGAAAATCATCTAAGAATTAATAACAAGATTTAAATATATTAATTACATTTATAATATGCTTTTAACACCGTCATTACATTATTAAGAAAATTTTATTTAATAGAATGACTATTAAATGATTTTTCCTTCCTGGCAATGTCACCGAATATACGTGAATACGTGTGATAAGTATTTTATAGTATCTTATAAATAGTATAATGTGTTATTTATAAGATACTATAAAGCAGAGCAGCATATACCATATTCGCACATGTTCGGTAACACTATCGGGAAGGAAAAAATTGGCATATCTAAAAATATTGTTTTAGTCTAAACATGTGATCAGTTATATAATATTAAATACGTATCTGTAATGTTTTGTATAAATCTGTAATAATATTGATAAATTTTGATAATCTACTCAAGTAATTGTATGTAAAATACATAATCATGTGTTAAAATGTATCGAGAATATTCTAAAACATATTAAAATTTGTCGACGTTTCAATATGTACAAAACAAATCTATAATTTTTAAAATAGGATTTTAAAAGTATAGAAATGCGAATAGTATAATGTATTCGTATATGTATGTACGTGAAGCGAATATCCGTTTTTAAATATTCTCTGTTAAAGGTACACATTCGTTTATGAAAATTTATTCTTTTATAATTATAACACTATATTTTTATTAGGTGATTCGTTTTTGTCACATAGTATACTCCTGCTGACATAATTATTAGACACACCTTAAATTCTGAACTTTATGAAATTTTAACAAAGGAAAAATAAAACAAATATAATATGTGAAAATATTTATTGATTATAAAATAAATATTAGTATTTGATTGAATTTCTGCCTGCTTTTAAAAAAACTTTGATGTGTTTTTAGGCAAATTCGGGACTAGTATTCGACATGTTTCCTCTGATGTATTTTGCCATATCTTTAAAATTGTGCTTTAAATTCCTGTTTCTCTGTTTAAAGTTGTAGAACGACATGGTGCATTGACCTGCTAGAACAAGGCTTCTTCTTATTCGTTCCAAACAATCTTTCCAATGAAGGTTATAGAACTTGTTCTAGTATGGTGGTACAAGTGTTAAAGTTCATTCTACCAAGTAAACACCTACTGGTGAGATACATTCTTCACCAGGTCTCCGACGTACATATACACTGTCAGCTGTTCCGAAAATCTATAGATGTTATATCAAAATTAGTATTAATAATAATTATTTTTCTTTGCCGATTCTTTAATCATTTTAATAAACTAATTGCACAATTTTTAACACTATGATATTCAATATTACTTTCATCCGACCATATTTCTTTAACTTCATCTGTTTCGATCCATGATTAGCATATTTTAACTCACCCTAGATGCTTTTAGTTTGTTAGCCTCAAACAAACATGGTTTTGCCTTGTCTTAAACGAAACTGACACGGCGTATTCGCTATTTAACTCACAAAACATTTTTTTTGTTGTAAGACGACGATTAGATAAACATTGACATAGCAACTAAAAATCTTCTCTAATGGTTGTTTTGTATGTCGAATCTTTCCCCGCCCTATACCTTATAAACTTTATCTCACCGTGGCGGCGTTCATTGTTGTTTGTATAGTACATTGAAAACATTTAACTTTGTTGCTGATTGATAATTGCTTCGTCCAATTTGCTTGCCGATTGGCGGAGCGAATGTTTGAATTCGTGGACTAATTAATTGCTACTCCGCACTAGTTTTGTTTTCTTTTTTGAAGGACCCGAACTTATTTATTTTAGAAGACGATTGTGTTTATTATTTAAATATTTATTTATATAAACAGATTATTAACAAGTTCACAATTTAGATGCTTTTGTATATAGGGTGACCGTTACTTAAGGAAATGTCTGAGCAGCTTTGTTCGAATGTTTCGAAAGAACTGCCTTTACATTAAAAAAATATTGAAGTAAGATAGACAAAAGTTACCACCACACTAGCGACTACATAAAAATTAGTACGTGGGTGCAGTAACAACTGCATGAATGACCAAATGACGAAAAGGTAACTTGGAAAATTCTCAAAACACAAAATCTCGGCTGAATTGTGCCTACCGTAAGGGATTAACCGTACGATGCTTGAAATACTAATTGCAAAACAAATGTAAAATAACAGAAAGAGAAATAAAGAGATTAATTAATGCATATAAATTTAACAATATACTGAACAACGTCCTAACACACATTGCTAATCTGTAAATAGAAGCATTACTAGAAGCATACTAGAAGCATAACTAACTTAACTTTAAGTTAAAATTATTTAGTAAGTGGTTTTCAAAATTATAAACGACATTATTTATATAGGAATATATATAATCTAAACATCATTGAATAAAAGCAAAAACACATTCTTACTTAATTTATTTTTTATGTTAAAAACTGCAGTTTCCCCTTAATAAATTGTCGCTTCATGGAACTCATAAATTATTTATATTCATGTTTGAACTAGAACAGAGAGATCTCACACATATAAAAGATAAATGATAAAAATTCAATTATTAGTATTTAGAAATTAATAGCTTTAGGAAATTAAATGAATAAACAAACAGAGGTAAACAATTGACACATACTAAATATGTTTGTTTAATATAGATCTCTAAAAAATATTTAATAGTTCAAAGAGCTTTCTCAAAATGTCGACATATGTTTACATTACAACGTATGAATGTAATTCCGGTTTAGATTAATAAGTTAGCATTCAATTTATTTCAAATATCTGAAGAAGTCACAGTGGATATTATGTACTGGGTACTCTATGTATAATAAAATAATGAAAAAATAATATAAGTGAAAATTTTAAAAACTAATGGCTATGAATATGGATTTTCAATTGAATATTTAAATTATATTTTATTGTTATAATTATTATTTGACTGTATTGAATTTGGTATATTAAAAATGTAATAATACTTACTATCAAGACCAAGGTGATAATTTCTGTTATTGTATAAAATATTAATAAAAATGAAACAGTTGGGTAATCTTTTTTCACAGTCTTCGCTACTTCCTATACTGACTTGAAATTCAGATCCGTGAATTTGGAATGATGTCAAAATAAATTTGCAAAAACTTTTAAAGCTAAAACAAAAAAAGAATTAATAAACGATTGACTTGTATAGCGAATTAATACGCTTTAATACGCTCATAATAAAGTGCATTTTGTCGATTTTTTTGGTTTGAACAAAAATTTCAAGTTAAAGAGTTATATATGTATATACATAATAAATTAAATATGGAAACAATACTGTTAAAGAACTGAATTTTTGCAAGTGGTCACATACTTATGCACACTACTGTGTGGTATATATGTATACTCGTACATAAATATAAAAAATTCACTTTTTTAATAATATTGCTTCCGTATGTAATTTTAATATTATTCCATTTGAAAATTTACTTGTAAATGAAAGGGAAAACTATTTCTGCGAAAATATTCTTAGTTAATCCTACAATACTTGGAATCTGTCCCATGGTTAGTTCGTTACGTGCATAAGGACAGTTTGTGCGTAATGCGGGTTACTATATCTCTGGATTTCGAGCCGTTTAGTTGAATTATTGTGTTTTCAATCATAAAGGACTTATATACTTTAGTAGAAGTTCCTGTGAATATTTTTCTGATATTGTAAAGCGATATTGTAAGTAACAATTAATTTTATTGACTTAAAAAAGGATGGAAAGGCAAGAAAAGTAGAAGAAGGTTATGATTAATATTTGCGATTGATATCATTGAGAAATAGGACGAAATCATCTAAGGAGTTAACAGAAGATCTTTGTAGATCTACAGGAATTTCTGTGCATCTTTCCACCGTTCGACACTATTTAATTAAACAGAGACTTCGAGATCATGTTAAAAGAAGGAAACCATTACTACAGAGGAGTAATGAACAGAAACGGTTGGATATGCACGAATTTATTCTATTTGAACATTGGACCAGTAATGATGCGTACTTGAACAGATGAGTTCAAATTTCGCATCTAAAGGAAAGGAAATGTTCGTAGAAGGGTTGAAAAAGTGCATAATCCATCATGTATTCAGTCAACAATAAAACATGGAGGTGGGGGGGCAAGTATGGGGTTGCATTTCTCTTCTAGGAAATTACTGGAAAACTAACGTCCGAGATATATTTAGAGATTCTGCAGCAACATGCTATACTAGCAGGAACACAATTAATTGAAAACAGTTACATTTTCCAGCACGATAGCGACCCAGAGCATACGACTAGGATCGTTGAAATTATTCAAATGTAATTGAGCAGCAAGTAGTTACACAAAGTTTAGACTGGCCATCACAAAGTTCAGATGTAAAAATTATCGGCGAGATTATTTAGGTTGTGTTAAACAGAAATGCTCGTCATCTAACGCCAATCAATTTTTTTTTATATACTTCTGGAAGAAATGAATAACATTTCACAAGAATTTCTGACAAAACTGTTCATAGTTTACCCAAACGTTTGAGAAATGTTGGTAAATGTGGTCATACTAAATATTAGTATTATTATCTTTATTATTAATATTTTGTAGTTATATACAATTACTTTTTCGTATTAATATTAAAAAACCTAAGTTAATTAAATTACAAGTTAATGAATAGGAAAACAGGAATATTTTATATTTGTATGTATATGTAACGTAAATATCTGGTAATTCGTAATTTGGTACTTGTCATTACCAATGTATAATAAATAAGATTGAAAATAAAATAATTTCTGATTCACCTTAGATATGTTGACTAGATTGCGCGAAAATAGGTTTGCGTGTGGATCCAAATAACTGAATAAAGATTTCGATTGGAAGATAAAAGAAGTATGCTATTTTAAATACAGTAAATGAGAGGAAATTCAGAACGGATACTAAACGTCGGTCGAACATAAAAAAATACGTAAAAAATTTTAAGTTTTTGTCATAAAGAGCACTTAAGTCAAATTAATGCTAGAGTCAAACGACAAATAAACCTTAAACATATTATATATACCAGATAAAAGGACCATTTAAAGACATATTTTAAAAGTGAACATTGTAAAATATGAAATCAACAATATAAATCGAAGAATAGAGAGAAGGAAAGCTAAAGATAGGTATATTCATATACATATATACATAGATATGATGAAAGAAAAAAAAAAGGTGAAAGGATTATTGATTTTAATATGCAGAAGATTTTCTTGACAATCCATATATTTTCCAGCATAAAGAGATCAGTAATTATACAACAGAAAAGAAAAAAACTGAGAGAATTATATTTGTTTATTATATAAAATGTATACGTGTACAGATAATTTTTAGTAGCTTAGCCTTTTGCACTTTTAGTCGCTTTGTTGAAAAACAAAAATAAAAAAAAAATTTTTACTTACCTGATTCCATGATCATCAAATGTTTTCAGGTGATAGTTTCCCCATATCAAGCAAGTCGAGGTTTGCTGAATAGAACAGAATAATAGTTTAAAAAATACATCAAAATAAAAATATTATGAATTGAAGTTATTTATTATGGTTACTTTCACTTACAATTTTCATTTCAATTCACTTTCGAATTTATTAATTTAATATTATGTAGAATCACTATTTCTTTATGTATGATGCATATACATATGTGATATTACACAAAACATATTCTAGTAGTAGTTTTTTTTAATATGAGATGAAAAGTTGAGTAAATGGACAAAGTAGTGCAAAATAATTCACTTTGTAAGATACTAACAACAAAACAACTGGTTATTTTGTATTTTGGAATAAGCAAACAATAGTTTCAACACCGTTTTTTTCATTTATAATGAGACTAAAAAGATACTTTAATACATTCATATTTAAGCACTTTCTACCACTAACAGTCTAACAGTATTTTTGCAGTCAAGGACTTTTAAGGTAATGTTACCAATTTACTACTTACTTTATTTATTTGAATCTTTAGAAGAAGATAAAGGTTTATTCGATGAAATGACTGATGAAATTATTAAAAGAGAAACAAAGTAAAATTATAAACGCACTGTGTTTTAAAGAAACAAAAGAAGTTCACGCAATTAATAAAGAATAAGTTGGCATTTACGGTACCAACGTAATATTAGCAAATATAAGATTTTCCAATAGGAATGATATGATTTTGAAGTGACATTTCGGCCATTTGTAATATGTCATAATCTGTTATTTGTTTTTCATTGTATTCAGTAGTGTTTACAATTTCATCATGGAGAGATATACGCAAGAACAACGTTTACAAATTATTCAGTTTTATTATCAAAGTAATCGTTCTTCAATTGCAACTTTTCGTGCGCTTTTGCCATTTTATGGTGGTAATAATCGTCCAAGTGTGCTCGCTATTCGTCGAATTGTTAAAAATTTTGAGGTTACATTTTCTTTACATAATTTTCAAGTGCCAATAAAACAAAGAACCGCTCGAAGTAATGCAAATATTGCTGTCGTTCAGGCAAGTGTTACTGAAGACCGTAATTTGTTGATTCCAAGACGTTCTCAACAATTGCGACTGTCTCAAACCACAACATGGCGGATTTTGAGAAAGGATTTGGGTTTGCATCCCTATAAAATTGTTCTCACTCAAGAACTGAAGCCATTGGACCACCGTAAACGTCGTGAATTTGCTGATTTTGCCTTGGAACAACTTGAAAACGATAACGATTTTTTTAAGAAAATCATCTTCTCTGATGAGGCTCACTTTCATCTGGATGGTGTGGTAAATAAACAAAACTGTCGATTCTGATGCGAAGAAAATCCACAAATTATTTATAAAAAAACCATTACATTCACCTAAATTGACAGTTTGGTGTGGCTTTTGGTATGGTGGAATCATCGGTCCGTACTTCTTTCAAAATGAAGCTGGTAACACCGTTACTGTTAATGGAGAGCGGTATAGATTGATGATAACCAACTTTTTATGGCCGACATTCAAAGAAGTTGATCTTGACAACATTTAGTTCCAACAAGACGGGGCTACGTGCCACTAAGCAAATGCCACAATAGTATTATTGCGAGAAAACTTTGGAGATTCGATTATTTCAAGAAATTGTAATATTGAATGGCCTCCAAGAAGTTGTGATTTAACACCATTAGACTATTTCTTGTGGGGTTATTTGAAGCCATTGGTTTATCGAAATAAACCAGACTCTTTTTAAGCTTTACAAGTCAATATTGAACGTGTCATTCATGACATACGATTTAGTGGAAAAAGGGCTCGAAAATTGGGTTCATCGAATTCGTTCCTGCAGAAGAAGTCGTGGAGGCCATTTGAATGACGTTTTATTTAGAACTTAATTGTATCCATTGTACTTCACATTAAATAAAAAACTTTTGAATTTTCTTAACAATAAGTGTGCTTTTTTTTAAAGAAATCATATCACTCTTATTGGAAAACCTTGTACTATTATTAATTAGTAGGTGTTACTAAATCAACAGTAACATCAATTTTTGAATATAACTTCTAACCATACTCGTCAGAAATATAATAAAATAAAAGGAGTACAAGTCAAATTTATGAAACGAGTATTTTACATTATTTTTTTTATTTTGAATTTTTTACTTTAATAAGTATATATTATCTCATTAAAAGAGTTTTGTTTTATATACGGTGATCAAGTAGGGCGATTGATTAATTTTGAATCGACAATCCTAATACAGAAATGTTGAATTTCCAGTTATTAAGGTACACGAGACAATCAATTTTAAAAATGTGTCACAAAAAATATTTCGAATTTTTTGAAATTTTCTGTATAAATCATGTTTTTTACTGTCAAATAAAATTATGACCACTACGTTGGTGTAATTAATCATATTATGCCAATGTTTTGCCTTATTAAGCATTCCTTTAACTGCTTTTTACCGTTAAAGTATATATGGTGACATTGGCCCAAAATAATGGCTATAATTTAAAAATAACTGACGTTTTAATTAAACGAACGTTTTCCAGATATGTGGATTGGGCGAAATGAACCAATGTCATGCCCTGCAAAGTCACCAGATATGAATCTTATCGACTTTTTTATTTTGGTTTTTTTAATGAAAAAGTTTATATGACGTCTCATGCTAAAGAGCAGAAATTAATAAATAGTATTAACGCCACAATACAATTAATTACCTCAGATATGTTGCAACGCATCCTAAATTCAATTTTACAAAGGCTACAGCTTTGTCTTCAAACCAGTGGCTACCAGTTTCAGCATTTACGTTAATTATCATTACTATTATTTTCATTAGACTTAGATAAAACTCGTATTTTGTCATATCATTACTACTGATTTTTTGATGGTTTTATACCATGTTGCCAAATCTACACTTCTTTCAAGCAATTCGTTTATCATTTCATTTTATGATAGGTTGGTTACTGTTTGGATAAGGAGGGTGGCATTTTTTAAACATTTATAAAGTAATGTTGTATAACCTTAGTATCCTCTGCTAGCTCGTCCCATTATGAGTCTGACGACTCTTAATGTTTGATTAACATCATAACATTATTAAGTTTGCCTTTGATTTTCGTTCGCTAAATAATAATTGTATTGTGTATATAAACTCTTACATTTAGTATTGTAGCAGAGTTAGTAGTAATTTCGTAATAAAAATATTGTATATCGACTGTTATTTTAAAAAATCAAGTGACGAACAAGTAATTTAAATAAAAATATAAAATTTACAGTTATAATTCTTTATGTAATCCCCTAGCATCTCTTGCCATATATATATATATATATATATATATATATATATATATATGTTATGTCTAACTAGCCGCAAAATTGTTACCGTTACCGTCACTGTCGGCTGTTCTTTACATTTCCCTTTTCCAGATTTCAGATCGGCAAGCGTAGCGGCGATTCTGGTACCTACGAATCGACTGATCGCTTGGTTGGGGGATAGGCTGCCATTTCGAGCCCTGATCATATAGTGTACGCATTGGTTAGGCCCCGGGGAACTGGAGTAAAATTCGAGGTTCCGAGGGTACACCTGTTCCTGATTTTATCAGCACCAGCTCACGAACTTATAGAAATACCTCATCGACTGTCATACATGTTACAGAGATTAGAGGCCGAGATGAAGATCAATTGACGAAATGCACAGAGATTACTAAAAAATGAAGATAACAATAGGGAGGTGGAAAAATATCTCGATCATATCATCGATTACACCGCTTTCTGTAGAACGAGTTATGAACTGGCACAAGCACAAGAAAAAGTTAGCAAAGATGCTCAGCGCCTAGTCTCGCGCCCAGTCATGCAACTTCAGAAAGGAGAAAGCTGAGAAAAAGGCAGATAAAAACAACGCAAAAGATGGTATCACCGACAAAGAGAAGAAGAAACATAAGAAGCAGTAGACGAAGACAACTTGATTCGCTTTTCATGAAGCCCTCCCAAGAAAGAACATACGCTCATAGAGATACACTTATAAACGAAGCCAGAAGCGACTGGTGTCTAAATTAAGATGATGCGGAAAACTTAAGTTGGGAATATGAGAAAACTTCAATAGCAAATTGAAACTATGTCTGGGCAAGAGGACCAATATCATCATTCTGATGAACAAAGAAACTTTGGGGTTCAGGGACCTACACATTCTAACGACGATTGAAGAAGTCTAGGGGGCTGTCAAGAAAAGTCTAGACGAACTGAAGATAACTTCTACCAAAAATGGAAGAGTTTAAAACTTAAGTATTTTTGCTGTAAAGAAAATGAAACCAAAACAGAATTTTAAGCTTTTATTTTATTAAATGCTCAAAACGATTTCACGATACAAACGATAATATCCTAAGCTATCGTAAAAGCTTCTCTGAATTTTACATTTACATTTGTTTCTTGCTGAATGTTTCTCATGTAATTAGTAATCCTTGCTTGTTATTTTTTTACAATATCTGTTATTGAAAAAGCCTAATTGAATGTTTCGAGATAACCCCAGAGAAAAAAACATTTCGGGATAAATCAGGCGATCTAGGAAGCCAATGAATATTATTAGCTAATTAATAATCTATTGTCAAGGCTATTATGCAAATATTCTCTGACAGTTGTGGAATTATTAGTAGGCCATTCGAGTGGTTGGAATAAAATTATCTTCGTGTCTCTTAGATTTCGTAGAGTTGGAATATACTATCTGCTTCTGAAGCAGATAGCATGGACCACGACCGCGGAAGTCTACGTACCAAATTGGAATATACTATTTTATAAGTGTGGATATTTTGCAACGTTTAATGTTCTTTCTGTAAAGAAACAGATCGACTAGGTTGTTGCCTAAAAAAACAGCCCAATCAATTAACTTTTGCGGATACTAAATTCAAGCATTATAGATAAGGTGAAATGCTTTGATTATGAAAACCATATAAAGGAAACAAATTTTTGTCGGTAAGTAAAATGATTTTAATAAAATTGTTATCATTACGATACTTTTCCTTAACCTTTTAACAAAATTCCAGACATTGTAATTAATCCTTGGAGAAAACTTTACTCAACTTAATGCCGGTTTTGTAAAATTAACTGTCATAGATAAAGTACATTTAAAAGTAAAATATAATAAATAATGACGTTTGCTGAATGCGATTTGTTGGTAAATAAAAATCTATTCTAAATCGTTGCGCTACTAATGCCTACAAAGAAATTGTTCTAAGAACAGTAAATAAAATATATATGTATGTAAGTATGTATTCAGATATAGGTATGTTTTTCTTTACCAATACGTTTTCAGTTGTGTTATCTCAGATACTAAATTTATATTATACATTTACCATATACATATATTGAACTTCGTATAATAAAAGAAAATTGTATCTAGAAATAAACAATTTTATAGTGAATGATTAAATCTCTATTGACTGTAAAGTATTAACTAGATATATCTTACTAAAAAGTAATGACGTATCAGTAAAGAAAAAGTGTATCAGTTTATATGTTAATGTATTTGATTAATTTATGAATTAAACTTATTTATACTTACAGTTTGTTGGTTAGCATTATAAACTGGAAAAAAAAACGTTAATTAATTATTGAAAATTTTCCTTGAACGGTTAACTTACGATTCCCTGTACATATGTCTCCCAAAGCATTTTTAAAAATGAAGAGAAAATAATATAAAACTAAACACTTCCACATTTTTTGTGCTTTATAGCATCTTGCACGTGCTTTTATTTTATGTATTTGATATATGTATATATATGTACATACATATATTAGTACATTTGAGTAAATATGTTATTTGCTGTCTCTTAAAATCTATTTATATGAACTGCAGGTCCAAGAAGAACCGCAATTAAATTTTGAGATAAAATTTCTTTGATTGTTTTCGTAAGTTAAACATGTTGTGGTTTACCGCAGTTTGTGATACCTTTTTAAATTAATACTAACAAAAACAGAAACAACGGAATTAGATATTATCGGACTTTTTAACAATATCAATTATTTCTTGTTATTAATACTTAATATAAAGGTCATTTGGAATTTAAAATTTAATGTTATATTTTTCACAACAATAATGTACACATACATAATCAGGTTGTTATTTGATCGTATACAAAATTATTATAGAAAGAAATATAGGATGTAAAGATGAGAGAAGAGTAAATTTACTGAATTTCTAATGTCAATAGATACTACAAAAGAAGAGGGACGCGCCATAGGCGTGCGCTTTATTGCAAGTTGTAAATTTATAAAACGCGGTAGAACATTTACGGTTTTAAACGTCTTCCGTGAAGTTACAAAGGGAATAACATTGGTTAAATAATGGCAACATTAAGGGTGTTTCCACTGTTGCTTCAGCAAACCGAGTGTCGCGTGAGGGAAAATATGTTTATATGCAAAAACGAGCGTTCTACATGTAGTGATATTATATTTGCATAATTAAAATAATCTTTAAAACAACTTAACGGGTCTGTAGACACATCTTCACAAATTTGTCTTAATGTAGCAAAATCTGAATCCTTGTCTAAAACACTTTCAAACTTCCATATAACACAAGAATTTTTTGCGTCATTTTCCGCGCTCTTCACTATTTTGACAGATTCCACTAACGACAGCGAATGGCTTTCTAATTTTTCTATTGCCTTCACTAGTCCGAAGTAATTATTCTTGATAGTTTTAAATTCGTTTTAACCTATCTTGAAATTTTGACGAACTTTGGTTGATAGCTGCAGATTCTTTCGGATCGCATTTTAAAATCACATTCCTTTATATATATTTATTTATAATAGCAATATGCGGACTGTAACCATGTTTCCAACATATAAGAATCTGATACCGAACACGTTGGGGATTTGGTAAATGCTTTTGTGTGAGCTATTAAAGAGTCTACCTAGGATAACACAATTAAATAGTTTTTGCTACAAGACCGAAAGCATGAATGTTACACGAAATCTTTAACGAAATTAATACAATGCACTATCGCAAACTGTATATTTAATTTTTGCGCCATTGTAAATTATTTTATTTATTTGCTTGGTCGAACAATAATCGCTTTCCCGATACACCTAACTGTAATTATATTATTACATGAGGGTAGCCGTTCATATTTCGGGAACTGGTAACACTGTTAGTGTTGCATCTGATCTGATGATTGCATCGTGAAGTTTGTCATTTTTGACAATATATTTACCTTGACGGTTTTGTTATCCGGTCGTTATTTCTATTGTTGACAGTAACTTGAAAATTTGATGTCAGCGAAAAAATGAAATTAACTCGCGCACATTTTCGTATTTTTCATAACTTTCGGCGTGGATTATCTCAACAAAAATGCATCGACGTACTGAATTTTTATATGGCGATGAAGCATCATCCAAAACTACAGTATATCGTTGGTATAGTGAATTCAAACTTGCACGGCGTTCTTTGGACGATAAATTTCGTGAAGGTCGTCCCACAAATGTTGTGTCGGAAAACATTAATGCAGTCTCTGAATTGATAATGCAAGACCGTCATGTAACATACTGTGAGATCGAAGCATCTCTAGATATTAGTAACACCACCCTGAGCGTTTAGCCGTTAAGAAGCTATTGGGTACCACATGATTGGACAACCGCTCAAAAAAGGACTCGTGTCGATTGATGCCAAGAAATGCACAAAAAATACAATGGCGCTGCTTCAAAGAACATTTATAAAGTCATCACAGGTGATGAGTCTTGGATCTATACGTATGAGCCTGATAGTAAACAGCAGTCGACTGTGTGAGTATTCCAAGATGAGCCAAAGCCGACGAAAATTGCTCGCGCTCGAAGCACATCAAAATAAATAGTCGCCTGTTTTTTTCGGCTAAACCGGTCACTTTGCAACCGTGCCTTTAGAGCGTTGTAGAACGGTCAATTTCGAGTGGTACAAAACTATTTATTTGCCAAAAGTTTTTGAAGAAATTAGGGAAACAAACCGAAAACGACAGACCATTCTTCACCAATGCGAGCTTTCACAGGTCGGTTCAAACAATTGAATATTTGACCGGGCAAATCATTGAATTGATGAGTCATCCGCCGTACAGCCTTGATCTAGCACCGCGTAATTTCTTTTTTTCCCACGCGTGAAGAATAAACTTCGTGGCCAACGATTTTCTACGCGGGAAGAGGCATTCAAAACTCGTATTTTGGAGATACCGCCTTCACAGTGACAGCAATGCCTTTCGGATAGGTATAAATGAATGCAGGAGAATATTTTGAAAGGCAATAAAAATTTTTTTTGTTTGTTATTCCCGAAATATAAACAGCTACCCTGGTATATAACAGTTTGTTGTAAAAAAGTACGCGTCACTCTCAATGTACACACTAATATGCGGATCGGGAGGAAGAAGGCTGCGTGTTGACCTGATATCATTGACCTTGACCACAATGCATGTTGGAACGGTGAAGGTCAATGATAACCTAACAAGGAGGTTTAATTTATCATTTTGCATCGTCTTATAATATGTAATAAAATTCGGCTGAGGTGTATTCCGAATATTAAATAGAGGTTTTATTTAGTGTTAAGGTTATTTCAAGGTTAAGGTCATTTCAATGTCGAAGGTAATGAGGTATATATATAAACTCATCCTTAGGTTATAGTAGAATCGAGACCTTGAACACAATGCATATTGGAACGGTGTTAGTAACTTTTAGTGTTAAGATCATTTCAAGGTTAAGGTCATTTCAATGTCGATAATGTGGTTTTAGAATCGGCTAAGCCCGACGAAGTTCAAAAAATAATTACGTGCGTCAAGAAAGATATATAATATAAAGGTAGAGTTATGGAATTATTCTCAGTACTGTGAGTTATCATGAAGCGTTCATTTAATATGAAGGAACAAACTGATTGTTCTCAGAAAATTGAAGACGGTGAATTGAGGAATGTTAGTATTGAAGAAGGTAATTTTACGAATGAAGTTGAAAATTATAAAGTAGATCCTTGTATAGAAGCTTTTTTTACTCAAATGGGTCAGACGAATGATATCTGGAATAAAGTAGATATGTACGAGAACCATCTTGGAATATATCTTTAGTAGGAGAAAGGACATACATTTTGAACAAAAGTTATTCGAAATGGATATGTGTTGGTTTGTCACCAGACTTTGATTTTGTACCTGTGGTGAAAATTGTAGGCATAAAAAAGCAATGTGTGCTTTTTAATGTTGAAGAGTGGGATCGATTTTTATTAGAGACTGCGAAATTGAAAAAATATTTTGAATATTGCAATGAAGTATTTCCAGTTATTAGTGATTTAATTTAGGTGTGTGAATGTTTTGATGGATCGGCTGAATATTGATTGTATCTAATGAAGGTTTGTTGGAACTATGTCGTTTAAAAGATGTGGTGGAATGTAGCGTTAGCACTTTTAACAAACTTAAAATATTGTTTTTATAGGTGTGTCGTTTGGGTAGAAGTGGAGAAGATGTAAATATGGAAATAAAAAAATTGTTTAATGGAGTGACGTCTATTGTGTTTGCATAACAAAAGAGTTAGTCATATATGCGTTGCAAAAAATTTATAATGATGTTTTTTATTGTAAAACAATATAAAATTGTAAAATATATGTATGTCGCATATTAAAAATAAATAATTATTGTATCTATGTTTAATTCTATATCATTAATTGTTATAAAATTAAAATGAGTATATATATTAGTCGGAAACTGACTTTTAAAAATTAAAGTTTTTTAGGTGTGTACTTATAGCTTGTATGTATTACGCTGTATATATTTATTGCTTTTGTTATGTGTTATTATATCATTTGTTATTAATGAGCGACCTTTTTAATATGATCAGGTTGAGCTCAAATGTAGTAGTTTAATTCGGAAAGTGACTGTTTTTTAGGTGTGTATTATAGATTGTGACAAATAAGCTTCCGTGCTTCATATACCAGAATATAGATTTTGTGGTCCTGAAGTTATTAGCGACTTTAAAACTCCATCAGGCAAAGGCCACTTATGCGTAACTCGGAAACTGACTTTCAAAAGTGATTGTTCTTTAGGTGTGTATTCAAACGATTTATTGAACGTCACGTTACGCTGCTTCAAACCAAAAGGCTATTGGGCGTTAAGAGTTATTAGACGCAGGTTTAGGAGAAAGACAGAGCTCACATGTAGCGTTAGTCGGAAACTGACTTTCAAAAGTGATTGTTTTTTAGGTGTGTGCTATAGAAAAAGTGAACGACTGTTACGCTGCTTCAAACCAAAATATTGTATCTCTTCTCGCTCCGAAGTTATTCGCGACCTTAGAACGCCATCAGGCAGAGAAGTAGCGTTAGCGTAATAATGCAAACTGACTTTCAAAAGTGATTGTTTTTTAGGTGTGTACTTATAGATTGTGACACATCTGTTACGCTGCTTCAAACCAGAACATTGTATCTCTTCTCGTTCCGAAGTTATTAGGTTCCTTAGAACGCCATCAGACAGAGCTCACATGTAGCGTTAGTCGGAAACTGACTTTCAAAAGTGGTTGTTATTTAGGTGCGTACTTATAGATTGTGACACGACTGTTACGCTGCTTCAAACCAGAACATTGAATCTCTTCTCTTTCCGAAGTTATTAGCGACCTTAAAACGCCATCAGACAGAGCTCACATGTAACGTTAGTCGGAAACTGAATTTCAAAAGTGATTGTTTTTTAGGTGTGTACTTATAGATTGTGACACGACTCTTACGCTGCTTCAAACCAGAACATTGTATCTCTTCTCGTTCCGAAGTTATTAGCGACCTTAGAACGCCATCAGGCAGATCTCACATGTAGCGTTAGTCGGAAACTGACTTTCAAAAGTGATTGTTTTTTAGGTGTGTACTTATAGATTGTGACACAACTGTTACGCTGCTTCAAACCAGAACATTGTATCTCTTCTCGTTCTGAAGTTATTAGCGACCTTAGAACGCCATCAGGCAGAGCTCACATGTAGCGTTAGTCGGAAACTGACTTTCAAAAGTGATTGTTTTTTAGGTGTGTACTTATAGATTGTGACACGACTGTTACGCTGCTTCAAACCAGAACATTGTATCTCTTCTCGTTCCGAAGTTATTAGCGACCTTAAAACGCCATCAGACAGAGCTCACATGTAGCGTTAGTCGGAAACTGACTTTCAAAAGTGATTGTTTTTTAAGTGTGTACTTATAGATTGTGACACGACTGTTACGCTGCTTCAAACCAGAACATTGTATCTCTTCTCGTTCCGAAGTTATTAGCGACCTTAGAACGCCATCAAACAGAGCTCACATGTAGCGTTAGTCGGAAACTGACTTTCAAAAGTGATTGTTTTTTAGGCGTGTACATATAGATTGTGACACGACTGTTACGCTGCTTCAAACCAGAACATTGTATCTCTTCTCGTTCCGAAGTTATTAGCGACCTTAGAACGCCATCAGACAGAGCTCACATGTAGCGTTAGTCGGAAACTGACTTTCAAAAGTGATTGTTATTTAGGTGTGTGCTTATAGATTGTGACCCGACTGTTACGCTGCTTCAAACCAGAACATGGTATCTCTTCTCGTTCCGAAGTTATTAGCGACTTTAGAATGCCATCAGACAGAGCTCACATGTAGCGTTAGTCTGAAACTGACTTTCAAAAGTGATTGTTATTTAAGTGTGTGCTTATAGATTGTGACACGACTGTTACGCTGCTTCAAACCAGAACATTGTATCTCTTCTCGTTCCGAAGTTATTAGAGACTTTAGAACGCCATCAGACAGAGCTCACATGTAGCGTTAGTCGGAAACTGACTTTCAAAAGTGATTGTTTTTTAGGTGTGTGCTTATAGATTGTGACACGACTGTTACGCTGCTTCAAACCAGAACATTGTATCTTTTCTTTCCGAAGTTATTAGCGACCTACGGAAACTGACTTCCAAAAGTGATTGTTTTTTAGGTGTGTACTTATAGATTGTGACACGACTGTTACGCTGCTTCAAACCAGAACATTGTATCTCTTCTCGTTCCGAAGTTATTAGCGACCTTAGAACGCCATCAGACAGAGCTCACATGTAGCGTTAGTCGGAAACTGACTTTCAAAAGTGATTGTTTTTTAGGTGTGTACTTATAGATTGTGACACGACTGTTACGCTGCTTCAAACCAGAACATTGTATCTCTTCTCGTTCCGAAGTTATTAGCGACCTTAGAACGCCATCAGACAGAGCTCACATGTAGCGTTAGTCGGAAACTGACTTTCAAAAGTGATTGTTTTTTAGGTGTGTACTTATAGATTGTGACACGACTGTTACGCTGCTTCAAACCAGAACATTGTATCTCTTCTCGTTCCGAAGTTATTAGCGACCTTAGAACGCCATCAGACAGAGCTCACATGTAGCGTTAGTCGGAAACTGACTTTCAAAAGTGATTGTGTTTTAGTCAAAAGTGATTGTTTTTTAGGTGTGTACTTATAGATTGTGACACGACTGTTACGCTGCTTCAAACCAGAACATTGTATCTCTTCTCGTTCCGAAGTTATTAGCGACCTTAGAACGCCATCAGACAGAGCTCACATGTAGCGTTAGTCGGAAACTGACTTTCAAAAGTGATTGTTTTTTAGGTGTGTACTTATAGATTGTGACACGACTGTTACGCTGCTTCAAACCAGAACATTGTATCTCTTCTCGTTCCGAAGTTATTAGCGACCTTAGAACGCCATCAGACAGAGCTCACATGTAGCGTTAGTCGGAAACTGACTTTCAAAAGTGATTGTTTTTTAGGTGTGTACTTATAGATTGTGACACGACTGTTACGCTGCTTCAAACCAGAACATTGTATCTCTTCTCGTTCCGAAGTTATTAGCGACATTAGAACGCCATCAGACAGAGCTCACATGTAGCGTTAGTCGGAAACTGACTTCCAAAAGTGATTGTTTTTTAGGTGTGTACTTATAGATTGTGACACGACTGTTACGTTGCTTCAAACCAGAACATTGTATCTCTTCTCGTTCCGAAGTTATTAGCGACCTTAGAACGCCATCAGACAGAGCTCACATGTAGTGTTAGTCGGAAACTGACTTTCAAAAGTGATTGTTTTTTAGGTGTGTACTTATAGATTGTGACACGACTGTTACGCTGCTTCAAACCAGAACATTGTATCTCTTCTCGTTCCGAAGTTATTAGCGACTTTAGAACGCCATCAGACAGAGCTCACATGTAGCGTTAGTCGGAAACTGACTTCCAAAAGTGATTGTTTAAGTTATTAGCGACCTTAGAACGCCATCAGACAGAGCTCACATGTAGCGTTAGTCGGAAACTGACTTTCAAAAGTGATTGTTTTTTAGGTGTGTACTTATAGATTGTGACACGACTGTTACGCTGCTTCAAACCAGAACATTGTATCTTTTCTCGTTCCGAAGTTATTAGCGACCTTAGAACGCCATCAAGCAGAGCACACATGTAGCGTTAGTCGGAAACTGACTTCCAAAAGTGATTGTTTTTTAGGTGTGTACTTATAGATTGTGACACGACTGTTACGCTGCTTCAAACCAGAACATTGTATCTCTTCTCGTTCCGAAGTTATTAGCGACCTTAGAACGCCATCAGACAGAGCTCACATGTAGCGTTAGGCGGAAACTGACTTTCAAAAGTGATTGTTTTTTAGGTGTGTACTTATAGATTGTGACACGACTGTTACGCTGCTTCAAACCAGAACATTGTATCTCTTCTCGTTCCGAAGTTATTAGCGACCTTAGAACGCCATCAAGCAGAGCTCACATGTAGCGTTAGTCGGAAACTGACTTTCAAAAGTGATTGTTTTTTAGGTGTTACTTATAAGGAACATGTTCCTCTCCCAAAAATTTTACCCCTTGAAGTTTTTACGACCAAACCCTAGCAAAGATCAAGTAGGTTGGGGTGATTTTAAAAAGTGAGTTTTTAGGTTTTACAAGATTGTACCCTGTTCGGTTAAAAAAAACTTGATTTTTTTTGGAATTTTAGCGTTAGAACCCCTCAAAAGTAATGTTTAGGGGTATTTTAAAAAGTGAGTTTTTTAGTGTTAAAAATTGTACCCTGTTCGGTTAAACCAAAATTTTTCCTCGCCAAAGTTATTACGTTAGCGAAACGATCAATGTGTTGGGTTGATTTTAAAAAGTGAGTTTTTGGTTTTAAAAATTTTTGCCCCTGTTCGGTTAAACCAAAAGCTCCCGTTCCGAA
>JAVIWB010005331.1:0-71322 GCA_031893035.1 Dermolepida albohirtum | reverse complement strand
GTTAATTGAGCATAGGTTCTGGTATCTGTATGTAATTTAAATAATTTTAGAAGTTATTTTGAATGTAAATATACACTTAAAGTTTGTATACAATCATGAAAAATTCCTCAACTTATTTACATTTTAGACATAATACACAGGATATTTCAGTTGTTACTTAATTTTCTGAATTTAGAAATTCCAATTCTTAATGTCATTCATCATGGCTATTTGTAATGTTTACGAACGATTATCTTTTTTTCTTAACTGTTATCTTGCTTAAATTTAAGTGGCGGTAAAGTACAATTCTCGAATGGGGCAATACGCGTTTGAAATTTTTAATTATTTTCTTATTATTATTTAATTGTTTTTCCTTTACTAATATCATCAGAAGACTTGGTTAACTACTGAAACAGAAGGTATGACAATAATAGTAGCAAGCCCTCTTTCTGTAAATGAAGTATACGTCATATAAAATATTTCAACGTTCTATTATTCATTATGGTTCAAATTTTTTTTCTGTAAAAGAAGAGCAAATTTGTATTGTCCCCAAGAACAATTGTCTCTCTCACGCCAGCCGATGTAGGAAAAATACTCTTAATAAGTATTAAAAAAAAATTGAAATGGCGCTATCCTGAATTTTCCCAAAATGAACATCTATCGAATTTAAATATACTCTCTTTTGACAGTTTCTTAATTTAACTGTAACACACCAGCGAGTGCTTCAATGATTTCCAAGTATAGCCTACAATTTTTCAGAGTTGTAGTTCAATATGTGCATTCTATAAAGAATGTTTTATTCTAATTTTGCCACATTCTTAAAAATACTGTATATGAAGTAATTTTGAATGGTTTAAAATTCTTTTGTATTTAAATACCTGTTTTTCAATTTAAGATAATTTTGATGGAGCCTATGGTTGACTAACTTAATCACTTAAGGTTGATCTATAACGCCTTTTCACATTAATTTTCGTACTCTGCATACGTATTTCGACAACTAAGTCGCCGTCATCAGCAGATAATCAAACAGTGTCGCAAATGAAAAACTACGGCAAAATACCCATACTAAAACAAATTCCGCACACAATCTGTACCGTTGAAAGCCAAAACACATACTGCGTTTCAACGGTTGAAAACCAAAAAGTACACTTCGTTTCAACGGTACAGATCATGTACGGAATTTGTTTTTGTACCTATATTTTGCCGTAGTTTTCCAGGTGCACAGTTTAGTTATCTGCTGATGATGACAACTTAGTTGTCGAAATACGTATAAGAATACGAAAATTAATGTGGAAAGGGGTTATATATCAATCTTCAATCTTCAGTGATTATAAAAGACAATTTCAATTTACTGTCCAGAAGATTATGATCTGAAAATTGTTAATTAATTAGTTTTTGATATGTCAATTTATTTTTCATCCAGTGCTCCTTAAAGATCGCATTTAGAACATTTATTACTAGTAATCTTTGTATATACTAAATAATACATATATCAAATCTAAGATAACATATTTCTTCTGCAATATAAACTAAATGTAATCACCTGTTTTAGGCGTCCTTTATTGTGTAAAACACCTAAGTTAATTTTACTTGTTGCACAAGTAGTTCTGTTTTAATAAAGTCGACAATATAAACAATTTTAAACATTCAATTTTGTGAACTTTCACGTTTCTACTTTAAGCACATTTTTTCTCAAACTTGGAAATTTTTAAGTAATTGTGTTTCGTTATTCTAAACTAGAATATGCTTAACTCCATTAATTACCACAATCAGAAAGCAATATTGAAAATTTAAATTCATTGGTTTATCATTCAATTAATACATCCATTTGTTCTTTTCATATTTTTACTTATTTTATGCAAAATGCACTGTATTGCACTTTCAATCATACATCTTACAAATTTGTACTTATACAATAAATATGATTATTATTACCCTCCTTTAATTTTATTGTCGAATTATTTCAAGATAGTAATTACAATATTTATTTGTAAATTGCTCCGTTAATGCAATTAGACAAGTTATTATTTCGTTTTATTAAGTAGTAATTATAATTTTAGAACCTTATAGCACTTCTTCGAAATAAGTAGTTAGGTCCATCATAAAATGGAGTAATAATTGCATTAAAATCATTTATATTTCACTGTCAAAAGAAAGGTCACCCCATTATGAGTTCAATTTAAATAGAATGTAGCAGCTTAATTACGAATAATATAAGAAATAAAATTCGTCGAACAGCAAATTTAATGTTGAAAATTATAAATTTTTCTAAATATTTTATGTACAATTTATTTCAAAATCATGAGAAACAGTGAAAATAAACGAATTCACACATACTTGAAATCAAATTCGAGAAGTCTCAAAACAGAACGAGATGGAAGATGGCAGTTAATTTGAATTTATAGCTTGCGTTGGATTATATAAATTTATTGGAAAAAATGTAAACAAATTGCATTTTTGTAATAACAAATAGTTTGGACTACGAAAAATAAAATATATATTTATTACTTCAAATATTAACATGAAAATCTATGTATTACTGTATACATTGGAATTTATATTAATACATACATTTTAAACGAATATTCAAAAACTGTATGCAGAAGGTATGCTCTCCAAAGTTATTCATGTTTTAAAAATACCACTGATTTATATCATGTCTTCAAATATTTTTTCGTAACATTATTCATGATTTTATTACTTTATATAATGTTCAGTAAATTTAGGAAAATGATTTAAATATTTATTTAATTCTTAACGTTAGTATTGGAAAAAGTTACAAAAATTTTTTGTAACTATTGTACTATTAAGAATATTTGAATCTTCACTTCAGTGATAATGTATAGTTCCGATAAATCATCCACTAAAAAATAAATGTTACATATTTTTACATATATACATATAGTATCAAAAGTAAAAGACAATATATTTTTAGAAAATACTATTTGAATTTATTTTTTGTTAATTAAGAAAAATTAAATATTTCGCAACTTTTATATTTATGTACGCCCTAAGGCAGTTCTAAGACATGAGGAAGTTTGCCAATTCTCGTGTTCGCTTTAACGACTCAAGGGTTGAGTATCTTCTTAAACAAACCATACTAAAATTGACAGCGGATGAAATTTAGTAGATTAACGTAAGTATTTCCAGAATACCTGTTATTAACAGTAAGTCTGGTATGCTTCTACGCTGCTCCTCCGCCAAACCTGGACTAACTGCACTTTATGTGCAAGTATAGAATCCTATTAAAGTGAATTAATAATAAAATCCAGAAAGAACGACTACGAAATATTGCGAAAGAATTGACAAATAAATATAAAAGACAATAAATTTGTTGTTTCTAATCAAATAAGCTAAGTAATTCCTTCTGTTTCTGATAGAAAGTATAATTGAATGAAATTTCGATTTTTAATGCGTTGAAAATGCATTAAAACTTAAAATTTCTTAATTAATAAATAGTGTAAACGGAATCTTTCAATTTATGGAAGTACATACATAGTAATATGAAGTTCATATTTGTAACTGATTTGTAACTGATTTTCTTTTACTTAATAGTATTATATAAAATTTTATTTTATATTATAAGTAGCCCTTAGAAAAGAAGTTCCTATTAATTTAAGTCAATTATGTAGTCACATGATGTATTATAATTTGAGAAAATAATGTCTTGCACAAAACAATTGTATGAAATAATTTACATATTTATTTTTATTACTGTATATTAAAAAATTATTCGATAGAGGTATTATTTTCTTGACAAAATATACATATTAAACATGTCTCGGTGAAATAAAAATACAATGCAATACTAGAGTTCAATTATTTAGAGAAGAAACTATGACTCATCAAAATCTGCGCGATGAGATTCTACCATAGGCGTAACACGGTGGCTCGAATAGGAATATATATATATATATATATATATATATGTATATATTTTTTACTTCGATCGTAATAATTTTTCACTTACCAGTTAAATAAGGATAGAACTGATAAAATGGTTTTGAAAAAATACTCTTTTATATAAATTATGAAGCTAGTAAGTAAAAACAGCGAAAACAGCACACACACTATAAACACACGAACGACAATGGACACCACTCCAAACAGGGTCGCCCCTTCAGCGCATAATTGACTCGTCCTAAACCAAATTTCGTCCGAGCGCATTGACCTTGAAGTTTCTTCTCTAAATAATCGAACTCTAGTATCGTAATTATCTATGTATTATTGCTATTTTTGTAAAAGTTATTTTATATTATAATTTATTTATTATTATATTTATTCCAATAAGTGCGCTCTTAATACAAGCTTAATAAAAAGAAATGTTGATGTAGTCACGTTAAAAATGTATATTATTAAGTATTGTCAAAGTAATTAAAATACTTGATATGTCTTTGACAAATACGTCATTCAGTTTTGAGTCTGACTGTGCCTACATATTATACGTATACATGCAAAACACTGACATTTATTTATTTATAATAAATGCTTGTGTATGTATTTAATTACTTAATAAAGATATTTATTGATTTGCGCATTTTTATTAATAAATACCAGCTATTATATACATTTCATATAGCGAAATAGCAAAATGATGTAATTGTACTCGATAATAAACAGAAAAATAATGCTTGCTTAAAAAATGTTGTTATTCAAACACAGGATCAATTGATAGTTATTTGTCCGCTAACTTTCGCGGTTAATTTAAAATTTATGGAGCACAAAACAAGTTAATTATGCAGGCAATTTAGGCATTTTCATCTTATAAGGACTAGATACTTCTACACAAATAGAAAAATACATTATTACAAATTAATACAAATTATCATCTTAACAAAAAATTAAATCTATAATGACGAAGATGTATAAAAATAACAACGAAGTAGAGGAAGTAGAGAAGTATATACCATATGTATACTTGTCTACTTGATTGAGAAATAACAATTGGAATTGAAAGACTAGTGATGGAAAGGAATGGATTAGTATAGCCGAAAGGATAACAACTTCATACACATAACCAGAAGAGAAACGGGGACTATTCTACCCTAAGAAGGGCATTGTAAGGACTTTCGAGGCTTATTAAATGACAATAAAAAAGCAATATAATCGATAAGAGATATGCCATTCATTTCACTTAAAATATTTAATTGAAAAGAAAATTAAAATAAACAATTTTTATGTAAGAAAGTTTCGGGGCTAGAAATGGGTCTTAGGTACTGATACTTGACTCGTTGGCATTTTCTCTGAAAACTGTCAGTGTCAGCTCAGAAGTCGAGGAGTGACTATAAACAATAACCTCGAATGTCTACCAGCCAATATATGTAAGATATTAATATTAATACGTAACCATAAGAGTATGTCTGTCAAAAATCAATTGTTTTATATTTCGATCGTGATAATGTGTACATTCAATTGCATAAATTAGGCAAATGAATATTGAGCGGTTTAACATGATAGCTAATATCGATTTGACAGGTAAGTAACGTCATCGAAAGTCAGAAAAGATATTTTCAAGATCATAAAAGGATTACTTCTTGAAATTTGATAAGATTTGACAGGTAAGTAACCTCATCTAAAGTCATAAAAGATATTTTTAAACACAAATTTAAATATAGTTAGTTATGAAAGTTTCTGTACATCCCGCAAGAAATTTAATAACTATATGAAAGCTGATATAATTATTTAAAACCACAAGAATATCTAATGTCATACGAGCCTTTGTTAACTGTCTTATGAGATATTTTTCCTTTAAAGACGTAAATTTGCATTGAATTCAATAAATCCTTTTTGATCTCATACTAATTTGTGAAAAATGAGCATTCAATGCAAAAGTAAACTCGCGTCTTGTGTGAGATAATAAAGGAAAAAGAAAAGAAAAATCCTTAGGTCAAATTATCAAACTTATTAGTAAAGCACGCCATAGAATGTAGAGTGTATTTAAAACAATAAAAATATCTAACTTTAGATACTGCTCAGAGAATTGGGCATCCAAAATTAACGTGATGAGAAGACTTAGAGAAAATGCACTGAATTTAAATCCATGGATAAGTGCGCTAAAGCTAACCGTTTCGATGGAATCGAATAATGTAAAGTACATTCAGAAGACATAAGGAGAATTTTAAGGAAAGTTAATTTAAAAGTACAGAGCCGAATCAATAATGATATAAGGATCTATGCTGGCGACTTGGATAATTTAATATTTATTGAACAAACTATTGATCGATGAATATACTTCAGTTGAGTCAACATTCGAAACATACAGCTAAGGTTACGCAAGAATGATTACTTTACATTACATACCCTCACTGCCTGAGACGCCGGATTTATATCCGATTTATCACGTGTGGGAAAATCTCGAATGAAAAATCAGAAATCATAACATAGCTAATAAGAAATCATTAAAGAAAATATTACTGGAAGAACCCTAAAATATCTGTTAATTTTACAGTAAATGTAATTAAATCCATTCCCAAAAGTCAAGCAACTATTAGAGAAGCTAATAAAACTCCAAGAATATATTAAACATTTTTTTATTTAATTATAGACATTAATTTTATGTATATGAACTTATTTGTAATATTTAGTATTAGAATACGTGTCATTTTGTAGTTTTAAATAATCATAACTTTCATATTGTTATTAAAATTTTTTAATTTTAATAATCGGATATCAATATAAATTTAATGATTTTTAACATTCATGAGATGTATGAAATATATCAATCGATATCAAACTAGAAAGAGAGCTTTTCTATGTTTCATTGGAAAAAACGATCACTGGTGTGTACGAGGATAGCCCTTTATATTTCGTGAACAATTTCGTGTAATTATTTTCCATAATTTTCGGCGTGCTGAATTCCTGATACGGTGATGAAGCACCATCGAAAACTACAGTATATCGTTGGTATAGTGAATTCAAACATGGACGACGATCTTTGGACGATGAATTTCGTGGAGGTCGTCCCACAAATGCTGTTGAGTCGGAAAACATTAATGTAGTGACTGAATTGATAATACAAGACCGTCATGTGACCTACCGCGAGATCGAGGCATCTCTAGGTATTAGTAACACCAGCGTGCATAAGATCCTGCATGGACATTTAGCCGTTAAGAAGCTATGTTCACGTTAGGTACCACATAATTGGACAACCGCTCGAAAAAGGACTCGCGCCGATTGGTACCAAGCAATGCACAAAAAATACAATGACGGTGCTTCAAAGATTATTTATAAAGTCGTCACAGGTGATGAATCTTGAATCTATACATAGTAAACAGCAGTCGACCGTGTGGGTATTCTAAGATGAGCCAAAACCAACAAAAGTTCGCGCTCTGAGCACATCAAAACAAATGGTCGCCCGTTTTTTACGGTAAAACTGGTCACGTTGCAACCGTGACTTTAGAGAGTTGCAGAATGGTTACGAAGCTATGTTCACTTTGGGTACCATATAATTTGACAACCGCTCAAAAAAGGATTCGCGTCAATTGGTGCCAAGAAATCCACAAAAAATACAAGTCCGAGAGTAAACAGCAGTAGACTGTGTGGGTATTCCAAGATGAGCCAAAACCAACAAAAGTTGTTCGCGCTCGAAGCACATCAAAACAAATGGTCACCTGTTTTTTCGGAAAAACCGGTCACCTTGGAACCATGCCTTCAGAGAGTTGTAGAACTTGTGTTTTTGTACTCTATGTTATGAATAAGACATGCTCCCACTGCCAGTTTTGTTTACATACGATTATTATGAAACCCGTTCTACACGAACTCGGCAGATATATTTTCGCATACATTGTAAACCTCTTTGTGATACCTACTGTACGTATTGCCGTGTGTTTTCCACTGAGCATTGGTAGAAGTATAAACATAAATTATGTTAAGACGTTTAAATGTGCATATTATGTAGTAGGATTTCAAAACTGTACATAACATACTTATATTTAAGAATTCATTGTATAAAAGTTTTACAATTCTTAATAAAAACATTCCATTCATGAATATAAAGATAATTTAGTATGAATTTTTAAACGATACATATAAAGGCTGTTTCAAATTTCGCATTTTTTTTAAAGAATGACTAAAACACATAATTTAGATTCACTTCCAAAAACTTTTTATTGGTAATTGAAATATCAGTTATGACGTTTACATGCGAAAAATAAAATCTGCCAAATGGCCTCCTCTTGCAGCTCCACAGACGTCCACTCTTTTGTTAAAATTTTCAATGGCATTTTGACATAAGTGAGGCTCTATCTTACCAATGACACGAATAATTTCATCTTTCAAAGCAGAAATTGATTGTGGATTGTTTTTATAAACCTGGCTTTTCACATAATCCCAAAGAAAATAGTCTAACGGTGTCAAATCACATGATCTTGGTGGACAATTAACATCACCGTTTCTTGAGATTACACGTCCAGGAAATTTTTCTCTTAATAAATCAATTGATTCGTGTGCAAAGTGAGGCCATCCTGTTGAAACCACATATCCTATAGATCAATATTCATTAATTCAGCCTACAAAAATTCGGTTAACATCCGACGATATCGATCACCAGAGGCGTTTTCAAAGAATTAAGGTCCAGTTACACCACCTGACCATAATGCACACCAAACAGTAACTCGTTTAGGATGCATAGATACGGCAATTTTGTTTATTAACATAGCCACCAAGTTCAAAATTTGCCTCATCGGAAAACATTATTTTTTGAGAAAAATTAGCTGGTTGTTCATTGATGAAATTGACAAATGATCGACGTTTTAAATGATCTAATGGCTTCAGTTCCTGTGTTATTTGAACCTTATATGCATTCGGAGCTAAATCCTTGTGTAAAATACGCCTTGTTGTTGATCCACTAAGTACAAGTTGTTGTGAACGTCGTGTAATGGACATTACAGGATCTTCAGCAGCACTTTCACGAACCAAACCAATATTTTCTTGTGAACGACCACTACGACTGTAATTTTCACTTTTTTGATCTTCCACGGAACCGATCTCTAAAAATTTTTTAATAATTCGACCAATAGTGCTTTCGGATGGACGATCATGTAAACCATAAAATTCACTTAATTTTCTAAAAACTCTTTTCACAGAACGCTGATTTTCATAAAATAATTCAACAATTTGAACCCGTTGTTGTACCGTGTACGAAGCCATTTTTATAAATGTCATCACACTTTTAAATGCCCACATACCCAGACCAATTCAGTGCGCCATCTATATTTTATGTATTCTTAAAGAAAACCGCGCAATTTGAAACACCTTTAGATACATGTAGATTATTTTTGCTTCGGATACACTTTATATAGTGAGGTTATTTTTCTATATTGTGAGATATTCATATATACGTGTGCAAGCTGAAAAGTTCTCGGCCTGACAATGAAAGACTGATTTTATTTTTCTACATAATCTCTCTTGAGTTCAACACACTTGGTTCAGCGTTTTTCTAACATCAATATTCCTTCCCGGAAGAGAGAGTCTGGAAGGCTGTCAAAATATTCTTCTACGGTCTTTTCAACATATTCGTTGGATGTGAATCGCTTTCCAGAAACAAATTTTTTCAAATTTGGGAATAGATGGAAGTCTGAGGGTGCCAAATCAGAATAGGGAGGATGTCCGAGCAAATCGTACCTCAAATCCCGTAATTTTCCCATCACCATCGGGTGCGTTGTCCTGATGAAAAATTATTCTTTTCTTCTTCAAACCAGACCTCTTCTTGCGAATTTTGGTATCCAGCTGGTCAAGTAGGGTAGAGTAATATGCGCCTGTAATCGTTCAGCCTTTTTCAAGGTAATCAATTAACAAGATTCCTTTTGCATCACAAGACACACTGGCCATAACTTTTCCGGCAGACGCGATAGACTTCGCTTTCTTTGGCGCTAAGCCACCGGTTTCCACCCACTGCTTCGACTGCTGTTTCGTTTCTGGCGTGTAGTGGTGGACCCATATCTCATCCTTGGTGACAAATTGCCGCACAAAATCGGTCGGATTCTTGTTAAATCGGTCTAAAGGATGTTCCGAAAATCGTTTGCGCATTTGCTTTTGATCGACATTCAGCAAATGCGGCACCCATCTTGCGCAGAGCTTTCTCATCTCTAATTCTTTGTGCAAAATGTTTCGCACCCTTTTTTCCGATATCCCCACAGCCTCAGCTATCTCACTCACTTTCACTCGCCTATCGCCCAACACAGTATCATGTACTTTTTCGATGATTTCTGGTGTGGTTGCGGTCCCCCGTACACTTTTGTCAACTTCGGATGAATTTCCATAGGGGTTAAACCTTTAAAAAAACAAAGAATTTTATAACAGCACGATATTCAAGTTTATCTATTTAAAAAAATAACACGCACGACGTCTACTACAAAAATTCTTGCAAACAAACTACTTGAGAGAACAAGTTGAAAGTTTTCGTATGAACTAAAAACACATGTAGCCACGCAGGAAACATAAATTTCTGTTAATTGTAACGCCATCCCTGTGTCAGGCCGAGTATTTTTCACCTTGCTCACGTATCTTAAAAAACTACTAAATCTTCCCTATGTTGTAAGACTTATATTCCACGACCTCAATAAAGCATAAATAAATATGCACTTTCATTGTATGTGGTTGTTAGAGTTTTTGATATAATTTCTTGTAATGCTAAAAAATAAATAGAATATAGTGAAATGTATTTATATCATTATGTAATACTAATATAATTTAGTAAGTTGTTTGGAATTTGGAACCAATAATTCCAATTCGAGTATATATTTTAATTATGGGTTATAAATGTTGGTATACCTAAAACTAATATTGAGTGAAATATATATAATATAAATACAAGATGAACGAATATGACGTACCTGAATATTTCATATAATAACGAGTTTGGGAATAAGCACATTAGTATGCATTTTTCATATAATTTTGCAAGTAATTAGTTCAAGATTACGTCAAAACATCAACACTAACGATCGTGTAATAAGTAAGATAACAGGAATAGGAATAAATATGATGAGTAAAACGTCCGACAGATGGCAGTAATGTTTTCTGAAATTTTATACAAAAACATATAAAAAGTAATTTAACGTAAAAGATAAGTTTAATCAAATAAATTTAATACATAATAAATTTAGAAATTAAGGCATTTTGAAAAGTAAAAGTGAAATGAAAAAACAGTTTCCTTGCTCCAGCAAGTCTTTCGGCATTGTATAAGCGACAACAACAGTCAAAGGCTGCAGAATTCGCTTACTTTCAAAACTAAAAGACATACAAAATATAAATATTTATGCACATTAAGTCTTGCTAAGTTTATTTTACTGTATTGTGGTGACATATTAGACCCCTTACGTATCCATAGAGGTACGAGTACTAATAACCCTTTAAAATATTTTATTAACTTAATTTCACTAACGAATTTTAAATTTTTAAAGTTCACTTCTTGTATTTGAGAGATTTGAATTTATTTTATTGAAGATTCACTTATCGACCTTTAGTTTTATGTATTATTTAAAATACATAATTTGCTTTACATCTGGACACTATCAAATTCCCAGCAGATATCTATTTTTCCCTATATTTGGAAAATTGCTAGAATTTGTCCTAGAAAAGGCGACTAACATGAAGAACTACAAATTCATAGCAATTTTATCCATTTCCGCAAAAGTGTTTGAACCTTTCATTTATAAATGGATATAAAATAGTATTATGCAATTTTTATATCCGAGCTAGCATTGATTTATGGGTAGACGATCGGCAGTCTGTAACTTTGATTTCTCTCTCGTTTTTTGATACAATAGATCATTATATCACTATCACGAAGACGAGTTCGTGTGTATTAACTGAATCTTTATTGGTATTAAGGACACCTACCTTCAGAATAGACCAAACAATGACTGCACATTCAACGCGTATATTTCAATATCAGGGGTCTTAGAGGAATCAAACGTTGGACTACTTTTGTTTAATATTTTCATTAACTATTTGAACAATATTTCTTTGATTTTTTACAATTTATTCTATATGCATTCATACATACATACCGTGCTTTCATATTAAAATGCTACAAACATCGTATCATATGTATTATATTCAGGTCTAGATACCGAATGCCGATCAGAATGTAAAGTGATGGGGCGCGAGTCAGTCGAATCACAACAACGACTGACTACAGATTACAGTTTAAGTAGTTGTTCGTGGTACTTAGCGGAAGGTCTATCGCTGACTGTCCAAATTGTTTACGTCCAAAAATTAATAAATTATAATTACTTTTAACTGTACAATTAGGTATTTTTACAATAAGTTTCGCATTGAACTAAAAGACGTTTTCTAATAAAACGTTTAAAAATAAAAAAAACTCTTAAAGAAGCTAAAAAATAAAATAACTTCTCGGAACTTAAAAAATACTCTTTAAACAGAAAATAAATATAACTTGCCAAAATTTATAAAATACTTTTTAAATACAGAAAATAAATTCAATTAATTAAATTCTCAAATGTCCCTCCTGCTTGCGCTAAACAGTACCCCAATCTATTATAAAATTCATTTCGAACATTGGCCAGTACAAGAGGATTAATAATTTGGAATTGGTGTTCGATATTAACCCGTAATTTTTCCAAATTATTAGCCCTTTCGTCTTGATGCCCATATAACTTTGATTTTATGTAACCCCATAAAAAAAGTCATTAGGGGCTAAGTCTGGTGACCTTGCTGGCCAGCGAATTGTATCACTATTTGATATAACTCTTTGGAGGAATATATTATTTAAATATTCATTCACAATTCTAGTTCCATGGGCCGGACAACCATCATGCTGGAACCATACGTTCTCTAAATTGGGATTAATAGTTCTCAAAGCAGGAACAATGTCGTTTCGAAGAAGATTCAAATATATTTCCCCATTTAAATTTCCTTCGATAAAGAATGGATCAATAATGTTATTCCCATAAATACCAGCCTAAACATTCAATTTTTCAGGATACTGTGTCCCCGTATTCAATTGTCGATACTCGTTTTCAATAGACCAATATCGAAGATTCGACGGATTGTGTTTACCGTGCAATGAAAACGTGGATTCATCGGTAAACACGATAGTCTCAATAAAGTGTTCATTCGCATTTACACGTTCTATTACAATTTCACAAAATTCCATTCTGCGGTGTTGATCAGCATGAAAAATTTCCTGATGAGTTTGCTATTTATAGGATGTGTATTTATTTTTCTTTAATATCTTATGAACTTTACCCACGCTAATACCTATCCCTTCTGATATTTTAGATATAGTAATATTGAAATTTTCGTCGCATTTCCTGCATTTCTTTATCGTTATTTATTCTCCGTATTTTATGACATTTACATCCCAAAATGCAACCTTCTGATTTAAACTTTTTAACTACTAATGATATTGTTGTTAATGCAGGAGAGGGACGATCTACATACTTTTCAGAGAAAAGGCGCTGCATACGCCATAAAGAATTACCTTTCAAAGCCCATGTTATCATTTGAATTTTTTCTTCCAATGTATACATTATCAAAGTAATATAATTAAAAAAATATTTAAATTAAAAGTCTTACCGTAACACAGTCTCCCAAATGCAAACCACGAATAACCGTTAATACGATATCGATACGCCTACAGTCAAATTAGTGGTGGAGCTGCAGCTAGTACGATCAGTAGTCAGTTATAGTCGTGATTCAGATGACTTATATTCTGATCGGTATTCGGCAATTAGACCCGAATATAATGTGGTACAGTTTTCGTAGCGAGGTAAAATGAATGCACGGTATACTGTTTGTGTATACACTATCGCTCATAAGCATTTGTTTACCCTTGTTTCATTACAGTTTCTATAGGAAAGTTGTAATTATAAAATTTATTTCTTTAGTAAGAAATACTTTCATAAGTAAACATTAAAATCTTATTATTAAAAGCTTATAAAAAATAATTATACGATTACCCTATTATTCAAAATGAATGATAATACCCTAATAAAACTCCAGGTGAAAATTTCCGATTGTTATAATTTTGTTTGAATGTAGTGTGTTATTGTGAACTATTAAGTATTTATACCTGGGTATTTTGATAAAATTGTAATTAGTTTTTGTGAGGTGCTTATAGTGATAACATTGTGTTTCGAAGAAATTCAATCGGTTAGAAGTGCCGAATCGGAAATAATTGAGAATCGCGTTTATAATCGCATGCAATAAAACTGGCAAAAGCAACCGCAAAATCGCCACAGAACTTAAACTAAATCAGTCCACCATGGGTTACATCATCAAAAAACACCGCAAATGTAGAACTGTGTTGAGCAGAACGCAAAAAAAGCAGACCAAGAGCAAAAGTCTCAGCAGAAGATCTTGTAATAGTGATAACAAGTAAGAGAAATAGGCGAAAAACAGTCCCAGAATTCACAACAGAAATGAATGCTGTTCGTCGAAAACCCATAAATAGTTCCACAGTTAAACGACGATTAAAAGAAGCTTGTCTATATGGACGAATTGAAATGCGGAAGCCGCTTTTACGCAAGCAAAACAAGCAAACACGTTTAAAGTGGGAACGGGATCAGCAAAATTGGACCATAGAAAACTGGAATAAAGTATCGTGGACTGATGAATCCAAATTCGAGATTGTCGGTTCACGAAGACGTGTTTTCGTGAGGAGGTCTGCGGATGAGCGTGCCCGGGAAGAATGTATAGCCCCTACTGTTAAGCACGGTAGAGGTTCAGTCATGATATGGGGTTGCTTTTCTAGATCAAGTGTAGGCGATCTCGTAAAAATCGAAGGTATACTAAAAAAAGAACAGTATAAGCGCATATTAGAGGAAAACGCAATCCCCTCTGGAATTAAAATGTCGTGTAAGTGTTTTATCTTCCAACAAGATAATGACCCGAAACACACTTCCAAAGGATGCCGGAAATATTTGCAGAAATTGGAGAACGAGGGAACCATAAAAGTTATGGCGTGGCCTCCCCAGAATCCCGATTTAAATCCCTGTTGTTAATATGTGAAAGAACCTGTAAAAGGCATGGAGTAAAATAAAACCTGAAACATTACGAAAATTAATCGAAAGAATGCCTCGATTTTGTGTTGCAGTGATTAAAAATAAAGGAGGGCATATACGTAAACGAGTCTAAAATTTAGGTAAATATATTATAAAACAATTTATTTTAGATGTAAAAATATATATTTTATAGTATGTAAATAAAAAAAAAATATTATTTCAATTTTGTTTGTAATATGTTGTAATATTACATTAGATATGCATATATATATATATATATATATATATATATGCATATCTAATGTAATATTACAACATATTACATATATATATATGCATATCTACAAAATCAAAAATTTGCGTTTAAAAAATTCGATTGCCTAAGAACTTGATTCAAAGGGTCTCCCCTAATTCATTACTCCTATTCCTAACCACTGCTGGTAAATGACTGTACAATTTAATAGCCCAATAATCTACTACGACGTCTAATGAACGTGCGCGATTGTGTGCGCGCGGGATATGTGTGTACGCGCGATAGTGTGTGTATGCGATTGTTTGTGCGCGATTGTGTTTGCGCGCGATTTTATTTGTGCCTGGTCATGTGTGTGCACGATTGCATGTGTGAAAGATGGTGTATGTGTGCGATTGTGGGTGTACGATCATATGTGGATGGTTACGTGAGCGATCGAATGTGTGGGCGATTGGGTACGAGCGCGTGAGTGTGCAGGCGATTTGTGAGCGTGCTTATGCATGCATATGAGTATGTGTGTGTGTGCGTACGGGCGTGCGTGCATGCGAGCCTGCGAGTGACGTGCATACGTTCGTGCGAGCGCGCGCGTATGTATATTTTCTATCTCTATTATCATACGTTATTACTTCTCTTGAAATGTCATGTAGGTATTGAACAAATGTTGAAGTTTATCAGCGAACTTAAACTCGACAAAATTTATAATAAATCAAAAATAATTGTATAACTGGTATTGACAACTAAAGTAAAACGAAAACAAAAATTTAAAAGGATACATATCCATTAACTATGTTTAAATTTATTTATGTTCCATGATTGCCCATTCCATTTCTAGCCAAGGTTGTCTACTACACCAAAGTTTTCAATTTTGAATAAACTCGGCATGAAGTCCTTTTAGAAGAGAACCAGCGGGATTGTCCTCAGAATTGATATGATTCCAAAGACGTAGATCAGTTACTTCTTGTAAATATTCTTCACTCTATACAACTTAATGCTATTACATATGGCAGTTCTATTAGTATTATTGCTTGTCAAATGGCATTTGTAGGCAGCTCTTAACTTTTTCAACTGTGCGCATCTTGATTTTTGATGTATTTTAAAGAACCTGCTCTTGAGTTTACATAGTAGTTTTGTCTGTTTCTCCATTTAGAGTTTCATGTTTAATACAAATACAGGCATCATAAGTCTTTTCTGATATATCCGTGTAATTCTGTCTGATCACATTGTTCTGTTAATGTCCACCAAGGAATCTTTACTATTGGGATATCGTATTCAATCAGAATTAATACGCAAAAGATAGAAAATTTGGATAACTGTTAATAAAATGTGTCATTAGTAATTTCATTTGCGCTTGTCATATTTTGAACTGAAAATTCAAGTAAATCCAAATTAGCATTCCATAGAATTACCGATGTTTTATTTTGTAAATTATGCCCTATTAAAGAATACTCGCTTCTAGCCTGTTGTTAACTGATAATGCATGATTGTATTATTGTTTGATAACAATTTTCTCAACTCATAACCAACCTCTGCTAAAATTAATGAATCATCCCGTTGTATCTCCAATAATTTTTTAAGTGATATAGATTCTGGCAACAAATCGCCTACATAGAAATAATTTTTATAACGCTAATTGCATAAGGTTTGTAAATATTATCTGTAGCCAACTGATTCATACATTTTGTTGCAAAGTAGGCGCCGAAGCTGTTCCATACATGACTATATTCAGCTCGTAGCATTACATACTTTCTATGAAATTATGTCTCCAAAATATCATCTGTAATGGTTTTTGTTCCTTTATCATTAATACTACGACGGATCCGCCTTGATTACATAGCGAAATTTTCTAGAGTGAAAATAATAGAAATTAAATCACGTTATATAAGATTCAATATATAGTCCGGCCTTTGTTTTCACTACAACATCGAATACTATTCTTAACTTGTTAGTTAAACTGGATTCATTGACCACTAATGACGTATCAGGTAATAAGCAGTGTATAATGAATTATGTTCTTGGTGTGTACTTGGGGATATAAGTATATTCTAATTCATCGGAATCTTTCATAAAATTCTTATATCCTATTTTCTTTTTTTCCCTTTTTAAGTTTGATAATTTTTGTATTGATTTTCAGGATACTGCTCTTCTTGAGAAAAACGTCATTTTACCCCAACATTCTTCAATTTGCCGAAACTTATATATAATCAATATTGTCCTTTTCCAAGCAAATTTACCCCACACATCCAACAATTTCCAGAATATCCAGATTACGAGATGTGTATCATTCTCGTAAAACATAAGATTGACTAATTTAATATTTCTTGATTGAAGTTCACGAAATCGACCGATGTTTGCTAATTGCCCTGCTATCATTAACATGTCAAAACCAGACATTTGTACATTGTAATTATTAAATCATAATTTGAAATATATCCCACTTCTTCTAGGCGAAATTCTCTCTAGGTTTAACAGTATCTAAATTATCGCATACTTGCAAGAAAGTTACTTTGAATTGCACCGTCTAGTAATACTCTAATTGAAAGGTATTTACCACGTGAATTTCTTATCTACCTCTCTATCTGCAGTATAGCATAGTCGGCATGATAAAATAGTAACTGTAATAGCAGCGATTCGAAATAGACCCAATATAGTAACATAATACGTTTTTTGTTACACATTTTAAAAACTTGGTAATTTAAAAATTCATTGGAATGATTTGCTCTAAAGCAATTTAAACATAAATGTATGAAATATAAATTTATCGTTAACGATTAATCGAGAATTTTTACAAAACGAATATGCTGAACTATTTTTTTCATATTAGTTAATAGTTTTTCTAAAGTACTACGCTTTTGTTATAAAATTTATTCAAATCATCCCTATTAAGTAATTTAGGCTCTCATTAGTGCCAAGTGGTGGCGACTAACATATCGTTGCTGAGGGTAAATTTGGACAATAGGTGCAAATTCTGACAAACATATTCGCAGTTCTGTTCATGCATGGTTGGAAATTAACAATTATCAACGATTCTTTTTAGTATTAATTGGTGAGATTAGAAAGAACATCTTGATGGAAAAAAATATCGTTGGCAAAATGCATATAAATTTTTTATAATTCTACTTTTTTTGCAAATTTTTAACAATTTTAAAAACAGCAGACGTTATAACTAAGAAAACATTTGCTTGGAGTTAAATCGTTTCTCAAACAAGGCCAACAAAGTGCAATTTCAGCTGGGGAAGGAAAAGTACTCGCTGTAGTAAGAAAGTTTAGTGTATGGAGTTTTACAATGACGGGGTATGACACAAGATGGCTAATAAAAAATCCCTTGATAGAAAGAGTTAAACTACTACTACTACTGTCCATATGATGGGTATAAGTCCGTATACTTACATACAGTGTGTATCAGCCAAATGGAATAAATTCGATAATAATTAAATAGAAGGGTGTTCGAAAAAACGCTCGGACACGTAGATTGGGATTTTAGTTGCGTATTTTTTTAAATAAAAAGTTTATATACAGGGTATGTCATGTAAAAGTGGTCAATACCAACTTTCTTATTTTAAATGCAACACCTTATCAAATATTAAATTTTTGGATTCTTTAGAAAATTCCAGACATATTTCATGTACAATGTCCTATACCTATCTTCGACTGTTTCGGAAATATTAAATGTTTTCAGATTAATAATTTTGTTTACAATTAAAATAAGATTTTCACATAATAGTTTGTTTACCGAACTATTAAGTGAAAATCTTTAATTGTACTTGTACTTCGTTTTAAAATACCTTGCCTTAGCAAAGTGTTGTCAGTGTCATAACTGTTTGAATTTCGTTAACTACATTTCAATAAAATGGTTCATTTAACAGAAATGCACAAAATAACAATTCTGCAGATGATTGGTTATGGAGATAACACACGGACACAAATGGAAGTTGCTCACTTATTTCATGAGAATTTTCCAAATTTGCCGCCTATATCCCAAGGGACAATTAGTAAAATAGAAAAACAGTTTCGCGAGTTTGGACATGTAAGGCAAATAAAAAAAGCAGCTGCGAATGCAGTAAGTAATGATACCAAACTGGATATTGTGCTTGAGTTTGAAGAAAACCCGCATACTTCTAGTAAATCGATTACTCGCACATTAAAAGAAAATAAAATGCATCCCTATAAAATTATACGAACTCAGGAGCTCATGGAAGACGACTTTGATAGGAGAACGTATTTTTGTGAACAAATGATGACAATGTTAGATAACAATGTGATCCAATTAGAACATATTTTATTTTCTGATGAGTGTACCTTTACGCTTCACGGTCATGCTAGTCGTCAAAATTGCCGCTATTGGTCCAGGGAAAATCCTCACTGGATGAGGGAAGAACACACGTAATACCCTGAGAAGGTTAATGTTTGGGCAGGAATTGATGGACATTTGAATGGCGACAATTATTTAGCATTGCTTCAAAATAATCTCGTGCCAGCTTTGACAAACTTATATCCTGATCTAGCAAACCCACAAGTTCCAGCAAATACGATGTGGTTCCAGCAAGATGGAGCACCACCCCATTACCAAATCAATGTCCGGCAGTACCTCAACCAAATATTCCCGAATCTGTGGATAGGTAGACGAGGATCGATGGAATGGCCAGCACGATCCCCTGATCTAACGCCATTAGACTTCTTCTTACTGGGATATGTCAAGGGTATAGTATACAAAACTAAACCCCTCGACTTAGCTGACTTAAGAAGACGAATAATAGTTGCGATTAGATCGGTCACAACTGAGATGTTGAGTAACGTTAGAAAAAATTTTTATTTAAGATTAGGATGTTGTCAAGACGTTTGCGGCGAACACTGAACATCTCCTACAGTGACATTAATGTTTTTCTTGTTATTTTTTACATTATTAAAAATTTTTCAAATTAATCTGAAAACATTTAATATTTCCGAAATAGTCGAAGATAGGTATAGGACATTGTACATAAAATATGTCTGGAATTTTCTAGGGAATCCAAAAATTTAATATTTGACAGGGTGTTGTATTTAAAATAAGAAAGTTGGTATTGACCACTTTTACATGACACCCTGTATATAAACTTTTTATTTAAAAAAATACGCAACTAAAAATCCCAATCGTTTTTTCGAACACCCTTCCATTTAATTATTATCGAATTTATTCCATTTGGCTGATACACACTGTATATTTAACATATATAAACTGAAAATAGGGTGAACTTGAAAGAACTGCTTATAATCAAACTGAGTCGGCCATATGTGCTACAGTTATTAGATGACACTATCTTTGCACCATTAAAGGAATCATGCGGAGCTGTTGTTTCGGCTTGAAAAACGAAGAATAAAGGACATATCAAGATCAAACTGAAAATCAGGATCATTAGGTTTAAACTCCTCTCCAACAGTATTCATGAAATTAGATTGGGTACAACTCAAGAAGCTCTGAAGCAACTAAGCAAAAAGTTGCAGTTATTGATTTACAGCAAACGTCCGGTAAATAGCAAGCAAGAAAATTATTTTTTTAGTGAGTTAGATGAAAACATAGCATGAATAAACTCTTACTACCAAACTACATTAAAACTGATAAGACCGACTCTTCTATAGAAATGCGAATTGTTCAATTTATTTGCCCAAATAATAGTGATAAATATGATAGAATGTTGCCTATGTTAGATCAGATTTAAAAAAAGAATGTAGTATAGAAAAAACTAGGTAATTACAAAATTCTTAAAACGTAAAACATTTCAGGGGTGATAAATACCAATTTCCATATCAATAATCTAGTTAATTAAGCTTAAATAAAGGACATGTTTTGAAAGTTTACATGAATTTATATTGCTATTACTTGTTGAAATATATGATTCAGTTTAATAATTTTCGCTTGCTTTTTTTATTTTTATTTCGAATATTATTGTGTTTATAATAAAGCGTTAATATAATGAGTGAACCATTATAATGTACTTTTTTCAATAGCGATTTTTTGCCAGATAAAGCGTGAATCATATCAAACTTTTACGCTATTTAATTAAGTATTTTATGACATTTTATTATGATAAGATTCAGCCCGCCACAGCGCCTACAAACTATTCAGATGTATTACGAAATTCAGCGTTCCACGAGAAATGTGTTTCGTACACTTAGAGCAACTTATGGTCTACGTAATCGGCCCACCTAAAGCGCAATTCACTATAACATCGAAAAATTTGAAACGCAATTTTTGTTATTGGATAATACGCGAGCAAATAGACCATATCTAGCACGTAGTGAAGAAAGTATAGCGAGTGTACGCGATGGTCGTGAAGAATCGATTTGAAGTAAATCTCAACAGCTTGCTTGTCGTATATCACATCTTGAAAAGCTTAAAGAAGATCCACTTTTTCGACCAAAATTTTGTTCAGCGATGAGGGCCATTTCTGACTTAATGGCTACGTCAATGAGTACAATTGCAAGTTGGTCTATATTTCTTCAAAAACGAAAACTTTCGCAACGTAACTGTGAATGACGCCTATCATCGTGCCATAATAACTGACTATTTACTTCCTGAAATTGAAACCCATGATCTCGGCGATATTTGGTTCCAACAAGACGGCGCTATTTGCCACAGAACCCATAGCTTTATTGCGAGAACGATTTGGTGAACAATTAATTTAACGTAATGAACCTGTGTAATAGTCGCTTAGATCATGTGATATTACACCCATAAACTTTTCCTTTGGGGCTACGTAAATTCCAAAGTCTACATGCCAACTACCATTGGGCAATTGGGAGCCAACATTACTCGCGTTATTCGCCAAATACCACTTGAAATGCTCCAACGCGTCATCGAAAATTGGAACTTCAGAACGTATCATGTTAGACGCAGTTACGGCCAACATTTGAAGAAACTTTGAGGAAAATTTTTAAAAAATAAATATCAAGAATGCTTCTTTTGAATGATAATAAAGAATACCCGATAGAATTGAAGTTTTTATTTATCATCCGTTTCTAATAATAATTTTTGTAACAAACTAGCTGTACTCTGCGCGCGTTGCTACGCCACCAACTAAAATAAATTTGAAGGAAAGACATTACACAAATATACAATTCATTTTGAGTCATTTTATTGATTTTGTTCATTTTGAGAAAATTGTGACATTGCAGCGTTTCGTTGCAATTCGATATTTATTGAAGTGCTATGGGATACACAATATTTCTTGTTCTTCCAACTGGTGCGTAAACGAATAAATCAGAAGGTTTTCCGACACGTGAGCAGGTCACATAGAGCTGCTTATGTGACAAGGATGGATTCTCCAAATTTAATCCACACACTTGCAACGATGGTCCTTGTGCTTGGTTGATAGTCATTGCGAAAGCGAGTCGTACCTGGAACTGCAAACGTTTGAATTCGAATGGCATATTTGTCGGGATCATTGGGATACGTGGTAACAGTACGTCTTCACCTTTGAATTTTCCAGTCAAAATTGTTGCCTCAATAACATTGTTCATCATTTCCTTGACTGAGAGTCTGGTTCTGTTGCAAAGTCGTGGTAGATTAATGTTTCGAAGAAGAATGATGGGTACGCCAATTTTCAATGTAAGAACGTACGGTGGCATGCCTAGCAAATCAAGCGAATTCAAGAATTCAGTTGGATAGTTGACAACTTCGTCTTGATTCACCACAGTATCGATGGACTTATATGTTGTCGTTTCGCCGGGTATTCCATTCTGAATGGTGAAGTTGATGGTATGACATCGATGTTTTTGGCAGCTAATATAGCACGCGTACTGAACCACTGATGATTTTTGTAGTTCTGTTCAATGTTTGGGAAAACTTTTTGCACCAATTCGTCTATGCTTTCTGTGATCTTACAGAAGTTTGCTGGCAAGGTAATACATTGCGTAGATTCATCAATTTGCATTCACCCATTTCCAATATCCATTAATTGTTTTGCAAAATTTCCAATTGGAATGGCAGTGGCGTATCTGTCGAAAATTGGTCGTGCCAACTTAGAAACCTTCGTGGGGTCATGCACAACAACTTTGCTAAAGATCACCACATGATCAAATGCATACAGACAAACATTAATTTATATATATATATATATATATATAGATTTACAATGAAATGTATGTATTTTAAAAATTAATATAGGCATTAGAGTACTATAGTTTGGGCCACCGGCTGTTCAAATTCGAAGGACCAATATTTTGTTTAATAAATGAACTGTACTATTACAGCTTTACTTGATACTTACGACAATGATGTTAATTCTGACACCAAACACCACATTCTTCCCTTATAATATTGGCGTTAATATTTAAAATTTTAAGTGTAATACTGAACAAATACATTGCAATACTAAATAGCCCTTGTTTTACAAGTAAAACAAAAGCAGAAAAAAGTGATGGCGACGGAAACCCATAAACAAAACTATTTATTATAATATAATTTATTCTTCTGAATAAGTCAAAATTGTTTGTTTATTATTGCAAGATAAGAATACAAAGGAATAAAAATATAATTTTGGATGAAGGGTTCTAACATTGATAACCGTCCGTTACTGGTGAGAGAAATAAAAAAGATCTTCACTGCAAAAATTGTCTGTTTTCCAATTTCAAAGTAGGCAACGGAACATTGGAAATTATAATTACAAAGGATGCTTCTTTTTACATCTATATTCAACCCATATAAACCTAACTATAAAATGCAAATGTTTAGTTTGCCTTCATAACAAAACAAGGTTGTTTTAAACGACTTTTATATAATTTTTATGAAGAATTATCATTCTCACATATGATTTCAGAAATAAACATACGAAAACTTTAAATTCTAGAATTCTAAAAATTTATTTATATTTTAAAATATTTCTATATATTTTATGCCGTTTACTTAAATATTTAAGTTCAGAGTATAAATTTTTAAAAATTCCAATTATTTCCCTAGAAATTCTATTACATTGACAAATAAATTATTCTTTATGCGGGAGAAATCACCATGACGTCGGTGGAGATTTTTTCGCTATGCTACTTGCAGACGACGTTTCTTTGTTTCACTAGCAAAGAGTGAGTCTGTCTGGCACCAGGACGTGTATTTACCCAGCAGCCAAAAACTTGTCTTCTCCCATTTCGATGCAAAAATCGGCGATCCAGGAATCAGATTACCTTCGTCGAGTAAATAAGTCGACGACCAAGAACGGAGGACAGAAAAAAAGAAGAGTACCAACAACAGGCAGAACATAAACAGCCAGAACAGAACTCATAACTTACTCAACTTTTCAAATCCATATAATTTACTTTTATATATTGTAAATTTGATTTATGAGGTGTTTCTAAATTGATTTTCAATTTAAAATAGAACTTGTGGTCATGCTCGCAGACGAAACTATTAATAAAAAATGCATAGAAATATATGCATTAGCATGTTAAAAAGGTCTAAGTATATACGTAATAAGTACATATTTCACAAGAATTATTGTCAAAAAATGGCATCATTCAAGATTTCACAATTTGATTCAACTTTTATTGCAATTTACATCAACATAACAATAAGTAAAATTATTGATGAGAGAAAGTAATTAACTCTCAGTATATGATATTAATATGCAATGCACGATCCGATTCAATGCCTTCTGCAATAATATTAATAAATAGATGTATTGAAACATTAATTATTAATTAATTAACACGTAGCATAGAACAAATGCTCTTATTCAATAAATTAAATTGTAGAGTTTATATCACAACGTCTAAGCAATGAAATAGCAGTAAGTAGAATCAAAAGCTCACTTAAGTAGATTTTCTAAATTATAATTTCTTGTAAAATGTAGGTTAAAGCAATAAAATTGAAACTTGTATTTAAAATGTTCCAGAACATAGTTTATGAGAATAATAAAAAAATTGAGGGATAATCAGACCAAACAACATTAAAACAAGAATAAGTAATGTCAATTATAATATTAAATGTTAGAGCAAGAAATACACATATTCTTAATGAAACAATATATAAATATAAAATTTGGTAAAAAATAAGGTGACATTATTCCTATCATTATAAATATGAATAGGAGTTATATTAAATTAAAAAATGATATTTTTAGATATTGAAAGGTAAAGTGTATATTAATACAGTATGATGAATAATTGAAATACTGAATATGCACATTCGCGTAGCCAAATATACAGAAAAATAATTAAATAGTTAGCTACCCTAAATGAATGCTGAACAACCCGATAAGCTGTTAAGAAAATACAGAATGCTAAAGATTTTGGTTTAAAATTGAGTACACAATACCATAACATAATAAAAATGTTATATATTAATAAAAAGCTTCTTAAGGTTTTATTGATACCAAAATGTCCTTCAGTCACACTTTTGTGACACTTGCGAAGTACTTCTGAAACCACTAACTTAGGTATAAGGAATTCTATTGCCCCCAATAACTCTTCAAACCTACGTTTCGATTTGGAATTCGAATCTGGGGTTTTTAATGTTCGAAATAGTGCTGAATCTGCATTTTGCATTTGGTCTTGCTACAGCTGTTCTAAACTACACGGTATGGTAACTCCCAACCTGGTTCTGCAGCAAGCGGCCATAACACGCGTCTCTTTCTTTTCTACCTCATTTCTGTGATTATAGTCTGTGTGTATGACCTTCTGAACAAAGAATCTGCAGATTTTCCTTTCGATGTTCTATCGTTAGCTGATAATCTTGGAGAAATTAGAATCAATTCTCTATTCGATCTTCTGGGTTTTTGAATTGCAGGAGCCACTTAAGAGATGTATAATCTCTTCAAATTAAAAATGGCTGTCCAAACAGATATTTATGAAAATGTTCCAGGGTCTCACTGTGACTAATAATTTCGTTTTTCTCGCACAATAATTTCGTTCTTCTTTGGATAACATTTTGCTGAAATAATCGACCACTTTTTCCTGACCAGCTTCCACTTGAGAGCATTCTGTCTATGTCAATATTGTTGACACATAACAACATTCAGTTTCTCTTCCGCCTTCAAATATATCACCCGTGCTATTATATTTGAAGGCGGAATAATAAAAAATAGACTATAATTATCAATATAGTCTATTTTTCAAGGCATCGAATGCTTCCTGACATTGAGACGTTCAAACAGATGGCCTATCAAGCTCCGTCAATTGATGTAAAGGTTTAAAAATATCTGTGAATACCTCAACGAACTTTCAGTGATATGCACGCAGTTCCAAAAAGCTCCGTAATTAATTCTTAATTTGCGAAATTAACCATCTTCTCACAGAATTAGTCTTTGCTGGTCGGTGTTCATATTCTTTGTACTAATATATTTCGCTGCTTTTTAAAATACATAACATTTCTGTAAACTTAGCATTAAGTCTGCTTGTCTAAACTTGTCCAAAACCTATTCCAAATTGTCTGTTGTTCATTGAAAGTCTTCTCAAGTACTATGATATTTTCCAAATAAGTCGAGCAAATTGGACGTTATAGTCCTTGAAATATTGTTTCCATAAGTCTTTCAAATGTAGCCGGAGCAATGCATAGACCAAATAGCATCACCGTAAATTTCCAATGTGAAAGAGGTTTTCTTATTGTCTTCTTTATTTATTTCGACTTGGCAATAACCGTTTTTGAGATCTAATGTTGCAAAGCAGTTCGTTCCTGACAAAGAATCCAAATTATCTCCAATTTTCGGCAGAAGATAGCTAGCCTTCTTAGCTACATCGTTAAGTTTTTTACATTCAACGCAAAATCTAGTAGCCCATCCTTCATCGCCGGAGCAACTGGAGAGGTCCATGAACTCCGGAATGATTGGATAGTACTTGTGAGTGCACAGAACGTATCATGCGATTGACTTTCTCTTGTTTAATCAAAGGTAGTCGTCTTGAAACTTGATTAACAGGTTTCTAGTTTTCTGTGTTCATTCTGTATTAGATTAAATTGATTCTCTCATTGTCAATTTCTAAAAAAGAAAAACATCTGGGTAGTCGCTTAGAAAGGTTTTCATTTTTATAACCGTTAATTGTCCGGACTAATTTTGATATATTCGAACACCTACTGAGTAGCTGAGTACATATTTCGACGAGGAGGTTTCACATCTGGACATTTAAAACGGAAACGAAAAGAGACAGAGAGTTCCGTTTTGGTCGAGGGTAATGAACGTGTCATCACGCGTAAGTAAACATTAAAAAGACGGCCACTTTTGAAAGTAAATATTAGAGATATGTACTGTGCCTACCAAGTCGGAGTATCCTCTGTTTCCCAGTTTTTAATACAGCCGATAAAAACTTGTACAGCTAGTTGCTCAATAACACCTTCAGGAGCAAATGAGTGCGCTAAACTTACTAGGCATGCTATGTCTATTTAGAATTCCTGTAAATTTCCATTAACTTTCTGCGAGTTTCTTCAGTTGTAATTGATAAACTTCCAGGTATATGTCTCCGCAGCAAATTTCTAGATTCGATATGAGATTCGTATAGTTCCCCTGTTAGTTTTCGGCAATCGTTTGCAGAATATTTTTTGTGTAAAGCCGCAGTTAAAGCTGTTGTCTTGTCTATCTTAATTTCTGTTGCAGCTTTAAATTACTTGATGTACATACGTGGACTAAGCAATTTTCACATCAAATTTTGGGTGTTGTATTTTGGTCCCAATATGAGCTTCCACGTGTTATGCGTTGTTTTAGGGTCAGTAACTCTTGCTAGATTCGTTGCCGCATTTTGCCTTCAGAATTCTCCAGTTTGCCATGAATATAATTCTCGATCATTTCTATACGTTTTTTAACGCTCTTAACAATTTTCCTGAACATTTTTTACGTTTTCTAGATAGTTTTCATTTTTTGATCTACGTTGGCCAACACTGTTACATTCTATTTTCTAGATAATATTTGTTTGTTCACTTTCCATTTCTTCCATTTTCTGACTAATACTTCCCATTTTTTTCATTTTTTACTTTTGTCCAGTTTCTATTTTCTCAGTATAGTCGCCACGAGAGATAAAATATCTTTTTTCTCCACTTTTGCTACTTCTATTTGTGTTCATTAAGGCTTCACTCAATACAATAAATTCTATGATCGAAAATTTAAAATATATAAACTATAGAAATTCTAGAAAGCCCTACGTTCTTCTAAATCGTTTTACGTTACTCTATCTCTTATTATGGTACTATTTTATTGCTTCTATCAAAACCTGGTAGTTTTTGTTAACTTAATTTTATTTTCTATCAAATTTCAAAGTCCTTCTAGAAAGCCGTACAATTTTTTAATCGTTCTTCTACTTACTTCGCCTCTGTCGCTTCAATCCTACTTTTAGCTTTAATTGTTACGTATTTGGTGGAATAATTCTTTTGCGATAGTAAAATCAGACGTAGAAATAACAGAAAGAATTTTCTCAACTTTTGTTAATAAATTAGCTGAATACTCCGGTAATAAATAGTCTCAAAACACCATGTACAAATATCTAATTAACATCGATATAATCATTATATTATCATTAAATTGCAATAAAAATATATTTATCTATAGATGCCCAAACATCTAGTTATTGGCATTCTAGTTATGTTAGTCGTCAATTAACTTTTACAATTATTGACACCTTTGCTGTATAGATGTTTAAGTTGAAAAGTAAACCATGTTTATTTATTCATAAATCTGTATATGATAACTATATATATACAGTTACCATATACTATTATATTATATTATTGTAAGAGGAAATAATATACATGGAATGTTCTCATACAGTAATGTTTAACAGGTGTATGTATTATTGTTGTTGATACAAAAGTAGTACAAGTTTTTGTAAATTGCAGGATTTGAAAATGGATTATATATAGTTTCATTAATTGTAGAATTAATTTGATTTTCATATAGCGAGTTTTTCACTCCAAATAAGTTTCTAACATCTGATTAATTTTGCATCGATATTTTTATGAGAGATATTTTCAGGTTTCGTACAAGTATCTGATAATGGTTTATCAAAATCTTCAAGGCATCCTTCAAATGTTTCTAAATTTATTTTCTTCTTACCAATTATGCTCTTGTATGATTTACCTCTTTTGTTTAACTTCCTTGCTATCTTGTTTCTTTCGTAAATTGCTTTTTTTTCTTCATTTCTTTTTTAGCTTTTCATCGAAATTTTCTCTACTTCTATTCTTTTCCAACCTAAATATATTAATATGATTGGAAAATGTTGGGAATATTTTATTTTTTCTTTACTTTCAGGTGTTAGAGGATGTAAGAAGTCTCATAAGGATCAAGTACTTTTATTTACTTCTTCCTCAAATTTATCGTTAATGAATTCATGCCGTTTCCTTGTAAAAATATTGATAGTAAGTCTTCGTAACGTTTACAGTTGGATTTAGAGTCATTAATTTCACTAATGAACACAGTACTCTTATAAGTTTTGTTCACTGTCAATTTTTTTCTGATTTCCAAAATAAGTATTTATAAGTTCGAATCTAGTTTTCAGAAAAAATTGATTCCAAGCCTATTTAATAGCAGTTGGTATCACTGGATATTATGTTATGCCATTGTATCCATTAACTCTTTGCTTCTGATCTTTTTAACTCGTATTAGTACCATTGTAGCTGACTAAATATTGAGGAAAAATATTTTCAACGAACGCAATCTCCAAATGATAAACGTTAAATTTTTGATAGGAATTATAATTATTTAATATCTGATATTCGTTACTAGATTTTTTAGATCTTGTAGAGAATTTACATATATTAATACATTAATACAATACATATTCTCAAAATCTTTTACTGTTTAGTGCCACGATTTCCGAAAAATTTTTGAGAGACAATAATTCAATATCTTTGTTACATGTGACAGTTGTTTCTTGTCTCGTACCTGTTTCCTTTAACATTTGGAGTAATCGATGTTTTCCATTTTTAATTATTTAAGTGTTAATTGCATTGTATAAGACACACTTTAATACTAGAGCAAAAGTCTATTAATTCGTTTGTCAGGATTTTCTTTCTCCCATTTTATTAGGCCTTTAAATTATGTGTTAGTTGCAAAATCCTTATAACATTAAGGTAAAGAACAGCCAAGATAACATCAAGTTTGGTATAAGTCCCTTAGTTTTACATCCGTCCACAAATAAATTTATAAGAAACTGACTTGAAGCCTGGGACATAGAACGTTTCCGACATATTCGTAGATCACTTTCTTCATCCACCCGTACTTCATCCATGTGGAACTAAACTCATTATTTCTTTAAGTATTCTTTTGTGTATGTATATTACTAGTGGTGGTGTTACGTTTCCCATAGCACGGAATATGAACATAACAGTTACAGTATTTGTTTAATGGGCAAATTTGATTTCCATTCCATAATCATTATTTCGAATAAACCATTTTCTAATATCAATTTGGTTTACAGAGGCAAGTATAGAAATTACCGCTTTCGGACTCTTAATTACAATATCAGAGGTCTAAAAAAGCCTTGTGCCAACCAACGCTAAGAATAATACTTTTAATCAAAGCAGATTTTGCACTAAGTTATAATTTTTTTAACATCGAATTTCCAATGTTATAACATAATATGTAGAAATAAAAAAATGTTGCCTTTACACAAAATACTTTGTTATTTAACCCAAAAGTAATAGTTTTTGAAGTAATCTAGTACTCCGACATTTTTATATATTTGCTAGATATGCTCTGTTCATTGCTAGTAGATGACTAGAACCGGTAATTGAATAGATGCATTTTACATAGACTGAACACATTATTTTAACCAGTGTAGTAGACAATTTATATAATAAATAAGAATGTTCCCAGAAATAATAAAATAAAAATGTTAAGTAATGTGACAGAGAAAAAGAATTAGAATAATACAGACTGTTGTAGACGATATAACCCTTAATCTATTGTTGTTAATAAAAATTTTCAATAAATAATTTTTACAAAGTAAAAGCATTTTTCAAATTATTTAACTTACATATTCGAAATGCAATTTTGTGGGGTTTTGAATAAGAGAAGAAAACTTCGGAAACATCTAAAAAAATATGTAATATTTATGGAAAACGAGTTATAAATTTAATTCTATAGATAGATGGATCATTAGAATATGAACTCTAACGAGAGCGTTAATCAAGCTGTGATGACCGTGTTTTATATTCACAACAAAGACATGTCACGTTCCTTGACATATAATAAAATTTTTCCATACTACAAAATTCAACTCAAAAGGTAATGAGTTGATATAAAAATTTTCACTCCAGAAGCCAAGCTTCACAAAAATAAAACGTTGCTGTGTGTGTGATAGGATCATCATAATACTTCTTTAAAAACTCGAAAAAATTTACTCACTTTAAATAAATTTAATATCACTTAATTATAACTCGCTATTCTTTTGACATAAACACTTTAATCGTTAATTTACTTTTTATATCATTGCAGGTATTTCTTATCATTTCACCATTAATGTTCACTTTTAACATATCTCTTTCATTTTGTTTTAAGTACACTCTACGTATTTACTAGGTAATCAACTAATACAGACTCTCCTAATTTCAAATTGAACTTCTACTTATAAACTTTGAGATGAAAAATTAATCCACCAATCCCAATTAAAAATAAACAAAAAACGTGAAATTTTTATTAACACTATTAACGGTTAGTAAAAAAATTAATTATAAATCATTAAATTCTAATTATTTTCTAATTCCCTATTTCTTTTAGTCTCATAAAATGTATATTTTTAAAATTAAATATTCAAATTTACCGATGTTACCTTAACCCTACTTTTACCTACTATACATCCAACTTTTCGCAACATTATTTGTAACAATAATAATTCTTTGAACTCTATGCATATGTATAACAATATTATCCCTTTTATTTGAATTCTATTTGAATTGTTTGTTTAATACGTATAAATTAATTACAAATGTCAAATTTCTTAAATTTCCCACACCAATGAACCTGTATTAACCTCTTAATATTTTTTTCTATTACATTAATAAGTTTTAGCTATTCTTACTGTAATTATTTTGAAATTTATTGTATTTCTTAGAATCTTTTGACATTTCCTTCCGATCCCTACTTCTATTTAATGTTAATTTAACTTATATTAATTGAAATTTTTATTATTTTAGGTCTACTATGAACAATTTAACGAGAATTAATGTTTATTCCACAGTTTCGATAGTTACCAATACTACCCAATAATATAAGGTTTTACTTTATATTTACACAAAGAAATGTTTTTGCAATATTTGTTTAAAGATCTACAGGGCGGCGCGCGAATCGTGATACAAAAACAAAACGTAATGACTTTTTTTCTGTGTGAGTAATCAGCTTATTTTTTTTTAATTGGTAGGTTACTACTTAGATTTATTAAAATGAATGCTTGGGATACCGAAAAGAGGATTTGGATAGTGCAGTGGTACCATGTTTTGCAGTCCTTCATTTCCGCCCATAGGAAATTTAGGTGAGAGTTTGGCGGCACTCCCCCGAGTAGATGGACCATTATGAGGCAAACATGTTTGCCGACTCAGAAAGCATCACATGAAGACCGTGCCATCGAGATCCCTATGTTCGGGTTCGAGACACAATCGCGGCTGTAGCATCGTCAATTCAGGCAAATCCAAGCGTTTCATTATTAGCAGACGGTCATTACAACGGATAATTCATGATGACTTACATTTGTTTCCGTACAAATCCAAATTACAAGCAAGTTAAACGCTCTGGATTTACCTATTCGCTTGGAATTTTGTCAAAAAATTATTGAAATGGCCGACGAAGACAACAGTTTGAAAAATTACTTGTTTATGTCTTATGAGGCCCATTTTGATCTAAACGGCAATGTAAACAAGCAAAATTGGAGTGAATCTAATCCACAAATACTCCATGAGACGGACTGCACCCAGAACGAGTCACTGTGTGGTGCGCAGTTTCATCAAGATGCATTGTGGGGCCATACTTCTTTGAAGAAAACGGTGTAATAATGACTGTCAATGGGGACTGTTATTTAAAGATGTCGAAGGAGTTTTTTTACCCAGAACTGCGCCTAAGACGTATCCGTTTCAACAGCATTTGGTTCCAGCAAGATGGAGCAACTGCACACATAATCATACTAGTTATGGCGGAGCTCCAACGAAAATTTCCAAACAAATTAATATCCAGAAACTCCACTTTCCGCTAGTCCCCAAGGTCACCCACCTGACCTGACTACACCAGACTTTTTTATATGGGGTTATGTCGAGCAAGAGGTGTACAAAACGGAACCAAGGAATTTGACTGAATTGAAGCAATCCATTAAAACAAAAATTGAGGCGATCCCGACTTCAACCCTTCAAGCTGCAATGAATAATTTTCTGATCAGGTGTCGTATATGCGTGGATGAGCATGGAGATCATTTACAGTCTATCGTCTTCAAAAACGATTAGTTATATATAATAAAATTAAATTAAATTTTCTATACATTAAAAAAAAATAAACGAAATATATTGATTAAAAAAAAATGATTTGAATTGCTTACTGTAGCACAATTGGTGCGCCACTCTGTATGTATCCTTTGTTATATTGCCACAAGGAAGTGTTTATAAATAAATATAATAATCACTAAAGGTTGATATAGAGCCCCTTTCCACATTAATTTTCGTAATTCTGTATACGTATTTCGACAACTAAGTTGTTATCATCAGCAGATAATTAAGCAATGTCGCACCTGGAGAACTACGGCAAGAAATACCCGTACGAAAAAACTAATTCCGCAAACGATCCGTACCGCTGAAAGCCAAGACGCACACAGTGTGCGTAATGTAAAAATGTAAATTAAGGAGTAAATATAATGAAAAAGTAATTTATTGTTTTATTATATTAATTTATATATAAATAATAGTTCCTCATATATTTAAAAAGATAAGATTCCATATTATAATGAATTTATACTATGGTAAAAGTTGTTTAAAAGTTAAAATTTTTATTGCATTTCTATGAACTTCCTTGGATTATGATAAGCCGATTAAGTGTTTTATCGACCGTATAGTATAAACTAATTAAGTAGATTGGCAAAACAAAAAAAAATCACTGCACATGGTGTTCAAGAAATTCTAATAGGATTTTGTTGGCTATTTTTATCAAAATGACGACCTTACATGCAGTTAATTAACTCTTTTAAATAAACACCCAGAGGCATGTAAATTATTAACTTTGTACTTCATAGTGGCTTAATTCCTTTTTTTGTTTCTTTTTTCTCTACTTTAACTTTAGTGTTCTAAGTTTACCCTATGTACCTACCACTTGTCAGTAATATAATAGTTGCCATATGGACAGAATTAATGTGTATGCAAGGATCCCGTGCCCATCTGATATACAGAGCTTGATTAGCACGCTTAAGGGGTAGTATTTGGAGCAGATTCATCGAGGTCATTGTAATACTAAACCTGGGATAAAACGTTTATACTATTACTTTATATTATACATTAGTTTATTGTACATGTTAGTCAGTTCCAAAGACTGTGGTAACAACGGTTGAAGTTAGATGCTACTGTTACATTCAGTTTCGGGACCATTTAAGACAATTCGGGCCCGGTGTAGGGTTATACTCATACAAGCCCAGTAGAATTTTAAAAGCAAAACGAACTAACTGAAAGTGTTTATGTATTCATAAATTCATATAATCGGTAGAATTGATCGCTGAAACCAGTCTTGTTACGAAACAAGTACCTTCATTGGACTGTTAGTTCGGCTTTATCAATACAGGGTTCTTTTAAGTACGCTTAGTATTTTACTGAAAATATGGCCCACCCTCATGAGTAAATTATAATTTAATTAAAGGCTTGTGGTACGGTTAGTATTTAATCGTTTACTTTCTTTGCTCATTAACAAGTAAATACTTTGCCATCAGCCAGCTATTATAGTTTTTCTTTAAATTCGCTTAAACGATTGCTATTGAAAACCACAGTCAAATTTTACTTTTGTTATTTTTCTCAATATTTAAGAGATTATTAATTCAGTGGAAAACTGAACTTTATTAATTTGTATATAATTTTTCTTTGCAATTATTTTGTTGGTATGCTCTGTTGTTGTAATTGGGACACATATACTATTGTATAATTTTATGTGAACCAGCTATACGTAGAAAGGTGGAATATTTTCTCATATTTTATTTAGAGTTAACAACAATGACGTAGGCATTTCCTTTTATGTTTTTTTAATACAAGTTCGTAATAAACCATCATACTTTATACCGTGTATCACCAAAACTTGAACATAAAATAAACTTATATAGAACCGAACTTTTCTTTTTTTTTTCAAAGGGGTTTTAGTTAACGGAACAATGAACGTATTCATTTGAATCTATTGTTTCAATATTGGTATAGAGGTTTTCAGGGTTGCAATATTGTGGCCTCCTATTACATCGTATTAACAGGGAAGCCCTCCCACTTTCCGCATTTATTTTAAGCTAGTAAGCGCCCTGAAAGTTAAGAGAGAGAATCACTAGACAATTGAGAATACAAGTTAGGATTTAAAGTCTTAAAGAACAGGACAGGACGTTGCAATCTGTTACCAAAGGAATTATTCCTCATTTACGGTCTATTTCTATAGATAACCACACCCAACAACGTTTTCTAACCAAAGGGCTCACCAATCGGCTTGGTGATATCTACGTTTATTCTACCGTATGTCTTTTCTTTAATTGTGATACACAGACTTCGTCTAAATAATCATTCACTTTAATAATAGCCAAGTAAAATGTGCCTTTTCGCGTATTTCAGATACATTACGTTTTATTTTTTTTCGAAAAGCTTACTAAATTACTTCAATATTCTATAGAAATGATTGGCAGTAATATATCCTTACATAATTTAGTTGGGTACGTTGCATATACGAGGTGTAGCAATTAAATAACGGGACTGGTGTGTTATTTATTTAAAATAAACTTATATTTAACTTTTATTCCTTTCAACATTCTCTCCTCCTGTATCTATACATCGTTGTATACGTGTCTTCCATTGTTCAAAACAATGCTGTAGTTCAACAATCGTCAACGTCTTAAACAACTATGCCGTTGCTTTTACATATTAAACAGACTGAAAGTCTGTCCACTTTAAGTCACATGGTGCGAGATCTGACGAATACAGAAGATGATCAAGCACAATAATGCACTTGCGCTAAAAACTGAGGACATTGTGAGCTGGTGCAGAATGGACGACTCATTCTTCCACAAATCCGATCTTTTCTTCCTTACTCTTTCCTTAAACTTGATTAGGACTTCTTTGTAGTATTTGTAATCAACGGATTGACCCTCAGGCACCAAGTCAGTTATGATAACGCCCTTGATATCGAAAAAAACGATCAGCATTGCCTTCGATTTCGACTCGATCATTCGTGCTTTTTTCTATCTTGGTGATCCGATGGCCTTTCAGTGGATCGATTAGCGCTTTATTTCTGGGTCATAATGGAAAATCTAAGTTTCATCACATGTGATGATTTTTGTGAACAAATCTGATTCTTTTGTGAATCATTCTATGATGTCAGAGCAAATGTTCAACCCATTGTTTTTTTGTTCCTGAATGAGGCTTTTCGGCACTATTTTTGCACAAGCTTTTGTAATGTTTAATTCATAATGCAAAATGTGTCTTACTGTTTCTTTATTAATGTTTACCATATCGGCAATCATCCGAATGCTCAGACGTTAGTCTTTTCGCACAATTTCATTAATTTTCTGAATATTCCATTCATTTCTTACAGTCACAGGTAGACCAGGACGTGTATCATCTTCATCCTCTTCCCGACTTTCAAGAAACCGTTCGCGCTATTCAAAAAGTCGCGCACATGACATAATATTATCACCAAATACCTCCTTTAATATTTGTAAACATTCTGTTAGCGATTTTTTAATTTGCCAAGAATTTCAAGTTAATTCGTTGCTCGATTTTTATGACAGTTATTACCACGGCACTACCACGTAACAGCTCGAAAGTAAACTGAAGCAGACAGAAAGAAGCATATACGGACTATTGCTTGGGAAGTATCAAGGTCAACGACATTCCAATTACAGACTCGCCTAATGCAGCTGCGCGATGGAAGAAACGCAGTCACGTTATTTAATTGCCATACCTCGTATCTTCTTAAAGAAGTAATATAGTACAATTATCAGAAACTGTTTCTCCTCTTTCGATGTATTACTATAAATTAATAATAATTATGAGTATTCAAAGAAAATTAGTACAATCTAATTTCTTTCTAAACTCGGTTCAACAATATATAATAATCTAACTTTAATTTGACTTAATTAATAAACATCGTGTGCAAATGCTATTTTAATGCAATCGATCAACGTAATTTGATTTTGACCTCTACTAATATAAAATCTTATTGTTTCCGCTAGACCTTCCTAATGTCAAAGTAATTTATTATATATACATATATTATACGAATAATTATTTAAACAAACACAAAATCCTCAAGTTACAATGTTGGAAAGTCAAGGTCATAGACTAATTTTTCAAAGACCTAGACATTGAACATTATTGACCCGTATACGTTTCATATCAATGGCAAAGCAATTGTTGTCTAAACACAAATATAGAACATGACTAACACCATCGACTAACACCATCATTAGGAAAGGACAATAAGTGTATGTGCGTAACAACGATGTTACTGGAGCTGTTACTAATAATGCTTTTAAGTGATTTCCGTCATTCCTATATGTATATTAATAGCTGTATTAAAATGTCCCTCATTTCCGTTAAATTTTTCTCCCGTCTCCTTACATACACGTACATGAGATGCATGTAACAGCGGTAACGTCAATCACGTACCGGGTGGTTTCTGACGTAAGAATGTGGGATGTTAGAGTATGTATTGTTACACGTTTAGTCTGGTAATTGCTTATTATATTCACATGCATGTGCTAAGTGATCAAACTTGATGCAATTCGAATACTTTGATTTCTATTGTTACGTTAAGTTTTACCTGCAGTTTACCCCGCAAAGTATGTAAATCATATTCAGGAAGACTAGACTACGTAATTAGATTCAAATAAAATTTCATTATTTATTCGAAAATGATTTGGAAATATTAAATAGTATTATTAAATAAATATTCCTATAAAAATGTTTCTATTACTATCGCTTTCATGATCATTTTCCTAAGTGATATAGTTATATTATTAAAAAAATTTTAAACTGGAGAAAATGGTAGAGTAAGAAAAAGAATCATTTACTTGGTTGAGAAATTTTTGGTTATCAACGAGTGTTACTATATTCTTATAGGCTTCCTTTACTTCTTCATTTGTCCTACATTTCACATTCTCACAGCACCTACCATTTTGTTATATATATATATATATATATAAATATATGTGTGTGTATATATATATATATATATATATATATATACACATACATATACATCCATATATACACTATTATGAAAAAGATGGGTGTTAAATAAGTACAATTATGCCACACGTTATTTTATGTAAATTGTTATGATTATGATTATTGCTTAGTTGTGTTTAAAATACATTTGTGATATAAGTGTATTTAAATAACAGCATAAACATTGAATTAAATACGGTGTAATAAATATTATCTGTTATTTTAGTGTAATGTGGTATTTATAAATACCTACTTGTGCATTCTCCTTTGTTGGACTTATATCTAAAGGTAATTTTGATGGAGACTGTGGTTGATTAACTTAATCGCTGAAGATTGATACATGTATAACCCCTTTCCACATTAATTTTCGTATTCTGTATATGTATTTCAACAACTAAGTTGTCATCATCAGCAGATAGTTGAACAGTGTCGTACCTGGAAAACTACGGCAAAATACCCGCACGAAAACAAATTCCGCACACGAACCGTACCGTTGAAAGCCAAAACGCACACTTTGGAGTGTGCGTTTTGGCTTCTATGAAGCTCTTTTTTCTACCTTGGATCGCTCTATTCCAAAAATGAGAGCTTTGAATAGGGCAATACCTGTATGTAAAAGAATTAATGCGCATGAAAGAATTCTACTTTAAAAAATTGAAATCTACGAAATTCCTCTATTATAATTATACTATATATATAATTATACTATATAATTATACTATTATAAAGAGTTTAGGAGATTAAAGCAACTGCTTAAGCAGGAAACTAAATATATTTATAACACTTATCAGGTCCGGATTGAAATTAATATTATAGATAACTCGGAACTGGAAGTTTGTCAACAATAAATATTCGGATTCTAGAATTCTGGGACATATGGTTTACGAAGTGGTGGAACTTATAAAGCCAACAAGTTTAAGGTAATTTCGATACAGTGTGCGTTTTGGCTTTCGACGGTACAGATCGTGTACAGAACTTGTTTCGTGCGGGTTTTTGCTGTAGTTTTCCAGGTGCGACACTGTTTAATTATCTGCTGACGATGACAACTTATTTGTCGAAATACGTATACAAAATACGAAAATTAATGTGGAAAGGGGTTATATATCAACCTTCAGTGGTTAAGGGCTTATATCTTATCTTTATTTTTTAATATGTTTATTATTTCTTTTTTTATAACAATAATAATGCTCTGTTGAATACTAGTAGTTTTGAATAACGAGATCTGCATCCCAAAGGCATTAGTAACTCTATATGTACATATGCTGGTGGCTCACACATGCAATCAGATAGAAAGAGAACCCTTACCTTCTATTCAGTTTTGCATTTTCGTATTATTTAAAGTTTTTCAAAAATGTAATTTATTACTAATATCAAAATGAATCTTTTCAATTCTTTCAAAATAAATCATTCAATACTTAAATACTCCTTATTTGTAGTTTAATTATAACTGTATTTTATTTTAATATAGATTTTTCCTTTTCAAATTTAAATAATAAGTAATGATTACTTAGTCAATTTAATTCTGCTATTATACTGAAATCTGAATTATGTTTAAATTAAATTAGTAAATAAAATTAATTAATTCTTTTATTATTAATATAAAATATATTAATGATAAACAAATAAATAAACATATAAATTATATAACGCATTTTTTTACATAAAATAGAGAAAATAGAAAACTATATTACCCCAATCATTGGTATTTACGAAAATTGTATTCTTATTAAAGTAAACATTAGATTTTTAAAAATGATATAAATATAGGCCTTTTAAAACATTTTAACTATAAAATTATTTAATACTTTTAATTGAATAATATTTGAACTTATAACTTGAAGCACAATATATTACTAACTTCAATGAAATTCTTATTACTAAAATATCGTCATAACTTAGATTTATCCATTTAATGATTTCATCTTTTCCAAATCGTTCCATTGTTCGACCATTTTCTTCTAGGTGTCGTTTCCTACAAATCTTGGTCCAACTTCAGTTTGTTTTTAACATTTAACTAAATACATATGTTCTGGCCTTAGTGTTAGTGGTATTTAGCACTGTTTTTAACACTCATTATTGTTTTGTATTTATCACTTTAATTCGATGGATTTTGTTATTAACTCAATAATTTATTTTCGTGATAAGTATTATTTACATTTGTCCATTAAAATATCACTTATTTTCGTTGACGTAATATCACTTACTTTTATTGACGTATTTACAAAATTTATATATTTTTCCGCATGGTCACTATGCTAATGCAAGAATGGGAAGGAATTGGATTTCGCCTTTGTTCATATATGTATATTTCTCTTAAATACAAATAAAAAAAAATACTATCGTTTTACATTAGAAATATTAATAAAATTAATTTCATGCTTTAAGTCCATCAAATAATATAGTATGGATTTCCATTTTGACTTGTTTAAAATTGAACTTCGATTCTCAAAATATCTTATATCAAGACATTATACACTAATATATTTGTTTTAAATTTCATGATAGAACTTCTATCTTTATGGAAAATGTTATCTTTAAAAAAATAAATAGACCGGTATTTTTATTTGATTAATTTGAGTTATGCCTTTTATTAATTTGATTTATCTCTTTAAAATTAATTTATTACAACAATAATACCTTCCTTTAATGATCTTAGAGCTTACATTTAAATTTCTGTATACAAATATTCTACTTTTTTTCAAAGCAATTGATAAATTTTACGATAACTTATTTATTGAAAGTGACATATTATTATTGCGCGTATGAATTGATTCTAAATATGTATTTTTTACATCACGGATTCTGTGTTCGGCCATACGTAAGGATACAATAATATATTTCAACAGCAATTATACATTATTTACAAAATATACATAAACAATATATGGTTTATATATTTTATTTAAGAAAATTTAAATATATTTCTATGAATATGTTATTAAATAAAATTAATAATTATATACACTCAATATTAACATTTTTAACGATGTGTAATATTCATATACGAAGTTCATCGAAATTTGCTATAAATGCTTATAAATCAGTGATTAAAGTAATTAATACTTCTCTCTCAGATGCTAACAAAGCGCTGACAATATATATATACGCAAGTTTATATATATATACAATATATATATATATATATATATATATATATATATATATATATAAACTTGCGTGCATAGAAATCGGCCCACTGTAAACTTTTGACTTGAACTATAAATTTTTTCAAAATTATTCATCAGATCAAAAAAAGAAATATGCTGTTTTAACGACAATTTAATATGCTTTAATGTGAGTATAAATTTATCAAGAAGGCTTATCGTTTATAGCGTAGCAACCGGTAAATAAATAAAACGTGGATGATTTCAACGAAAATAACAAATTTGTCAATATTAAAATTATTATTATTATTATTCGTTTTTCTTAATCTCAATAGTGTTCAAGTGTGTTAGTTTAATGCATACTACACCAGAAAAAGCCGCCCAAGTTATTGCTTTAATCGAAAATGGGCTTGGGCAGCGAGCTGTTGCTAGACAATTGGATATGACACGCGCAACGGTTCGAAGAGTGTGCAACCGTTATGAGGAGACTGGATCCTTTCGTAGAGGACCTGGAACAGGCAGAAGGCGATTTACTACCGCTTTATTGTGTCAACAACATTAAGAAATCGTCACCTTAATGCCGTTCAAGTGCAACGACAGCTCCGTGAGGTGCGAGGAGTGGTTATTAGTCAGTGGACAGTAAGACGAAGACTGCAGGAAAATAACCTGACCCCTAAAACACCTGCGATTGGCCCAAAACTTACTCTAGCTCATCGGCAAGCACGCCTGCGTTTTGCACGGGATCATTTGAATTGGACGTTTAAACAATGGGGATCTGTTCTGTTCTCAGATGAGACCAGAATATGCCTCCATGGTAGCGACCGAAGAAGGAAAGTGTACCAAAGACCAAGAGAGCGATTTGCAGATTGCTGCCTTGAAGAACGGAGTGCTTATGGAGGTGGTTTCTGTATGATCTGGGGTGCAATTTCTATAGAAGCACGAACCGACCTTGAGTTCATTCATAGGGGCGACCGTGTTCACGGAAGCAGAGGTTTAACGGCTGCTAGATATATCGAGGAGATTTTAGCAATTCATGTGGTACCTTACGTCGACTACATTGGAGACGAATTTACCTTTATGCATGACAATGCAAGGCCGCACACCGCAAGAATTGTGCAAGATTACATTGCAGAAGTCGGTTTTCGGGTTCTGGAGTGGCCAGCATGCAGTCCTGACCTAAATCCCATCGAACATTTATGGGATGAGCTAAAACGAAGAATTCGTGCTAGACTTCATACCCCAAACTCGATCCCAGAGCTTATTGTTGCAGTAGAAGAAGAGTGGTTTAACATCCCTCAAGAAACAATAGCAAACTTGATTAGATCAATGCCTAATCGTATGAGAGATGTTATTAGGGCAAGAGGAGATCATACCCATTATTAAAAAATTAAGTGTTAAGTTTTAAATTGCCAATAACCCTATTTATGTTAATAATAAAAAAGCTTAATTTGCTTAATGCATTAATTTCACTATGGTAAACATAGGAAGTCGAAATAAGTTTTCATAAATTTATACTCACATTAAAGCATATTAAATTGTCGTTAAAATAGCATATTTCTTTTTTTTAATCTGATGAATAATTTTGAAAAAATATATAGTTTAAGTCAAAAGTTTACAGTGGGCCGATTTCTATGCACGCAAGTTTATATATATATATATATATATATATATACGTATATATTAAAGTAGGTGTTTAGCAATAATATTATGTCACGTGCGCGAAAGACAAGACAAAAGAGAGCACGAATGTGCAAGTCGAAATTGAACGAAATGCTAATCGTTTTTTTCGACATCAAGGGTATTATCATGATTGACTGGGTGCCCTATGGTCAAACCGTTAATCAGAAATACTACAAAGAAGTTTAAATAAAGCTGAGGGAAAGAATAAGGAAGAAAAGATTGGACGTGTGGAAGAACGACTCGTGGATTCTCCATCAGGATAACGCACCAGCTCGCAATGCCCTATCTGCGAACCAGTTTTTAGCGAACAAGCGCATTGTTGTGCTTGATCATCCTCCGTATTCGTCAGATCTCGCACCATGTGACCTAAAGTGCATTAAAGGGAACACATTTTCAGTCTGTTGAACATGTAAAAGCAAAAAACGGTAAAGTTGTTTAAAAGGCTGACAACTGATGAACTACAGGATTGTTTTGAACAATGGAAGACACGTATACAGCGTTGTATAGAGGAGAGTATGTTAAAAAAGATACAAGTTTAATATAAGTTTATTTGCAATAAATAACATTTCTCACACCAGTTTCGTTATTTACAATAGTTGCCACACCTCATACATATACCGGAAAATGATCCCATTTGCGATTCTATCTTTTTCATTACTAACTTTTCATTTACATACTTAACAATTATATTCTGTTTTCGGGATTCTGCATAATGCAGAGTTCATAATATTTTATATCTTTACTCTTTGTTTATTACCCTACTTTATTAATATGAATGAAAAGAAATAAAATCTTATATTGTATATAGTTATATATTACACAGTCTGTCGCAGAGAAAATCGAACTTTTTTTAAATAGTAATTCTTAGTGGCGCCATTTATTTAAAAAAAATATGCTTCGGTAATGTAGATATTTCACCAATACTATGTTAAACTATCCTAGCACTTGCATCATTAGAAGCAGCGAAATTGGGTATAAAGTAACACAGTAAATATCAAGTTCTGTTTTAAACTCGGTAAATCGTTTACTGAAACGTTTAATTTGATGAAACAAGTGCATCGTGATGCGTGTTTATCAGGTACAAGTGTGTTTGAATGGTACAAATGATTTAAAGACGGTCATACGAACATAAATGACGACGAACATCCCGGTGCAAAAAATCTGTGGTTACGCAAAGTAACATCGAACTTGTGCGTGAATTTATCAGAGTTAAGTATTTCCAAACATTCAATTCATCGCACTTTGATACAGCATTTGGGATTTATAAAGATTTGTACCACACAAGCTAACTGAATTCAACATTACACAGACTTGATTAAAGACTCAAAAAAGGACGAAAACTTCAAGTATTGTAACTGGCGATGAGACGTGGTGTTTTCAATATGGTCCAGAGACCAAGCGTCAAAATTCCGAATAGAAGCACCCAAGCGATGAAAGACCGAAAAAGAGATTCGTTTTTATGATTCGAAAGGCATAGTGTACAAGGAGTTTGTACCAACTAGTCAAACAGCCAATGCTGTATATTAACTCGGTGTTATGAAACGTCTTTTGGCGCGCATTCGTCGTGTGCGCCCTCAATATCTTGAAAATGGTACCTGGCGTTTGTTACACGACAATGCACCATCTCGACGCTTATCACTTATTTTCTAACTATAAATGGTATTTCAACCATTCACCGGATTTGCCCCCCGGTGATTTCTATCTATTCTCCAAACTACATTGGCCGATGAAATGATAGCTTTATGCCGATGTCGAATTCATTAAAAAGGCGATCTTAAAGGACATTTCTAAAGATGAACTTAAAAATTCATTTGACATGTTAATTGACGGTGCAAAACGTGGTATTGAAGCCGAAGGCGACTACTTTGAATAAAATAAATGAATTTTTCCAAAATAGTATGCTTTTGTTTTATTTTAAAAAAATTCGGTTTTCTTTGCGAGAGACTGTTTAATCAAGTTTGATATTCAAATAGTATAGTAAAAATGGATGCGTAATTAACACTTAATCATTTAATAGAATTTTTATTAACTTACATATATGAATATACCAATAGTATTTAATAACAATAGTCAATTTTCAATCTTGGTCTTCTACTTGTATTTATTTATCGAAATTTTAGTAGGATTCAAGTTTATTAATTTATTCTGTTGAAACATTCATATAAATTATATGTACATAGTCTAGTAAATGTCATTAATATATATTAAAGAAGTAACGAGATTATAATAAATTTATAACATATTTTTAGGTTATTATTTATACTTAAAACTGTATAAAATATATATAGAAGATAATATACTATTTGATTTAATTATAAAAATGTTCATATTATTTAAATTGCGAAATGCAAAATAAATCAAGCTAGTGAGGAGTTCTATCCTTAGAAACTGGCACCATTTTATATCTGTTCATCTTCAACAGACCTCCATGGTTTACTAACATCCGCCTCACAGGACAAAGTAATTTTATTTGGCCTCTTTCTATCAGTCTTTGTTGAATCAAATTTACTTATGGATTTGGGACTATCCAAGGAAATATTTAAAGCCGTCAAAATGTATCGCGCAGCATCAGTATCGGCAACGACTTTATCCTCTCTACTTCCTTTTTTATTATATATATATAGGAGAAATATTTGTGTTTTGCTCCTTGATAAGTTTTAATTCTCGTTTTAAGTTATGAACTAGTAAGGTTAACTCGTGTAAATTTTTCAGTTGAGCTTTGAAGTCGGAACAGTCCTAACAAGAGAACGTAATTTTTCAGGCGTACTTCGGTTCGAATCAAACCAAAGCATGGAGCATAAGCGACGCGCCTAGACATATCTCATGCGAGCCCAGTTTCCCTTGACATTTATTAGGAACTGATTAGTTTAAAATAGTTGTAATTGTAAATATAGGATAAAATACCATAAATATAAATTACGTCATAAGACAGACAGTAATGTTGCTACAATATATGTGCTTACAAGTTAAAATTGTACATTGAATTCACTTCGAAATTTTGGTGTAAAAATCTGTACATGATGATTTTCTGAAGACGATGAATAATGCTAGTGTTTCCTATTTTGTAGACTTTGTATCCCAATGTGAAACACGGATCTTGATTTTAAATGTTTACTGCTTCACATAAAATTGTGATGGCTCTGAAAAGGAAAAGGGTTAGCGAGATTTATTCCTTTGTGAACTCAAATAATATGTTTCTTTGATGCTGAAAATTCTGAATTTCAATTTCTTAACAATGATAATTGGAAGTACGGTTACAGTAGCATTTCTCAATGATCCGTGTCTTAAGTCTGCAAGGAGCGAACGAAAATATCATTACAATTACAGGCAAATTAAAATTTTTAATCGAAAAGTTAGAACTCTTGACGAGGAAAGTTCCAGCTTTATTGCTTTCCAGACGTAAATAAATTTAAAATTTTGTCAGAAGACAGCAGAAAACTTCTCTGTATCATTTTTTAAATATTTTCCATCATTTGATTACCAAATACACCATCCTTTAGCAAGATGAGACAGTGTCTGCCATTAACAATAACAGTAGAAGAAAATTCAATAGATCTGAAAGATGATCCTGTGTACAAAACTTTATTTTCTATGCTCGAATTGTCAGAAGTTTGGATTTAGCTTCGGGGCCAATACTAACGATTACTTACCACGACCGTTAGATTTCTCTCGCCTTTTGAATTATCCTACCTTTGGCAATTAGTGTTCTCGGTGCTTATAGAAATTAAATCAAAACAAACGATTACAGGTGGTATATGAACAGTTACGTGTTCATTTATCTAATTTAGAACCACGTTTTGACAAAATTCTGTCGCAAAATAAATTGTTCCCTCTCACAAATAACATTATTATTGTATAATTGTTAATTATGTTACCTTTGTATATGCATTAATATCAATTACAATAAATAAATATTTACTTTTGAAACTAAAAAAAATAATGATCCGACTTAACTTAAATGATAAGACTTTTAATCTGAAACGGCAAAAAAAATGATTACAACGAATTGTTCCAGCACTAATTAAATTGTACATTACCTGACTTGGAAAATAAACAACTTTTCAAAATAATGAACTCACTTTTATTAATTTGGTGTAGCAAAATTTACAAAAATGTAAACAATAAACAATAATATTCTAAAAACCTTACAAATTTAAATATTGATGGATATGGATAATTAGTTTTTTATAAAAAATATATTCATATTTAAGAAAAAACTAAAGGGTAGACAATTCTTTAATCTATATATAACTTGGGTTGCGTCATAGATAAATTCAATTATACGACGTTAGTTAATCAATTTTCCCTCGTTAAATTATCTAAGTAATAAATTTATTTAAAATATTTGAGTGTTCAAACTGTGTTAGTAGCAAAAATTCTATAAACTAATGATAAATAATGTTATTCTTATTTAGATATCTATTTTCATAAATTATAATACTCAAATAACTTTATTCGATATTGTGTTATAAAATAGGGTAAGGTTCTATTTTTATGACCCATGCAATTGAGCTTTATTTTTAAATTTATTTCAGTACTGTGTTCTTTAAATAATAATTAAATTAGGCTTTTAACTTTTATATTTATTACTAATTTTAGTAATATAACCCAATAAATTTTGTATACAAATAGCCATATTTAGGTACCTTATGACTTTCAATATAATTGTTAAATATTCCTTTAAAATTTTATAGACTATCTTCTAGAAGAATGTAAATGAGATATATCTCCGGGACTCGTTATAAAGTATAACAGAATTTGGACTAATAATAATAGTGCTACACGAGCTGAATACTGATTTCCTGCAAATATTGCGGTTCGTGAATAATTAACTTTTATTGCAGGTTAATTAAAAAATTGGAATACCAGTAAATACAACGATATGTATCACGCGTTAGCTAATTAAACTTTTTAAATAATTTTATCACATAAATAACGTAGATTTATTATTTTTCCTTCAATTATATCTCGGAGTAAAAATTTAACAACTCATACAAAGTTATCAAATTTTCCTCTAAACATCTTTTCCTTCAATTATTCTTATGTAAGTATATTCTTGTTTCCCTCAAAATTATTTCATAAGTGTTATTACAAATTTTGTATGACTAATATAAATAATATAAACATTTTTATAATTAAATTAGATAATCTACTATCTTCTATACACATTTTATGCAGTCTGCTTCTGGGTTTCCGGGCTGGAACCGCGTCACTAATATATCTGCCGACGTTTCGTACCCATTTGTATGGGACATCTTCAGGGCTGAACTACTGCACTGAAACTGTTTCAGTGCAGTAGTTCAGCACTAATCGTTGTTTCACTGTACTTACAGGAATTCTTTTAGCACGGCTCTGATTAAATTCGGCTGGTATTTCAGGTGTCGTTAATTTTCTATTTCTTTTGCTAATTAATTTAATTCTTTCGTCGTCAGCTTTGGAAGTACCTCTCGATGGCCCCGACCGATTACGGTATTCCAGACTGCCAGTTTCTTGGAATAGACGAATTGTAAAATTCACTGTCGATTCTTTCACTTTTGATTTTTCACCAATACCGCGAACTGAATACCCCTCACGATGCAAAGTAAGTATCGCCGAACGTATTCCACTATCCAGCGACTTTCCCCCTGGCATTTTGTAAACAGAAATTACACTATTAGCTTACAAAATAGACAACTTCACACAAGCACATTCAGTGATCTACTGATGGGCACAGGGAGGTAGTAATAGGGTAACCGACTCATTTCTGGTAAATTTCTAGACTTTAGTCCCTTCCTAATGACCGTACAACTAATCTTAATTATATATAGTTGTAATTATCGTACAATGCTATTGAGATGCAATATCAGGTAATTATAGTTATTGTTAGATAAAAATATTTCTATCATATTATTTGGAGAATATATACAAATACAATACCTATTTGACTTATAAACCTTCTTAAGAATAAGGTGTAATAATACTATCGCTATTTATTGGCATTAATATAATTTTTATGATCGTTATGTAAAATTTAATCAAGTGTCCATACATCCATGAGCAGGAGTATATATATGTATATGTATATGTATATATATATATATATATATATATACATAACTTTTAGATGAAAGACTCTAATTTGCCTGTAATTGAAATGTTATTTTTGTTCGCTCCTTGCCGACATAAATTTAAAATATTTATCTTCTCGAAAGCATCGTTGTCGAATGCTACTATAACCACACTTCCAATTATCATCGTTAAGAAATTCAAATTCAAAATTTTCACCATCGAAGAAACATATTATTTAAGTTCGCAAACAGATAAATCCTGCGAACACTTTTCCTATCAGGAGCCATCGCACTACTATATGAAATAGTAAACATTTGAAATCAAGATCAGTAGTTTCACATTGGGATGCAAAAAGTCTAGGAAATAATATATCATAATATAAAAAATATGATTATATCTAATACACCACTTTAACAATGCTGTCCATTGTCTCATTGCCCCCGTTGTCCCATTGTCCATCAGTGAGAGACTTTTACACTAAAATTTCTCGATGAATATCATGTACAATTTTAGCTTGTGAACACATATTGCAGTCTAGAAATTGAACTCAGATAAGAAGCTAGAGCATGTGATATGTCTAGATCCGTCACTCATGCTCCATACTTTGGTTTGACTCGATTTAAATTTCGATCTACCGTTCTGGCTGTTCTGATTGTGAAGCTCAACTAAAGAATTTACATACATTAACTTCACTAGTTCATAACTTAAAACGGAAATTAGAACTTATCGAGTAGTAACACACAAATACTTCTCCCAAAAGCAGCGTGCTGGAAACTGAATGAATTATTCGGGATGTCACACGTAGGGAGGATCAAGTTGTTGCCGATATTAATGCTGCGCGAGACATTTTATAGGCTTTATAGAAGTATTACCTTCGATAGTTCCAAGTTCATAAGAGTGAGTAAATTTGATTCAACGAAGACTGACAGAAGGAGGCCGAACAAAATTACATTATTCTGTGAAGCGGATGCTACGAAATCATGGAGGTCTAATGAGGGTGCACAAGTATAAAATGCTGCAAGTTTCTTAGGATAGAACTCCTCACCAGCTTGATTTTTCTCTCAGAGTTAAGCAGGAATTGAATACTCGTAAAGCTGTTGGGGAAGCAAATATTAGAACAAAATATTTAAAGATATTCCGCAAATTGTTTCATCGACAATTTCGGAAAACTAGGACTGATATGGTGTACTTACTGAAACACCTCGACGACAATGTAAATAGTACCAATACTTTTGATTCAACTTACAATGTCTTTAGAACTGATAGAACATTATGATTAATTAAACGATCTACTAATAATGGCGTACTCTCTACATTTACTAATGTTTGTGGTGCATCCCTGGTTGATGTTTCCAATATTACCAACGTAACGTCCAATATCTATATACTGTTATGTAAATGCAAACTAGGTAATATTTTTATACATGCAGTCAATATTTATATACCTCCTGATGTTAAATTGTGACTTTGAAGTGTTCTTCGATGTTTTGGATCTTCATCTACTGGATAACCAGTTACTTATGATGAGCGATATTACTGCTCTCAAATTTAATATTTCCGACTCAGAGGACGAAAAGACTATACTCTGAAACATTTCACTGAAGCCTTAAATCTACGAGATTGATTGGATAACCAATTCACAAAACAGGTTACTTAACTAAACATTCACTAACTTGGATTGCCTGGTAGAGATTGATAGGGATTCATTGCCATTCATTTAGGAGGATTCACTACATTCTGCTCTGTGTGTGACCATTCGGTTAAGGAATATGCCTAGGATAGATGGTATTCCATCGAATGCTAACCAACGATACAACTTTCTTACTGCCGACTCTGTTACATTATGTTCTCAATTGACAATATACGACTTGTCTTTTCTTTCGGAGTTAAATGATGTTAATTTGGTTGTGGTTGCTTTCTATGAAGCTCTTTTTTCTATCCTGGATCGCTCTATTCCAAAAATGAAAGCATTAATACGCATGAGAGAATTCTACTTTAAAAAATGGATATCTACGAAATTCTTCTACTATTATAAAGAGTTTAGGAGAATAAAGCAAGTGCTTAAGCAGGAAACTAAATATACTTATAACACTTTTCAAGCTCGGATTGAAATTAATATTATAGATAACCCGAAGATATTCTGGAAGTTTGTCAACAATAAACATTCGGAATCTAGAATTCCGGGACATATGGTTTACGACGTGGTAGAACTTATGCAGCCAGACATAATAGTGAACAAGTTTAAGGTAATTTTGATGCAGTGTGCGTTTTTGTTTTCGACGGTACAGATCGTGTACGGAAGTTTCGTGCGGAATTTGCCGTAGTTTTCCAGGTGCGACACTGTTTAATTAACTGCTAATGATGACAACTTATTTGTCGAAATATGTATACAGAATACGAAAACTAATGTGGAATGGGATCATATATTATCCTTAAGTGATTAAGTAAAGAAGTTTGTTGGAGGTTCTTCCAAGTCTTCATGTTCGATAATTATCCTTCCATTTCTGTCGGACACATCACAGTTGATGATGTGTTCTTTAGTGCAGCTAAACTTAAATCTAATGGTGACGACCGTATGCAAAATTTTCTAGTGCGTGACTGTGCAACAGCATTAGCAGATCCTTTAACCGTCCTGTGTAATTTAATTATAAATAACTATATCTCTATTTCGAAGTATCTGGAAAACAAGCAGAATCATATCCGTGTTCAAGAAAGATGACAGATCTACCATTAGTAATTATAGATCAATAAATATATTACCAAATTTTAACAAAGTTTTTGAACAACAACCACAAAATTAGTGAGCATTACTCAATTTCTTTCTTCGGCTATTGATAATTAACATTAAGTCGATGTCATATATACGGACTTTTTTAAAGCTTTTGATTCTATAGGCCACAATATTCTCGTTGTCAAGCTGAATTACTTTGTTTTTTTGTCCTGCACTTGTTCGTTTCAGGTCATCGTACCTCACTAATCGATCTGATTATGTGTTTTATAATAGATTTTCGTCTAAAATTTTCTCATTCTTCATAAGCTTCTGGTGTATCCACCAAAAGCTTATGCAATAACTATTGATGATATACACATACAGAAAAGTAGAAAATAAATACAATCGAAAGATAAATAAGACTCAACAAATTAAATGGAATGCTGTATAAAATTATTATTACGTTACACAATAATAAATAAGCCTGTACATAATTTATGAAAACATTCACCAATATAATCATTATGTATAAATAAGCCAAAGATTTAAAAAATATCATATTGAAACCTGTTAAAATTTCTACACATAACGTGCACAGGAGTCTTTAATAAAGCATTGGGTAGTCTAAAAGTGGCACCGTATTGTGCATTAAAAACGGGTCGATAAAGTCGATACAGCCCAGTATCATTGGAGAGTCGATTTCACTTAACATCGATTTTGATAAAAATCTACCACTTTGCACAGCAACAAACTAGATGCTGTTTATTGTGGCGATTTAAAAACGATCCTAACCTTTTCTTCATTCAGGATAAGTGGTGGATACACCAGAAGCTTATGAAGAAATTTGTACCTTGAAATATCAAGGTTCAAATTTCTTCATAACCTAAGGGTGAATTACTACTTTTTCTGACCTTGAAACATGTGCTCATTCCAAGTAATACCAAAAAAACAGATCACGCTGTTTCCAAGGACCCTACACGTAACGTAAAAGAAGGAACAAAACCCCAATTAAACACATGTAATACAAAGACTCATTATTTCTACCTCGAATAGATAGATAAACTAATATGGACACCCTTTTCCACAACTAGTGTAATTCATCGCCTATTTAAACATCACGTATCTCACAAATCGATAAATATAGTCTTTGTTCTGATATATCTCAAGAAACTGTCTCGGTCAATCAACATCCAATCTGAACATACAATCTGAATATAGATTCACAAAAGAGACCAAATCACGTTGTCCACCCACTTATAAACGCTCGACCAATAATGTCATGAACAAAAAAAAGAGGAAGGTAGGTAATTGCCAATTCATTATTACAGCCATTGTTTACATACGGCTTCGAATGCTTCGTTCGGCTTTATTTACTACACGAAACATGTGAAATAACTTAAACTAGCACGAAAAGCAGAAATCTACCGCATCTGTATTTCTGCTTAATAAATATAAAAAGTAACGACCCATTGCCAAATTAAAATAAATTCAATGAAATGCACATTCATGAATCACGCAAGATAGCGAAAATTAGTAATAATTTGAAATTATTTAATTTTGATACACACACGATATTTTTGCATAGCAATATGGCCAATAATATTCGGATCTTCCTCCAAAACTACTGTAGGGTGTCGCATGTTTAGATGGTCCGTGGTATCTTCACACTTTTTGCGTATATTTTTAAATTTGTCACAGCATATATCTGGAATCTCTCTCACTAATAACACCGCAACATTTTAGATAACTCTAAAAAGCATGCATTTTTCGCTTTACGTTTTATATAACAAATTTTTTCGTTTTTCTTAATAAAATCCATCATGTTTCTTAAAATTAAATAACATGCAAGTATAACTAATGCAGAAATATAACTAATAGGATTCATCGGAATTATAAAGAGACTCTGAATTAAAGACCCATAATCGTAATCAGTTATAATTAACAAAAAGATTTTGAACTTAAGGAAAAGGTACTATGCTGATACTCGACAAAATATTGTGTAGTTAGGAAGATGAACAAACGTGGAAACACTTACTACTAGAATGAAATAACAATTGGCAATATAAAGCTTTGTTTGTGTATTAATTTGTCTAATTCTACGATCACAGAAACATAAATTGACCCAAATATTAGTATGAAATCGAAAAATTATAATTATTAAATACATTTTAAGTGATAGATTATCTAAAATGTAGTTAATTAGAAAAAAGTAAATAAAACTCCTTACTATATCGATCTTCGTATTCTGTATTAGTTTTCGACAACTAAGTTGCCATTATCAGCATATAATCAGGTACAGTGTCGCAACTTCATTTGCGGTAAAACTCGCACAGATAACTCCGCGCACGTTTTTTCCTCAAAAAACAAAATACACAATATAATTTCAGAAATTCAAAATAGTTTTTATATTCCTTTGGTAGTTTATTGAAAGAATCTTAACAAATGGTATAAAATAAATAAATTATTTTCTGTTCCTGCCAGATAATTAGTTTTTATTAAATTATTATTTTCATAATTTATTTTTTATTCCTATTGATATGTTTAGAATAATTGCAGGCTGCAATCCCTATTTACTCCATTAAATAAATTACATATCATTTTATTTTAAAAAATAGTACTTTATATAAAAGTGTTAGAAATGATTTAATGATACAGAGATTTTGGCTCCATCTAGTGAATGATAGTGTATTACAGAAATTTCAAAGAGAAAATTGATCATACTTGGTAAATTACAGTTGATTAGTAAACTTTTAATGGGTCATCAATAGATGTCGGTAGGGACAGTGCGACTTCAATTTGAATTAGAAAAATAAATAATACCTCTTAAACATATTATGTTTGATAAATTCATGGGTGTTGCTATTTTATATTAAATTGTTTGGAAATATTTCTCTTCACGATTGAATATAGAGATTAATGGATATTTCATTACCGGTACTTCACAACAGATGACCCATCTGTTATATGGTATTGTCTCGAACAATAAATGTATTGAACTCTATATTAAAAACTGCGTGTCATTTAACAGAGAAACATACGTCTTTGAAATCTCTCCGTAGCAAAACAAAGAAAATTGATTATTTTTTTATAAAACATGTTCTTTTCAAAACAATAATAATTAATAATGAGATTAGATATTATATTTCTCAATTTACTAGTTTTTTTATGATTGCTTCTTTAACACCTGCAATTGATAAACATACTTGAAAATAAAAAAATTGCTAGACTTGGTAGAAAATGTATTCATCACAAAAGTAAAATAGGTTATGTTAATAATTTTGATATGAGAAAATTGTACACTAAGTCGCACATATTGAGGTATGTTAAAGTTTCCTGTACGCTAGTTAACATCTACACAAAGAAAGAACAAAAAATATATACAGAAATCCATATTATATTATTTTGTTTTAAAACACGGCAAATTTAGGATAATAAACACAAAAACTCGTTATTGACTTTATAGAGTATCTTCAAGAAGAAATGTAATAGAGATCTTTTACTACCTGTAGATTCAGTTCATGGGGTTAAAGAGATTTCAATTCAGTTATATTTCAGTGTTTTTTAAAACATGCTTGTACGAAGACGGGTATTTGTATCATTTTAATTTATTATTGTACTTTAATGTAATTTACATTTGTTATTACCGGAATTCCATCTAAAAGTTATTGCTTTCGAATACATATTCGAATTTGGCAATTTCGGTTTTTTTCTCTATTCAGTACATAACTTACCTTTTTACATATTAAAATTGCATTTCAATTTTTTTATTTCTCTGATTTAAAAAAGTAATTTATTTTAATATTATTTTGTTCGATAACTTACCTTTTTGATATCAATAATTGATTCTCTTTTGTCTTTATTGAATTTTTTAACCTTGTTATCAATATATTTTTTGAGTTTTGTCGGACTATCACTTGTCGATGATATCATTATTTTATTTTATTTAATGATTATATTGTTCAATTATTTTTCCAACTTGGACTTATTTCTTTAAGAATTTGTTCGCACCATTTTCATTTTGTGAGCATTTCTAATATTCGATAGGTGAAAAATTTGGAGCCCTTTTTCTTTCCTCGTCGGTAAAATTTAAATTTTCTTATTTACATGAGCTTTCATATTATAAGTTTACTTATGGTGGCACTAGAAATTGGACATTCTATTATAACTTTAAGAAAAGAACCACCCTCCGGAGTCAAAGGTAATAAACGACAGCTGGATTACAAGAGACAAATTCAGTTAAGAGTAGTAGCATTTTTTGAGTGCTTCTTTCGATTTTGAGCTATGAACAATATAAAACTTCTGAAAATTAACCTTGCTACTATAACTCATGTCTTCTCGGTAAGATAGTATTATTAAAAAAAAATCTCCCAATGTAGCTTGCTATTGCTATATGCCAACTTGCTATTTTCTTGTATTGCCAAACATATATTCTTCTTTTAAATCTACTTTTCAACCACTGAATTGTCTAGAAAACCATTTATATTAGACATCCGTAATTAATAATGCGATGGAATGTCAAGAGCTGTTCTATATAGATATTTCTACTTGTAGTGAGTTTACTCATATTATTTCTGCAATTTTCAGGTTATTTGTTATTCTAAATTTCATTTTTAAGAGTTAAGCTGGGTTTCTTTTGAATCAACTAGGTCTATATCTTGTCTCAGAACAAGAAGTGATTCAAATATCCCGCTAGAATGCGGAACACAGCTTAAAAATGTAACTATAATATATAAAAATGAAATATAAACAGATGTGAATGCAGTAGTTTGTCAACAATATTAATCTTTTCTTCATTATATAAAAATAAATAAATGGAATAATGGAAGTATGATTATACTTTTTTGGATTAATATGTACAACCTATCCAAAATTAAGATTAAATGTTATTAAAATAAAGCAATGCAAAAACGTAATTAAACGTTTACAGGTTATGAAAAATGGCGGATATCTGGCATTCATTTATCCATATTAAACTTGCCAGTTCAAGAACCAATGAAATCTCTTAAAAATATGTACTATTTTGGCGCAATATTTGAATCACTCCTTCTTATTCTGAGACAAGGTATAGCATCAAGTTATATGCAACAGTTGAATAAATATAACGATTGATTATAACTTACAAACTAAATTTTTTTAAACTTACCATTGTCATTGGTAATCTTTAAAGAATTTAAAACATTTAAAATAAATACCAAAAAAATGACATATGTACGAGGGAGCGTTTTTATATTCGCGGAATGAGCGGGTTGTAGAGGGGTGAGTAGGCGCATTGGGGGCGTGGCCTGTGCAGCGACTTATGATTAGTATAAATACGAAGTTTCATTGTTATTAGACAGTTAGTCTTTGAGCTATCGTCAACCAAGTAACATAATCAGGAGTGAAAAGTGAAATATGGAATAAATCGAATATCGTGCCGTTATAAAGTTCCTTACCAGGCAAGGAAAATCAGTCGCGACCATAATGAATGAGATTTCATTGGTTTACGGCGACTCTGGTCCAGGAAAAACCATGGTGTACAAGTGGCATAGTTTATTTAAACAAGGAAGGGAATCTCTTGAAGACGACCCGAGGCCGGGCAGGAGCATTGAGGTGATCACGCCAGCACTTATCCAAAAAGTTGAACAAATTGTACTCGAACATGCTCGACTAAAGAAGAAACAACTCGCAGAAAATACAACAATTTTTAAAATTCTACACGATCATCTCGGCATGTCTAAGGTCAGCGCAAGATGGGTGCCGAGAATGCTCACGCTGTCGCAAAAACAACAGCGCGTAGAGTGTTCGCGTGCATTTTTGGATCTCTGTAATGAAGACAAGGAAGGTGTATTGAGTGGAATTGTTACTGGAGACGAAACTTGGGTTCATCATTATGAACCTGAGTCCAAACAAGACTCCATGCAGTGGCATAAAAAGGGCACAGCACCTCCCAAGAAATTTAAAGTGTCACAATCAGCTGGAAAACTCATGGCAACGGTATTTTGGGACTCGGAAGGAATATTGTTGATTGATTATAAAGATAAAGGTGTTTCTATAACCGGAGAATATTACGCTTCAATATTAGAGCGACTAAAAGAAGCCGTTAAAGAGAAAAGACGGGGAAAATTGACAAAAGGTGTTCTGCTTTTGCACGACAACGCGCCCGTCCACAAGAGCCGCGTTGCGTTAGCTGCCCTGCATAAGGTGGGCTTCGAAATTGTGAATCACCCACCCTACAGCCCAGACCTGGCCCCGAGTGATTATTACCTGTTTTCGAAAATGAAAAAAGAGCTGCGGGGTAAAAAATTTTCTGCCGATGATGAAGTCAAGGAGGCAGTTTCGGCGTATTTTGCAGATAAAAAGAAATCATTTTTTTATGAGGGTATAAATAAATTAATTGAAAGATGTGAAAAATGTATCCATCTTGCAGGTGAATATATTGAAAAAGAAAAATAATTTGGTTTTTTTATTTCCACCCCTTGTCCCCCATTCCGCGAATATAAAAACGCTCCCTCGTATATATGCAAAGAAAGTTCTGCAATCTTCGAAAACATTTAAACATTTTAAATAAACAATAAACAATAAGATTTGTACTTTTATCAATTGCAAATTTGAAATTAAAAGTTGTATCCCTTAACTCTTAAAAAGATCTAGACTCAATTTGCATACAAAAAAAGCAAATATCAGTTTTTGAAAATGTACTGAATTAAAATTTGGATTATAATGTTTATATTCAAAGAATTTGTTCTCGAATGTAATATTCAATCAAATGAACTAAATATACATACATGTAATTACTTACCATAACGGCCATCGTCGGCCTACTCATATGACTTGTAATTCCATATATTAAAATAAAATAAAATTTTTAAATCACAGCAATTACAATCCGAAATAAAATAAGTTCTGATTTATGAATTGTATTTCAAAATAAAGTAATCAATAGTATTAAATACATCAGCCTACTGATATAATAGCTACTACTAATATCACAGCCGGCCGATCGCTCGGTGGTAAATTAGTTACTGGTTTATTACATCGGGAGTTTCGGGTTCGAAGCCGCTGGCCTGCTCTCCGGGAAGATTTTTCCATTTCCCGTTTAAACGAATGCTGACAGACAAACGTCTTAAGTCGCCCTACGAGCGCGAATATAATAATAACTCATGATCTGCCAAAGCATCCTGTAATTTGAGTTAAGTTGTTGAGAGATGTCATAAATTATTATTAATGCTATTATTATAATATCACCCTTCTTTGGTAGAATTTCACAAGAGAGCAGTAAATTTTTTCAAAAATTTCTGAAGCGTATATATTATACAATGTAGCTATAAAAATTATAATTTTTCAGTTTCACATCGTGAAAGCGCATAATTATATGTTATTATGTTCATAGATGTAACGTTTTTGCTAAGATTTTATACATTTTACATAATGAATTAATCTACATAGATGCATAACATGTGATTTCAATTGCTCAACACATTTTCTGTACATTTGAATATTTATAAATAATGTCTGATTATTTTTACATAAAGTTAGTTTAAAATATACAGCAATATATATTTATACGTGCATTTTTATATATTAATTGTTACCAACAAAGACAGCCTTAACATGTATTTTGCAGACAAAAGCTCTTAAGATTTTTTACTCATCATTGTCTCAGATAGCAAACATGAAATATACCATCTTACCTTATATGTTAAGATGCTTTTAAAGATAAAACGACACGTGCTTGTGAAAAAAGAATGTAATTATAAAGTTCCTCATTATTGCGTAGAAATGAAATTCTCTATTAGAAATATCAAAAATTGCTTTTATGGCTTTTATAGAGGAAAGAAATATATAATTATTTCCAGCAATCGTCAATAATGTCAGGTCACGTTATGTCTTACTCATTTCGCTCGACGAATATTAATTTTGAGTTATATTTTTCTTAATTATTAAGTGGTTTTTATATTTATCCCAGTAAAATTTATAACTTCCCAAGGGCAGTGCCTCGCCGTGAAAAACAAAAAGAAATAAACCGCATCCCTATTAAATCTACCGAAATGGCAGCAGAAATCTGAACTTATAAGGTCAAACCCGCTTGATTACGATTAACATAGCACGTGATTTCTACGCTTGAAAATTTTCATATTAATGTTAATTAGTTAAATTAGTTTCTTTTTATAGTGAGTAAAATGTATCAAATGCAGTTCGTGAATATTTATTGTTAAAATGTAACACCAATTTCCTATTTTTTAGAATTCCTCCGCTAGCACTATATTTAACAATAAATAATAATACAACTGATTAATCTGGTACGTAGATTTCCGCGGTCGTGATCCATGCTATCTGCTTTTGGGCTCCTGGGCTGGAACTGCGTCACTTATATATCTGCCGACGTTTCGTACCCTTTTGTACGGGACATCTTCGGGGGAAACTGGTGTAAGTTGTGGTAGACGGATTTATATATGGATAATGGGTCATGGGTCAATGAAGCGTTACGGTTGCAGTTAAGTTGTTTGGAGATGCAGGATTGCCAGGCGTTGTGTAGGGGGTAGCCATCATCACGGTTAAGGTTATTGGAGATATCTATAGATTCGCGGATTTTGCGACCATAATAATGATTAGTACGGGATAGGATCTTGGTGGAATTAAATTGGATATGGTGCCCGGTTTCTAGCCTATGCTTGGCAAGTGCAGAACCAGCTACGCGCGCCAACCTAGTAAAAGGCTCATGCTCAGAAACACGAGTGCCGACATACCGCTTTGTTTCACCAATATATACACTGCAGCACGAGCAAGGAATCCTGTACACACCAGGTGATTCTAAAGAAACACGGTCTTTTACGGAAAAAAGGTCAGATAATTTGGAATGGGATTTGAAGATGATTTTGATGTTGTTTTTGAGAAGTACTGATGCGGTCAGTAACACCTTGTATATAGGGTAGATGGGCTTTAGAGAGGGGTAGAGATAATGTATGCTGTGTATTGAGTTGTGGGACTTTGGGATTAAGATGTCGATCTATAGTTTGTTAAATAGTATGGTTGGAAAAATTGTTGTTTATAAGAGCTTTGGTAACATAACTTAATTCCTGGGATAGAGAATGCTGGTCAGATATATTGAAAGCTCTTTGGACTAAGGAATTAATAACGCCCTGTTTCTGGGCAGGATGATAATGGGAGAGGGCGTTAAGATACCGGTCAGTGAGTCTGTGTGTGTGGGTTTGCGGTAAACTGAATATCCTTCTGATTCAATCTCCATGGTGAAACTTATGGAATCGTGTTGCGAATTTAGGAAAACAAGGAAGTTGTTCAAGAAATTCCGACCATGCGGCCAAATAACGAAGGTGTCATCTACGTATCTGAACGAACGTTTCGGTTTTTGGTTACAGGAGTGTAGGATTTGTTGTTCGAATGCCTCCATAAAAATGTCGGCGACAACAGGAGAGATAGGAGACTCCATGGCTGCACCCGATACTTGTTCGTAGTAACTGCCACGGAACTGAAAATAGGTAGAGGTTAAACAAGTATTCACCAGATCGGCTAAATCATCAGGTTGGTTGTCAGTGAAAAGGATTTGACGGATTATTTGGATAGTGTCAGGTATAGGGACTCTGATAAATAAGGATTCGACGTCAAAACTAACTAGTAGATCATGAGGATCTACCGTTAGGCCATTCAGTCTTTGGAAAAAATGTTTGGAATTTTTTATAAAGGAATCACTGTTGCCGATGTATGGTTTGAGAATGTTGGAGAGATATTTAGATAATTTATAAGTGGGACTGTTACTAACTATGGGACGCAGAGGAATGTTAGGCTTGTCAATTTTTGGGAGACCGTACAGTTTTGGGGCTTTGGATTCGCTGGGTAATAAGGTTCTGTGAGAATTAGTAGGAATAGAAGACGTTCTATTCGTGAGGTGGGATCTCGCTTAAGGAGTTTATAGGAACCGTCCTGGAGAAGATTTTGTATTTTAAGCTCGTACTGGTCACTGTCCAGGACAACAGTGGCGTTACCTTTGTCAGCTCTGAGTACAACGATGGTGATATCGGATTTCAAAGCTTTATTGGCTAGAATCTCGGATTTTTAAAGATTAGATTTCGGTGGTTTGGCCTGCGTGAGGATTTTTGGAGATTCGAAACGGATGGGATCAGCGACAGCCGGAGAAATTTGACAAGAGCGAATTCTATACCAGTAATGATGTCTTCCGTAGGGATGTCTCTTTTTCAACGTCTGTATTTTCTAGGTTTGGCTTCTATTCAAAGTCGTGCATGCGCCTTAACCATTTTAGCCGTTATTTACAATATCGTTGACACATATATGTTAATTTTTTTTTAATTTTATTATTTTCAAATATGATAATTCTTTTTAAATAGTTTAACCACTTTAAATAAAATTAGTATCACTTATTTATTACTTATTATTCTCTTGTAATATCGTTGGAAGTATTTTATAATTCTACCATCTTTATTTATCTTTTACATCTCTCATTTGTTTTATTTTAGGTTCACTGTACGTGTTTACCAGGCAATCGACTAAGAAAATTTTCTTATCCAATGAATATTAACAATAAACAAAAAAGCAACGTTTTTCTTTTAAAATTATTAACGGTTAGTGAATATATTTCATTACAAAATATTAAATTCTACTTATATTTAATTTCCTATATTTAGTAGTTATAAAATCCACACTTTAACAATTAAATATATAAATTTAACGATGCACCTTTAACTCTTTCAGCCACGCTTTCTTATACATAACTTCAGAATAAAAATAATTGCTTTTTTAGGTTAATTGACGTTTATTTATTATGAAAAACATGTAAAAAAAGAAAACACCGTTTGGGCTTTTACAAATTAGGGTGGTTAACATACTAATCACCATGGCTGTTGGCATAACAAATCATTAAGAAATGTTTAGTATAATATATAAGCAAATTTATTTTCTATGAAAATCTGAAAAACACGTTTTATATTTTCGTATACAAAGAGGGACTTTATAGGTGACGCATTGCCATATAGTACGCACCGGACTTTTCTTAGTGCTGCATTTTGCGCATCTTCGAGAAGTGGTTCGCTCTGGCTGATGCATGTTGCCTTTTAGACGTAATTCTGTTGGTACAGTTGGTTTGTGCCGCTTTATTTGTACAGGAGAAAATGCATAGCTATTGTGGGAGAATTTAGAGCATAATTCAGAGTTCTTCACCTGAGTGGGTGCCAGAATCCCTTAGTAAACACTTCTTCGAAAATTTTTGTTACTGAGCTGCTTCCATGTACATAATGTAGGAGTTTGTGATAGCACAGTCTAAAAAGTGAAAAATATTCGATTTTTCATTTACGTGATTTTCGGTCTATAGCAACAGTGCTTTTTAGCTGGTCTAATTTGTACACATAGTTCATAGAATTGTTGTATTGTGTCACAGCTTCAGGACAAGCTATTTCATTTTTGGCACCATTGTGTTCCCTGCTAGTAACAATACCAGTCTTTCTCGGATTTATGTAGTTCGTAAGCATGAAAACTGATTTTGTCTTTCCACTTTAGAAAGGCGATATTTATGTCGCTGACTCTGTAATCGTGTTCTCCCCTGTTTAGAGCATTGTCTTCTTTTAGTATAGGTTAATATTTACGGTTTGAGTTTACGGTACCACAATCGTGTTCTCCCCTGTTTAGAGCATTGTCTTCTTTTAGTATAGGTTAATATTTACGATTTGAGTTTACAGTACCACAAGCAAATATGTTATCTTTGTACAAGTCTCCTGCAAGGCATAGCTATTGAAATAATTATAAATAAAGACTTTGTGATTTTTCAATTTCAGATCCATGCAAAATTGTCGAACAACGTTACCACCGAGATCAGTTTGTACTTTGTCACTATCCTTGCCAGTATATATATACATATATATCGAAATCTAAACAATAGGCGTAGGTGTGACATCCTCTAACTCTATTATATCGTTTGGTACACCCCTACCCCCAGTGCACTTGTCCGGTTCCCCCCTTCTGAAAATTTTCTTCCATTTTGGTTCTCTCATAATAGTTTGAGTAAATGAAGCACTAGTAGTAGCACTACCAGTAGTGTCAGGCAAATTTGAAATGGTAATGCCATGGTTCGAGTCAAATTCATCTTTAAGATTTAGCTGGAGCCCAGAAGGTATGTCGACGAGCACCATCGGGTCCGTTTGCATCTCATAATTTTCTCCTTCATCTGATTCAAGACTGCACACACTTTCGTAATTAGAAAGTATACTTTCCAACAAAATATCTTCTATATCACGTTCATTAAGTACACGCGGCATCCTTATAATGCAACATAAATATGTATTTCATGAAACCTACTATAGTCACAGTGGTTAGTAATCTAACCACCGTGCTACTTACCTTATTTATCGTAGATTATATAATATTTTATAATACTTTTGTTATAAAATAATTAAACGGACACTATACCATAGAGTAACACCGAATTCGTTAAATAATAAACACTCTGAGCATTTTTATTACATTCGGGAAAGTCCCATTAAAAAACAACACATTTCCACATTTTCAAAAAATCTGTTAATCTACCGAGCATGCCCTGGAGTAAAAGTTGCGAATTAAACGACCAACGACGACTTTAAAAAAAGGAATTGCTTAGCAAATTGGCATCAGACAGCATAAACAGTGATTTTGAGAACTCTTAAATAGGTGGTTAGATAACTGACCACCAACCCTGAAAGAGTTAACCCTATTTTTGCATCCTACGCTTCCAATTTTCACTTAATATTATAACAAAATTAATTCTTTAAAATCTATGCATTTATAATTTCCTTCTGTCCCCATTTACATAAATTATTATCTGTTAAAAATTTATCCCTTCTACTTTATTTGTAATATATATTTTTCAAAAAAAATTAATTATAATTAATTTCTTAAATTTGCCTAATAAATGAAGTATTTCTTTTCTATAAGATTAATAAATTTTATATATTTGAACTGTAATTATTTTGCAAAATATTGCATTCCTAAAATTTCCTTCCGATCCCTGTTTCTACTCAATGTATTTTTTTAGGCTTAATATCTACTCTGAACAATTTAATAGGAATTATCTTATTCTATATACAATGGTTAGAAATAGTTTCCAATACTATAAGGTTTTACTTCCTATCGACACAAAGAAACAAAAACGTATTTTGGCAACATCTGTTTAAGATTCTAAGTATCGTTTGATATATTTGTAAAGGCGTTTCAAATTTCGCGGGTTTTTTAAAGAATAAATAAAACACATAATTTGCATTCACTTTCAAACACTTTTTATTGATTATTGAAGTATCAGTTATGACATTTATATGCGAAAAATAATATCTGCCAAATGGCCTCCTCTTGCAGCTCCACAGACATCCACTTTTTTGTTAAAATTTTCAATGACATTTTGACATAATTGAGGGTCTATCTCACCAATGACACGAATAATTTCATCTTTCAAAGCAGAAATTGATTGTGGATTGTTTTTATAAACTTTTCACATAACCTCAAAGAAAATAATCTAACAGTGTCAAAGCACATGATCTTGATGGCCAATTAACATCACCGTTCCTTGAGATTACACATCCAGGAAATTTTCTCTCAATAAATCAATTGATTCGTGTGTAAAACGAGGTGTGGCGCCATCCTGTTGAAACCACATATTCTCTAGATCAATATTCATTAATTCAGGATACAAAAATTCGGTTATCATCCGACGATATCGATCACCATTGACAGTTACAGTTTCACCAGCAGCATTTTCAAAGAAGTAAGGTCCAATTACACCACCTGACCATAATGCACACCACACAGTAACTCGTTTAGGATGCATAGGTTTCTCGTGAATATTTCGTGGATTTTCCTCACCCCAGATACGGTAATTTTGTTTATTAACATGGTGACTATGTTAATAAATTCAAAATGTGCCTCATCGGAAAACATTATTTTTTGAGAAAAATCAGCTGGTTGTTCATTGATGAAATTGACAAATGAACGACGTTTTAAATGATCTAATGGCTTCAGTTCCTGTGTTATTTGAACCTTATATACCTTCACAGCTAAAACCTTCTGTAAAATAGCCCATGTTGTTCATCCACTAAGTCCAAGTTGTTGTGAACGTCGTCTAATGGACATTTCAGGATCTTCAACAACACTTTCACGAACCAAACCAATATTTTCTTCTGAACGACAACTACGATTGTATTTTTCACTTTTTTGATCTTCCACGGAACCGGTCTCTTAAAATTTTTTAATAATTCGATCAATAGTGCTTTCAGATGGACGATTATGTAAACCATAAAATTCACGTAATTTTCTAAAAACTCTTCACAGAACGCTGATATTCATAAAATAATTCAACAATTTGAACGCGTTGTTGTCATATTAACGTTTATCTAATACATTTTAATGTGATGAATCCACGTTTTTTTTTTTTTTGAAAAACTAAAATATGCCGCGAATATTATATTGATCATATACGAATACAATAATTCTTATATGATAACTTCTTACGCAAGAGTTATACAATAACAAGTAATGCAAATTACACCATAAGTTATTTTTATAAGCAATATAATTATAATTTATGTACTAAATTATAATTTAAGAAATCAGATTTCACGAACAACACAATTAAAAAGGTTAATTAGATCATATTTATATTAGGTTAATATGTAAGTTCATATTTACCGCATAGATTTTATATGGACATCGGTTTTCACAGGGGTCTATCGGGTTGTACCGATTGCGCGAATACTAGTGATGGTCAGATTCTAGACGCAAGTGTATTAGATAATTTATAATTCATGACAAAATGTATCTGTAAGAAACCTTGTCAAATGTACAGACGCTGATAATCGAATACGAGGCTAGTTTGACAAGTAGTGAGAATGGAAAAAAAACGAATTTTTTAAATACAAAATAATTTTTATTTTTCAATATATTCTCCTAAAAGAGCAATACATTTATTCCAACGGTGCTCCAATGCCCTTATGCCATCTCTAAAATGCGATTCCGGAAGGCTTGCAAAATACTCATTTACGAAGATAATAAGCTCGTCGTTAGACGAAAATTTCTTTCCACCTAGTGCGGTTTTCAATTTTGGAAAAGGGTGGAAGTCGGAAGGGACTAGATCCGGCGAATAAGGCGCATGCGGTACTAATTGGAAATGCAACTCGTGGATTTTTGACATCGCAACTGTGCTGGTATGTGAGGGAGCGTTGTCTTGGTGAAACAGAATCTTTTTCTTTGGCATTCCTGGCCGTTTAGCACGAATCTCAACATTTAATTTTTGTAGAAGTTCTGCATAATATTGTCCGTTTATTGTGGCACCTTTCTGAAGGTAATCAATGAGCAAAATGCCCTTTGAATCACAAAAAATTGATGCCCTCACCTTGTTTGTCGATAAAGTGGTTTACGCTTTCTTTGGAGGTTCAGAACCACGTTCTAACCAGTGCTTCGACTGTTGTTTAGTTTCGGATATACTGTAGTATACCCAAGTTTCATCGCAAGTAACAAATCACCTACAAAAATCAATCGGATTCCGCTTATAATGGTCCAAACACTCATTGGAAATGCGCAAACGAGTGAACTTTTAATCAGTCGTAAGCAATCGCAGCACCCAACTTGCCGAAAGCTTGGGAAGGCCCAATTCTTTTGTTAAAATGTGGTATACGCGTTCTGTTGAAATATTTACCATGTCTGCTATCTCTTTCACTTTGAGTCGTCGATCTTGCGTAATAATATTATGGATTTTTGTTATCATTTCCTTAGAAGTCACGATTTTGAGTGCTCCAGAGAGCGCTTCATCAACACAGCTTGTTCTACCACGTTTAAATTCATTTACCCATCTACTTATTGTGGCGGATGATGGAGTAGATTCACCTAATGTTTCCCGTAACTCATCTTTTATTTCGGTAGCTTTCATACCCTTAATTACGAAGTATTTAATCACCGCACGATGCTTTTTCCATTTTAACAAAACGACGTGTTGCTTCTTTTTTAATCAGCTGTCAAAAATAAACTAATCAACCGATTTATCTAAATATCGGAATGTATACATATAAATAGGCAACTTAAATTACAGTGCATTTGTTTTACCAATTAGAGCGCCACCTATGTGTCATTCTCACTACTTGTCAAACTATCCTCGTACGTGTATATATTTCTATATATATACATATATATACATGGGACGTCTTTAGAACACTTTAATACATTTAGAGATCTGGACGTATTGTTTAATTCAAAGCTGACATTTAATGATCATGTCTTATATATACATATATATGTAAATAGACGTCTATTGGCACTTATTTTAATGTATAATTCATTTATTCGAACTAAATTGAAATACCGTTTGGTTGTATGGAATCCAGACTATCATGATTCTTATAAAATATCAATTATTTTAGCATGATAACACAAATAGCAAAATTCATAGTAACAAGGCAACGCGAACGCTTATTACACTGGTTTCCAATCCTTTCGTATCTCACTATTAGAATGCTTAAATTCCACTATTGTGACATTTTCAAAATTTTATCATCAAGTTTTTATAATGAATTTTTTTTTTTCGAGAAGTTAAAAATAAATAGTGATTTATTTAATGGATTAAAACAATATACAGGGCAAATAGACTTGACGCTTCTGCACTTAAACATAGAACATAGTGTTGGGCCAACTGTTTAATCTAGGAACATTTATGTTTAAAGAACTTAACGAGTTGGAAACAAACATTTCTTCGGTTGTTAATTTAAAGACGAATATAATTTGAGATATAGTTCTTGGTTCACTCAATGAAATAACATCATACTCCCGAAGAAGCTCACTATAATAAAAATCGCATGGTAGAAACGTAGAATGCTCGCGATAGTACACAGTTTTAATCATCTTCCTCTAAATTTTTGTTAATAAATTTATATAATATAAATATAATATTCTACTAAGTTTATATAAATAGTCTGGATTCTATACAATCGAACAATATTCCAATTTAGTGCGAACAAATGCATTATATGTTAAATTTCTAAACGCCTGTTTACATACATCCAGGATATGATCGTTAAGTGTCAGCTTCGAATCACACAATATGCTCGGATCTCTAAATGTATTACAGTTTTCCATGGATGTTCCATATAAGCATCTTATAATCAAAAGAAATAATATTCAATTATCTAGCGAAAGGTCAATGGACTAAACGATTCGTGCACTGTCCTAAGATTTATCTGCGTTAAAAGTAGTGAGCGCACTATGATAAGTAAAAGTAAGAAGACAATCACTTTCCTTAATACACGCACGTGATCAAGTTCTTTCCTTCATTTTAAATATCTGATTGATAACATTGTATATAATATATAGATTAGTAAGTCGCTTTTGCTTTGTATTCATTTTAGTTACCGCGAAATTTCTTTTTATCTTCTGAAATGAAGAACTAATAAACAAAAAACGTTTTTTATATTAAAATCGATGCGTTTTATTTCGTATAAAACAGCGTTGTAGACCGTGAGGCGTAGGTTTCTCCTCTTATGAAAGTAGCTGATTGTGGTAAATCGAATCATTCTAATCCTAAACATGTCAATAATTTTCCTTCATCTCTAATTTTTTAGAAACGTGTACAAAATTTTTGGCAAAAATTCATACATTTTTATTAAAAGGCAGATACTATATCAAGAATCATGTAGAAAACTGATATAAATATGTAGATATGAACAAGAAAAGATATGAGTTTTTTTTTAAATGTTAAATCCCAGAAATCATGGATTTTCGACATAAAATGTCGAGAGTGTAATAAACAATACAAGTCAAACTAAACGCTGGATAGGAGTCCGGTATGAAGAACATATGACGCACATTAAGTTTAATCGGTCTCAGAAATTCAGTTTAGCGAAATACGTGCTAGAAAATAATCATAGTGTAACTGCGGATTGTCTACATTTAATCAAAAATATAATTAACTACCGTGAATTGAATAGTTGCGAGAGTATATTTATTGTGAAAAAAATGGAACGTTTGAATTGTCACGCAATAATAAAAGGAAAATTAGTCTCTCAAGTTTTCTTAAATTATAAGATTTATTTATACATTTAAGCCTTTTATCAGTTCACAAATCCACTCTATCTCTATATGGAAAGAATATAAAAATTATCAAACACTGATGCGAAGTTTGTGTGCAATGGTTCTATACTCTACGTAGAATTGCGCCTTTACAAGAATCTTTCTAGAGCCAATGTTCTGAAATTGATTATCCGCCTTCTTCTGGAATTATATTTTCCCATTCATCTCCCTCCAGAGTTTTCTATTCCCCGTTTTAGCCTCTAACTGTTTATTCCTTCCTGTCTATAATCTTCTTCCTTCTTCCTTCTTCTTTCTATAGTAATATTAGAAATATCAGTGCTGATGTATATATGTACATAAGTATCTGTTCTCTCTCTGTGTGTATTCATACTTCTATGTTATGTTTTCTCCGTTAAGCTTTTGCCGCATTTCATAATTCATGCTTTTCCAATACTCATTTTCAGAAAATTTTACAAGGCCCACTGTTTTCATTCATTTTTTCTTGCTACAACTCTTAGACTTATACATCTTTTTCTGTAGGAGTCGTTTTATAAATTGACATGATTCTTTTTTCGTAAATAGTTTATTCTTTTTGTCTACCTGTAACAGTCTATTTCCCGCCATTATTTTTTCTTATGTTCCTTCTTTTTTATTTTGTCTTTGCTTGATAGCATAAACATTCAGAATGGCTCCTAAATACAAATATCTAGAAACCTTGCACACATACATACATATTTCTTGACGACCATTAGTTATTACACTGCTTTAGTAGCACAAGCTCTTAATTGGTTGATACTAAGAAAACACCATGGATGTAATAATGCAACGTTTATTGAAAGAGAATATAAAAACAATTATCATGCGTAATGTAACACTGAAATATCGTCATATGAGTAAGTGTTTCTTCAAATTATTTTCTCTCTCTCTATATATATATATATATATACATACATATATATATATATATATATCAGTGGCGGCTGGTCAGGTGAGGCAGGTGAGGCAGTGCCTCACCATCTAAATCTTGGAATTATAACAAGAATAATATGTATACTTTTAAAATTCTTTATAAATTAATTATCATCTTTTATTCAGAATTTATCTTATAAACAATAAGAAAATAGTTTTAAATAAACCGGCATTACAAGCAAAGTACAAATTTATCATTTCATTTTAATTCCGTGCGAATGTACGAGCGCGTATACTTGCCCCGACCAACTTCATGCTTGATCTATGTATATCCCTAC